>VZTX01003154.1:0-128278 GCA_013400915.1 Pardalotus punctatus
ACGGGACGGGACTGGACGGGACGCGGCGGAGCCGGGAGCGGCCATGGGGAAGCTGCTGGTGGTGTCTCTCGTCGGGATAGCGGCAGCCTTGGCTGCGGAGCGGCTGTTGGCCTTTCGGTGGGTGAGCGGGGGTTCGGAGCCGCGGGTCCCGCTGCCGGCGGGGCGGGGCGGGGCCGGGGAGATCCGCGGGAGGGGGCTGAGCCGGGTCCCGCCGTGGGGCTGAGCCGGGCGCTCCCCTCCGCCCGCCGAGCGTGAGGACACCGCAGCTCCGGGTGTCGGGCACAACTTAGCGAACACCTGCCCTTGCATCAGCGCGGTGTCAGCCAGAGGGGAAGGGTTTCTCATCATCGTCACCATCATTGCTGTCAGCATTATCAAGGGAACCGTTTTTCCCCAGAGAAAATGCAGGCATTGTGGTGCCCTCTTCATCCTGCTTCAGCATAAACTAACTTTGGGAGCATTTATGTAGCGGAAATGCCCTTTGCACTGAGTGGATGTGAAATCCTCCCCAGGATGATGTTGGAAGCAAGGGCAACGAGGGGAGAAGGTGCCCTGGGGCAGAGGGCTTGCACCTCTGTTTTTACAGAGGCTTTAACAGTGATGTGCCAAAAGCACTGTCTGCAAATTTACCTCATCTCCTGCTGACTGGCCAAAGAGTAAGCAGAAATCAGTTTCCCAGAAACTTGGGTTATATTCTACCAAAGTTGACCTCTGGGTAACAGTAGCCCCTGTGTACATGAGGTTTCCTCTGATGGAGCACAGACTTTGGTGATCCTAAGTTGTGACCTCCCTTGCTGTGAGCTGAAATACCCAGCCATATCATGCTCCGTATCATACGCCTCATGCCATGAGGTATGAATGTGAACACTGGTGTTACAGCAGCTTCTATCCTGAAAGCTACCAAATGGGTAAACTGATCCTTTCAGTTCACAAAATTGGTGGTGAATCACTACATTGGAAGGTGACTAAGTCATTATAATTTTGCTTATGTTCACAAGGACTCCAAATGCCTGATTTCAAAGCAACAAACACCCAGCTAATTGAACTTTGGGTAGATAGTAATTGTAGCTAATTAAAGAACGAAGACTTTACTGCCTGGACCCTGGAACTTGGCATGGATGCGTTTACATGTTGCACTAAATCCGCTGCAAGTGATAACCGCGGTGGTAACAGGGCCCTCCTGCCCTGGAATTGCATAAGCTGGCATAGCAGAACTGGAAAATACTCCCAGGCTTTAGGGAGTGAGCCATTTCAAAGTGCTGTGGAGAGCAGGGGACCCCACATCTCGTCCAAATCGAATGAACAAATGGAATATTAAGGGCCTGGTAAAGGAGAATGTCCATGTAGAAACAGGATCCCCCTGTCTGTGTAGCTCTCTGTGGGTTTTTCCTTTCTGCTGTGTTTTCTGCAAACTGCAATGCAGCAGCTGCTGCCAAGTGTGGAAACACACAACTTCAGATCACAAAGTACTCTAAAAGTAATTCAGCAGTCTTGAGAGGAGAAACTGTGGGTGGTGGTAGCTCTTGCCAAGGGTCTCGGTTATTCAACCCCCACCCAGAAGGCAGGAATCCAGCACAGGCGTTTTCTAGTTCCTTCTGAGTTTGTAAAAAAAAAACCAAAAAACCCAAAACAACCCAAAAACAACCGAGAACCAAACCCCAAAAGATTCAGGATTTGTTAGTCTAGAGATGAGGAAAACTGAGAATATGCAACAGGTTCCTGCTGAAGGAAAGGGAAGGCCTGTGGTCTGTGTCCCATGAAGTAGGACATCAGGTGGAGGACTAAAACTGGAAAGAGAAACTGTGTGGGAAAAGGACCCATGCACTGGAGTTACACCAAGTAGAAAAAGCTATGCTTTTGTTGAAGTTGCATCCTGCACATATTGCAGGTCCTCCATATTCCAGGCTCTTCTTAGAATGGCCAGTTAGTAATCTAGGCCATCTGGTTGAGTGGCTGGGGCTGTCTGAGCTAGATAAACTGTCACATTTTGGAAAAGTCTCTATATATGCTGCAGGCTTGTGACTAGTGTCCTTTTGAATTACTCTCATTCCAGCTCATGAAGTGTTTCCCTGGTAATGCTGTCGGGATATCATCATCCCTTGCTGGCTGCTGGCTGAGTTCCTGCTGTGCTTTTGGCTCAGGGTGGCTTGCAGCCTACCTGGGAAAAGCTGATGAAAATAGGGAAGGGAAAAGCCCTAAGCAGGCAGCAGTGCAAACTTCAGGCAGGATTGCCCTGAGCCACCCTCGGGTGCTTGGTGGGTTTGGCTGTGCAAGGATGCCAATGGGCAAGGGGGCAGCTGATATCCCCCTGTGCTGTTTGTGGGCTGGGAGCCAGCACAATTCTCTGTCTGTACTCCTGTGCTGGGAGAGAGGGCTTGGGAGGGTTTAACTTGGCTCCTTTTCCTTGCTGTCGTCCGCAATTTTTACTGGTTTTCTTCTTTTGTTTTGGCCTTATGTTAACAACCTATGTCAATGATACAGCGTTGAAGGAATTTAAAATTCATATTTAAGTGATTACAAAAAGCAGGACTGACAGACCATACAGTGCTCAACTGTATCACATATTTTTCATATCACTGACTGATAACTGCTGTTTACTTTGTGTTTATGCCTACAACTATAACATAAACATGGCAAGGTTTTGCTATGGGATCTTTGCTTTTAGAATTTCCTGTGGCTGGAGCAATAGCCTTAACACATGCATATGATAGTCTTGCAAAGGAGTAACTATGTTAGGTTAAATGCTTTCTTCTGGCCACAAAAACAAACAAACAAACAAACAATTGTAGTACAGTAACTCAATAATATTTTTCACAGAAACATGCTATATTTTCTTGTGCCACTGTAGACCAGCATGGTCAAACACAGCAGTCCTGCTTGTGAGGTGTCTATCATACAGATTTGCAAACAACTTGGAACAGAGGAAATGTTCCTTCAAGAGGAAATGGAAGAAATATGAACTTGTGTGTGCCTGTCTGTATCTGCTTGTCCAGTGAAGTACAAGACAGAGATGGAATTTCATGAGCATTCATGAATGAAATAAGCATTGATGAAGGGTAATGCTTGGGGTGGGTACCAGGAGAGAAGGGGAGGGGACAGGGTAATTGCTGAAAACCATACTACCAAGTCCTGCTTGTTGTAAGGAAATGAGTACTCCTGCCTTGCAACAGTGTTATCATTATCTTTGAATGCAGACTAAGAAATGAAGAAAGTGCAACTGCTGGTGGCCTGGTCACCAAAAATAGGCAATGGGCTGCAGCTGAAAATCACCCTCTCATCATCTGCAATGTTGGTGCTACTATATTTAGGCATCTGAAACCTGAAGAAAGTGTGGTTGTGTTATTTTATCATCTGAGCTGCAGTGGGTCAGGAAAGCTTGTTGCTGAAGCTCATGAACAAAATGAAGTTTCTGAAGTTACTCAGTGTGGAAGAATTACTTAATCGTTGGACATGTGTAACCAGTGCAGTGATTTGGAGCAGTTGCTGTTGTCAGTTCTGGGGTTTGCTTATTCAGTGTTTTATGGCTGATTTGTTGCTGCAGTACGGCAGACAATAAACCTGAAAACTAGGAATATCACCTGATTTAAAACTGGCAGTGTGCTGTTAACCCTGCTCTTTCCTCTTGCAGGAACAGACTCAATGCTTCACGGGAAGTAGCCCCAGTGAGCCTCCCGAGCTGCCGGCTCATTAAAGGCATCGGTACGTGCTTAAAATGACTGAGTGCATTGCTTTTGTCCAGCCTTGTTTTGTAACGGCTTCTTAAAGCCAGCTTCCAAGCCTGATCCCAAAAACAAAGTGCTAATTTGACTTTCATTTGCTACTTGGACTTGGAGATAGGGAGAAACTGCAGGAAGAATATAGTACTGAACAACTAGTTTGGTATAATGCTTTTTGCCTTTGGTATTTAAAGCTTCTTTTCCTTTTCTTGAATTTGAGAACCCTGCAAACACTTCTCCTTTGCTAAGCCACTTAGGAAATTATTTGGCTTTTAGATGAGGTGTACTGGTTCTTCAGGCAGATACCTGCAGGTGGCTGTCAGCTGGTGACATTTCAGAGACAGGAAGTGCTGCAAGGGTGGAAGATTTAGGAGAGGGCCTCAGGAATGTGGCGAAGGAACGGCTGATAAATGCCAGCCAGGATGTCCCTCCCTATCGCCACATTCTGGGGACAGTCAGGACCCGGCTGGTGCCGCTGGGCTGGTGGCAGGCGGGAGCTCAGCGTGGTTGTGAAATGCAGTTGTGCGGTTCCAAAGAGCAAGGAGTCATGTTTGTCGTCTTAGTCTGGTTTGCAGAGAGATTTAACGGGGTGGCTGAAATGTTGACTTTGTACTTTGGGCCATGTGCTTAGCACACAGCAATGTTTCTGTCTTGGTTTTTTTCTCTCCATTTAGGATAACCGGTGTATAAAATGGATAGCTTTGAAATTGATTGCTTTTTGGTTCTTTGTTTCTCCCAAATAAAAGTTTTTATACTTAATGAAGGCTTGATGGCTAAGGATTTCCCCCTCCTTAGTATTTTTGGAAATGTCTTAAATAATGTTGAAATTTGTCTGGATTTTTCATGTGTAAAAAGTAATTGGATGAGCTTTTACAGCCTTACCTTTGAGCTTGCCAAGTCATTGAGTTGATTTCATAAATCTTGCTTCTTCCTTGTGTCAGGATTCAAACATCTTTATAAAGTCAAATTGCTGCTTTGAATGAGTATATGCAGAGTTCCTGTGCTTGAAAATAGGTACAGAGAAAATTGCATTTAAAAAAATTTCCAGGTCTTCTAGATTAAGCTGTAATTTACTCATACAAGACTATGAATAATGCTTATTTGATGGTGATTAACATAAAATAATTTCTGAGTAATTTTTTAAAGCATATCATTATTGCAATTTTTATAAGACTTTTTTGCAATGTGATTGTTCGGTTGAGGAAAGAAGGAAGCCTGGAAAAGACAAATAGAGTTGTGTTTAGTTTCTGAACAGTATGTTGGTTTTTGTGCCTGACAGTTACATGTAGATTAGGTGATTTCTGAGAACCTGTCTCTGCTTAGAGGCAGTGGATCAATTTACAGAGCTTCATTTCTGCTTCTTGCTGGCTCCTCTAACACTGCCCCTTCACAGAAAGCTCTGCACCTTGCCTTTTCTTTGCTCTGCAGTTTTCTGCTTGTTAGAAAAATAAAAAAGCCAAAAATTAGTTTAGCAGGTCCAGTGTGGCAGAAAGAGAAGTAACAAAGGATTGTGCAAACTTAAAAGTTAGCTTGTTCACTCAGATGTCTTCTAAAACTCATTTGAAGTGGCTAGGGGGCTTACATCACTCAGGGAGTGCAGGGAGCCCTGAAGCCTGGATGCTGCCTAGGTAGCACTATGCAGACATGGGGGTTTGCTGTACTCAGATCTGTGAGGTTGCTTGCGTGCATCACTTTGTGTAAGGATGTCTTTGTACATGGATGTCTTGGCCTCCTGGGCCTTTTCCCTTTAAATGCTAGGATAAAGTTGAATAAACTCTTTATTTTAATGTTTAAATCAGTCCTTCTGAACTCCTAAATGAGACATAGGTCCCAGAGCTGGATCAGCTGGATCTGAGCAAAATAATCTTAAACTATCCATTTTTTTACATGTTACAACAGACCTCTGGTACAGTCCATGAATTATGTTTTAAGTTGTAAGTGATGGATCTATAGTAAGTGAAGCAAATGTAGAGTAAATGGAAGACTTCTCTAGTGGACCCTTTTCTTTCTGCACAGTTTCATCTTTTCTGTGTCTCTCTTTTTTTTAAGACTTTAATCTATTCCACTTTTCAGATATTGAGCAATATAAGCACAGATGCAAACACTGAACAAACAAAAATTGCAGCTTGTCCTAAGCCTCATTCACAAATATGTAGGAAAGGGTATATTTGTAGAATAAACACTAGCTTCTGAGTTTTATTGGTGTCTAATCATGTTACTGGTTTATAATGAACTAACCATACCTCCTGTACTAATTCCTGAAGTTCAAGAAGCTACTATAGAAGTTGCTAGAAATACTTGCATCTTGAAACAATTCGTGGAATATGGGCAAAATAGTCTCACACTTGAACATGAAATGCAGATGGGTTTTCTTTTGTTAGATACACCTGCAGAATACATCCTGCTAAGATAAAGAACAGCAAAAAGCTACCATTTCTGGAGCAGGCAGCAATTTTTCACAGTATCTTTTGATTTTTCTTAAATGCCATCTCTTCAGATAATCCCATGGACAAGCTGGGCTCAGTGACACAATCAAGCAACACAATGCAGCTAAGTGATACCTAAGGAATCAGTTTCTATCTCTCCTGCCCCATATAGCACCGGCAGCAACAGCGCAGAGCTCTCCCTGAACAGGGCGTGCAGGAGAGCCGCTGAGCTTCCCTGCAGGGCTGTGTGTCTGCAGCCCCTCCTCGGTGGTGCTGGATCAGCAGGGCTGTGCTGAATCAGCATTCCACTGCTCTTCTGACACCATTCACTTGCTTCCACACATTCCAGGACCTGGCCATGGAGTGCCCAAAATGTGCTTTGCTGGGCAGTTTCTCTTGGAACAGTTGGGTGCAGGGCTCTTGGTGCACTCCTTCCACTGGAAACTTGTAGTTTTTAATTGTCTGCTCCCAATTAGCCTGCTCATCATTCTGCTTGGCAGCCTCACTGATTCAGTAGCGATAAATGATTATATCTCTGTTTATTCACTCACCAGTGTGCACAGCCAGTAAAAGCTGTCTGTCCAGCTCATGTCACCATGGCAATTGAGCCTCTCAGCATTTATTTATGCTATTATCCTCGCAGCAATCCTGGGAAGTGGAGAATTGCCACTAACCCCATTTTATAAATTAACCCATACTTGGAGAGACTGGGGCAAAGGAAAGGAGTTTGTGGCTTAAACCAGAGTGTAAACTGAGCTGAAAAAAAGAAAAAAAAAGCCCAAATTCAAAACTTTTATTGGAAAATACAGGCTCTAAGTGTCTCTGGACACATCAGTGCAGATGGTGCAGGGGTGGGATAACAGCTGACTCTCCCCAAAATGCATCTTCTGACCTTTTAGTCTTCAGAAGGCAGGGATGTTCTGCTCATTGGTGTTGTGGGGTGGAGCAGGAGCTTGTTGAGGCTGAGGAGGAGCTGCCCTGCCCAGAAGTGAGGATTTGTG
Source organism: Pardalotus punctatus (assembly GCA_013400915.1). Lineage (NCBI taxonomy): Eukaryota > Metazoa > Chordata > Aves > Passeriformes > Pardalotidae > Pardalotus > Pardalotus punctatus. The sequence goes on from VZTX01003154.1 coordinate 7,144, forward strand.
CCACTACATTTTCCCAGGGCTGAGCTGGGGAGGAACTTTCCTTGATGGGTAAATGTGGGGGTTCTGGTTCCTCTCCGTAAAGGCTGTCAGTGATCCCAGGATAAATTACAGCCCAGCCAAATTAGTGCTGGGATAAGTAGGAGCTATTTAAACAGTAAACCCAGCTCAAATTTGCAGGCGCTTCCTTGGGGGGAGGTGTTGAGGTGCAAGGAATGGTGTGACCCATGCAGGCTCACACGTGTGGTCTGTGGCAAAGCAGGAGGAGGTGTGAAGACATGGGACAAGCTGGGTGGAAAAGCCTTGTGTTGATGGCTCTGTCAAAGAAAACCTAAAGAAGAATTTTCCTTAAGCAAATGGTTCTGAGTGGTCTCCCTCATTGTCTGGGAAGCGGCTTGTGAGGAATGCTGGTTTTGCTGCTGATTCGGAGAAGAGAAGGGAGGCTTCTTAGGGGAATGGTGGAAACGTGGGATAGAAAATGGGCTTCAGCATTGGACTAAAAGCTGTTTGGAGAGTGCTTGATAAAAGTCTAAAATTGCTCTAGTGTTCTTACTAAAGGGTTTTTATTTTATCTTCTTTTCTTAGCAGAGAAATATTACAGGAGCTGCAGGAACTGGCAATATTGGAAGTGATTACCTGCAGCTGAAATTGTGGTCTAACTGTAAAAGCCCTTACCTGTTATAGGTGTAGTAGGTTCTCTGTCACTTGAGAGCTTTAACTAAATATTTGGCAATCCATCTTTGTGAGGTTTCCCAGCTCAACCAGGAGAATTAGTGTGCGCAGTTCCCAGAGCTGCTTTATGCAAGCCTGAGGCCTGAGTCAGGGGCATGGTCCTGCCCTGGAAATCTCCATACCCACACTAATGCTCACTGCAGAACACATCCTCAGGAGCTGGTGATTCATCCCACACCTGGTGATGCATCTCACAACATCTGGGGGCACATAGAGCTGGGTAGGAGACAGCCTGGCCACTGCAGGGGCACCCCTGGGTGCCAAAAGGAGGTGAACCCTGGTACTGTTTCCTAACCCGACGTTCTGTCTTCTGCTACCACTTCTAACGCAATGTGATCTTTTCAACTGAACTTCATTGTGTGTGCAGTCATATCAGAAAGTGGTATTTGTAAGAGCTGGAATTGTACTAAAAAGGAAGATTTTTCAATGGGAGATAATGTCACCTGAAAATGCCTGTTTATCTCTTTTGCAGAAGCTGGTTCAGAAGACATTGATATACTTCCCAATGGACTTGCTTTCATCAGCTCTGTAAGTGCCCATGGCACCTCCCCATGCTGGGGCTTGCCTATTTCCTTATCTGCAGAAGCCATAGGTGAAAACAGCTGGAGAGGCTCTTTTCTACAAGGCTGAGTGGCTCCCAAAGAACAGCCAAGTCTTGTGTTGGCTTAGCTGTCATTCCCCTCTGAGCAAGCATGCTTCTTGACACACAAATGGTGTTGGTGGCTCTGGCACCGGTATCCTATTGCATCGGCTTGCCTGGCCATGTAACCTTGACTTTCTTGCATGCTGCTTCATTGAAATGTTGAAATGTCAATCCTTTGCCATCTTAAGAAGGTGCGTTAATTCCCTAACTTTTAAAGAAAGCAAACTTTATGTGTTGATTATTCTGTTCCTGATTTTTTGTAGCCTTTAGGAGATAGGTTTTCAACCTTTTCTTTGCAATTAGGATGGCTGGTGATTATTTTCTAAAACAAAAGCTGATGTTCTCATCTACGTGCTCCAGAAACACCCAGGGAATGATAATATTGTGAAATTCATGCCAGGAATCGTGAGCTGTTTCATTGCAGCTGTTCCCCATTGCTCTACCATGTGTGGTGAAGTCAGTGGTGCTGGACTGCCAGTTTGTCCCTACGGTGTGTCACTGTGCAGACACACAAGTTGTAGCTGCAGTGGGGGTTTCTGTGATGCCTTAGGCACGGTTCCTTGTGCCCGTGCCCCCCCCAGCCTGATCCCTCTGCCAGGGAGAGCAGAGCCAGTCCCTCCACCTCCCTCACGGCTCTGCAGGATGAAGTAGAGGGACATCCTCATGTACTTGCAAGTCTGATCAAGGCTGCAGCATTTTCAGCCCTGTGATGCTTCTATGCTTCTGTTTACCTTTTATCCAGGAATTATTTTCTTATGTCTTGATTCTACAGGGCTTGAAATATCCAGGATTAAAAAGCTTTGCTCCAGACAAGCCAGGTGAAATATTTTTGATGGATTTGAATAAAGACAATCCCAGAGCAGTGGAACTGAGAATCAGCCGAGGGTTTGATCTGGCATCGTTTAACCCTCACGGAATCAGCACCTACATAGACAGAGGTAAAGAGCTCAAGGTGGTAGCAAATATCAGCACAGAGAGCACAATCAGAAATCCCTTTGCAGCCTAGCATTGCACCCTCAATAGTTGTGCTTGCTGGGTGTATTTGTTTAAAAACAAACCAGTGTGAGATCACAAGCCAGGATTAAAATTTAATGGGAAAATTAAAAATAAGTGTAATTATACAAGGAAAAAGCACTGACAAAGACAGATACAACCTAACGCCCTGTTAGGGTGGTGGTAGCAGTACAAATGAAGTGGTTCAGTTGAAGCAGTGATCCTGTGGAAGGTCTCGTCTCCTCCTGAAGGTCCAGTGGTAGCTCTTGTCCCTTGGGAACCCAGTAGACAAGACACTCTTGGGTACTTCGAGGCCAGGTTATATCCAGGTGGGAATGCTTGGCTTCTCCCTCCTGGGTGGAACATCTCACAATAGGATTAGGTAAATCCATGAGTCATGTGGTGGGTTCTCGATGGCCCATTGTCTTTTATCAGGGGTGAGTTATAGCAGGAGATAACAGCTAATGCCCCACAGCTGGTGGTAATAGAATACTTAAATACATCTCTATTGTAACCTAGGACACTGGGAGACAAAAAGGTTTGGGGTTTTTATCTTTGTATTGCTGTTTTCCAAAAGTCAACTGCTAAAGGAAATATGCTTCCACATAATCTCAGTCTGTCTGAAACAGAAAGATGTCCTATATATTAAAAGGAAAAAAAAAAAATAAAACTTAGAATGGAAAACCACAGGAATTTTATTTTACCAGTTTATGTCTGTTTCACATTGGGTTCAAATGTTTTGAGGAGATACATCCTTCACTGACTAGTAGTGCCCAGAATGGAAACTTTTGTGGCAAAACAGTAAATTATTAAATCTCTGTAAATTATCAAAACCTCTGTTACTCTTTGGCCAAGACAAGTTCTCTTCTCTTCTCTAAGATGTTTTCCTACACTGGGCTCTGATTACCAATAAAGTATCTTTTTCCCTGTCTTTTCACTAGGGGTTTTAGCAGGGCAATTAGAATTTCAGAAATATGAAGAGAACCTTTCTGCAGCTTGACCTGCATCCCCATACAGTCACCCTTTAAGGGAAGGTGTTGGAAAAATCGGTGGTGGCTAATGTAGGGTCCTACCAGAAGGNCCACAGGAATTTTATTTTACCAGTTTATGTCTGTTTCACATTGGGTTCAAATGTTTTGAGGAGATACATCCTTCACTGACTAGTAGTGCCCAGAATGGAAACTTTTGTGGCAAAACAGTAAATTATTAAATCTCTGTAAATTATCAAAACCTCTGTTACTCTTTGGCCAAGACAAGTTCTCTTCTCTTCTCTTCTCTAAGATGTTTTCCTACACTGGGCTCTGATTACCAATAAAGTATCTTTTTCCCTGTCTTTTCACTAGGGGTTTTAGCAGGGCAATTAGAATTTCAGAAATATGAAGAGAACCTTTCTGCAGCTTGACCTGCATCCCCATACAGTCACCCTTTAAGGGAAGGTGTTGGAAAAATCGGTGGTGGCTAATGTAGGGTCCTACCAGAAGGGCTGGGCAAATGGGCTGCAGCCTTACAGAGAATACAGGGAAAGCTCCTTCTGCTCCCCCAGGGGGTGTGGTAGGCAAACCAAGGAGCCCAAACTGCCTGGGTCACAAACCCTTCTTCCAGCTGACTGGGGCTGTTGCAAAACCCAGTGGCTTGGGTATAAGGATGAGGCTGTCATTTCTTTCTTCCTTGGAAGTAACAGCAAAAATCTAGTTAACACAGCAGTTCCCTGCAGAGCCAGCCTGGGAGAAAAGTAGCTGGAGGCCTGGATCCAGTTGCAGAGGCATCTTGCAGAACATAGGCACTTGTCCCTCTGCAGAGCAATGAGACAAATGCACCAAACCCAGCATGTGCTTTGTACCCGAGGCTGCCTCAGGGCTGGGGGTGCTCAGCCAGGCAAGCTGTCTCAGAGAATTCAGCTGTTTCTGTTTCTTTTTCGAGATGACACTGTGTACCTCTTTGTGGTGAACCATCCCCATCAGAAGAGCACGGTAGAATTGTTTAAATTTGTAGAAGATGACAATTCTCTTGTGCACCTGAAAACCATTCGACATGACCTTCTGACAAGGTATTGGATCCAAGTACTGTCTTCCCCCACATCAGGATGCATTGGTGAAATCCAATGTAGGATGATTTTTGGGTTTAGGCTATTATTAATATGAGATATTTCCTCTTTAACCAGTGTCCCTGTTTCTCTTATCTGTGTAATCAAAATCAGTGTTTCTCCAATCTCTTCTCTAAATTAGATTTTTAATAGTTGAATCACTAAATTAGTCTTAAGTGCTGCTGTGGTTGATGCCAGTGAATTAGTTTGGTATCCATTTCTCCTTCGTTCATGTAACCCACTCTCAGGTCATTGCAGATGTGAATCTCCAGATATTTTATTACTCTGGATTTGCTACACTGTAAAAAGAAACGTACATTTAGTTTTTTCTGGTTTTTTTTATTTATTTTAATACAAAATATCTTTTGCTGTATCCTACTGCAATATGATTGTAAGATAAACAGCCAGACTGACAAAGTTGTCACAACACCTGCTTGTTCTCTGTTTTCTACTTGAATGTAATGAAAAAGAAATTAATAATAAAAAATAATAATTTCCATGGACTTACAGACAGGTAGCCAGATCTCTAGCTGATGCCCTATGGTGCCATTCAGATCTCAACACAGTACAGTCCTGGCTCATAGAAAATAGAAGTAAAAAGGATGTAAATAATTTGGTGACTACTTGAAGTACATTTATAATTGCAGCCTCATTATGTGTATTGAATGGCCATCTCCTGGCTGGATTCTGGGCAGTCCTAAAATGCTCCTTCATAGCTCTCATTTCTTTCTTTTTTTTTCTTTTCTTTTCTTTTCTTTTTTTAATTTTTCCATCTCCTTTTATTTCTTTTTTAGTGTGAATGATATAGTAGCCATGGGACCAGACAGCTTCTATGCTACCAATGACCACTACTTCTCTGACTTCATCTTGGTGTTCTTAGAAGTGTTCCTGGGTTTATCCTGGTCAAATGTTGTTTACTACAGTCCAAAAGAAGTTAAAGAAGTAGCAGCTGGGTTTTATTCAGCCAATGGAATTAACATTTCACCTGATAGAAAGTAAGTTTCTCCTTATACTGGGTTTTGTTTGATCACACAAAAGTATCCGGAGATCCTGATTTGTAATGTGGTGCTTTTGTGGTCAGGGGTCTGAACTGGTTCATGTAAGGCACGGTGCTGCCTGTGCACCACAAGTGATACAGACTGTTGGTCGCACAGAAGTTTTGTCTCGGTGTTTAGCAGCAATGTTTGCTGCATTGTACAGTGGTTTATACGCAGTGAAGTCAGCAGTAGCTGCATTTTAACCAGCTGACATAGGAGTTTGTGTGTATTGCTTGCAAGGAGTAATGGGGCAGGGTTTTTGCAAGCAGGGAATGCTCTACAGTCCTGAATCTGTGTGACTGAATCAACCAGTCCTGGTGTGGACAGGTGAGCTTAAAAAAAAAAAAAAGCATAATTGTGGCTTTGTGGTTCCAAGGCTTATTTCAGTGTTGTAAAGGAAGAACTGGTACTGTGTGAAGCTACACTGGCATCTCAGCAAGTTGGCTTCAGTGCCCTGTGGTCTGCTTACAATGCCTGTTGGTGTGTGGGCTGGCACAGGAGGAACTGTCTGATTTTGGTGTCTGCTTACTCACATACACTGAGGTGCTTTGTTTTCTTTTGAAGGTACATCTATGTTGCAGATATATTGGATCACAATGTCCATGTTATGGAAAAACATGCTAACTGGAGTTTAACCCACATGAAGGTAAGGTGCTGCTGTTCTATAAAGAAGAAGCAAATGTGAATTTTGGACAGAACAGTTCCCATGAATTCTTGAGATTTCAGCATGACTATCTGTAAAGTTCTGATCTGGGTGGCTCCAGATATGTCTGTGCATCCCATTACATGGCTTCAGGTCTTCCACCTTGCCACCAGCAAAGGGAGGAATCCTTGGGCTGTAGTGGAAGCCTATCTCAGGCAGTGCGGCTCAGAGCAACAAGTGGGTTTCTCACAGCACAGGAGTGGGGATGATGCATACCAGGGGAAAAGAAAAACAGAACTGGGGGAAAAGGTATTTTAAAAAATTCTGTCTAAGTTATGTCAGATGAGAGTCTTGGACAAGTCTGTTGGTTATGTTATCTTTTATTTCCAGGATTTCTAATAGCTTTAACTTCTTGGTTTTTCTCTGTGTTGGATAGACGCTGCAGCTGGACACTCTGGTTGATAACTTGTCTATTGACCCTCACACTGGAGACATCTGGACAGGATGTCATCCCAATGGGATGAAGCTGTTCTACTATGATCCTGAAAATCTTCCTGCATCTGAGGTGCCTTTTGGGAGATATCACTGGTCACTTGGCTATGTCTGTGCCAGACAGTTGCTTTGTTCAAAGCACCCTGGTATAACTTAACAACATTTCATAGAGAAGTGCCTGGCCAGCCTTTGTGAAAGCAAAGACCAAGCTGGCTTCTGCTCTCAAGTGGGAGCCTGAGCAGCCTATACTCAGTAACAAACACCCATTCAGATCCTTGGGCAACAACTAAATAATTGCTGCCCAATAGACTCCTCAGGCTGCTTTCTGTGCAGCTGTGGCCACATACAGAGATTCTGATGAACTGCATTAATTACCAAACCAGCACCTCTTTGCCAAACTAAACATAATTGACTGGGTGCAAAGTGTGACCAGAAACGTTTGCACAGGAATGATTAATCTCTGCAAGTGTAGTTCATCAGTAGGTGACACTAATTCTCCTTTCTATGAAGTCAGTGAGGTACTGGCATCAGGACAATAGTGGCTGTGAGTGCAGCTGGGTGGTGTCCGTTTGATTTCAGCCTTGTCTGAAGCTCCCTGTAAGACACTTGTCATAACTACCATGTCTGATAGCAATAGATTTATCATACTAGGCAGTTGTTTACTCTGTCTGTCTGGAAAAAGCATGAAAATAAAAAGATATTCATTAACTCTTAGGCTGGGGAAAAAAAGGGCATGTTCCTAGTGGTGGAGATGACTTGCTTTACTTCCTTACAGATGTTGCACAACAACTTAAAAAAAATAAATTAAAAAATCAGTGTTCATGGACTGTGCTTCTCTAAAGCCCTATCACAGGAATCCCATGGCTGCAATTATCCGCAGCTGATCATCCCAACTAGTTTGTTTAAGTTAACAAGCTGATGTTCCCCCTATCTGTGGAGCATTTTCACCTATGACCATTTCAGTAGATGTGTCCTCCCCCTCTGGCAGGTCCTCCGCATCCAGAACATCCTCTCAGAGAAGCCTGTGGTGACACGAGTCTATGCTGACAACGGCTCTGTGCTGCAGGGAAGCTCAGTGGCATCCGTCTATGAGGGAAAACTGCTCATTGGCACAGTCTTCCACAGAGCTCTCTACTGTGATCTATAGCTCGTCGCAGACAAGATCTGCTGCAGCGGAAAGGATTTAATTCCTTGGAGACTCACTTAGTTTCTGCTAGATCTGCTAACGAGAAGACTGTTCCAATAAAGGGTAACTACGTTAATGGAAATGTATTTTAGCCTTCCTCTCCAAAATGAGACTGCTACACAATAGTAAAGGAAATGGAATTGAAGGTGAGGAATTAGTTTATCTGTGTAATGGGGAGGACCCCATGTCGTTAACAAAGGGTAACCTTGAAGTTCAATTTCAGATTGCAAATGACTAAACTGTCAGACACTGAACTATCTGTGCTGGCTGGATTTCTGGTTTGTTGTTTGGATTTTTCTTCCCCCCATGAGAAAACTGATTTTGTAAATGAGAATTGCTGACTACCAGTGTGGTGTGCATTCTTGTCACTGACCTCTGGGCCTTTCCAGGGACTGTGCTAGAGGTTTTGATTCCAAACCTTCCTGCTGGCTTTCCCTAATGCTTCCAGAAGAACTAGAAGGAGAATAAATGTTATTTCAGTCTCATTAATTTCCCCTTCCCCCTTAAAGCCATTTCCTAATGGTACTTCAGTTTCATAAGTTTGTTTTAATCCTATGAGAAAAGAGTAGTGCATCACTTTGGAGCAGTTTCTTACTGGGTCTTTCAAAGGGAGTTCAGAAAAGATTTTCTTTCTCTTAAAGAGTGGGAAACATCTGCACACCTTCAGTGAGAAGTGTGTTAGCAATTCCTGTTGTCTGTCACCACAAAGGGAGCATTTCTGGGTTCTTTGCAGTGACTCCCCTGAGCCATTGTCATGCACGTTCTGTGTTTAATTTCAGTCGGTGTGGGGCTAATTCCCGCTGTACTGATGTGCACCAGGCAGCCCTTCACGTTTATCTGGCATCAGTTAGTGACATTTTGCACTGCTAAAAGCCCCCCAGGTTTCCTTCAGCTGGTGTTTCTGTGATGATGTTAGTTAGCAATGAACTGAACTCGGTGTCCTTTGAAGCTGGAGCTCATGGAGTGAGCTCTTCTTGCATTAGTGTAGGTGCCCTTTCCCGCAGAGCATCTCCTGCTGCGCGTTCTTTCCTTCTGAGTTTCCACCTGTGATCAGCTCTGCAGTTTTGTGCGAGTTGCTGACCTCCAGCTAAAGGCTCTGTGTTACCTGTGGCATCGCTGCTGCTGGGGTTGTCACTGTGGTGCCTGCACCTGCCTGCACTGGCCCTTCCCAGCATCTTGGCAGCCATTCCAAATGCTGCCACCGGACAGACCTCCATGAGGGCCACCAGCCCCTCTGCATCCTTCAGCTGATGCAGCAGCTTTTCCTCACTGCAGTTCTTCCACCACTGTGGAGAAAAAAGACAGGCTGTTCCTGAAGGGCAAGCTTGGGAGGAGAAAGAGCCAGTCCCTGGGTGAGAATTGCTAAACTGGCTTTGCTGCTATGCCCTGCAGTCTGCTCCAGCACCAGCCATAGCCCCTCTAATCTGAAGAGTACATGGAAATCCAGAAAACACAGGAGTGCTTCTGCCTTTAAGACCGGAAAAATAACCTGCTGTGTAGTGGCCCACCCACTGAGACAGCAGCTGGAGTATGTGAAAACCCTCCTCTGTGTGGGTTTTGCTACTCTGGCTGAGGCAGCACTGCAGGCTGAGGCCTGGGAGAGCAGTGGCCCTGAACAGCAAATGTGTGTACTGACACCTTGGCTCCTGCACCTTTCCTTTCTAACGAGCCTAATGGCTTTCATCCACTGGTAGGAAAAGAATTACTGCTCCTTCCCTGAGCAAAAGGGACAGCTCGAAGTGCCAGGCCTTGTGGCCCGGGCAGTGTCGCTGTGTGTGAGGGACGGTGTCACCCCACTTCCTCTGCACAGCTGAGGGGGCTGTGGGTCTTGCCATGTCACCTCCTGCCGCAAGAAAGCATCTGCTCCACCCTGAGCCCCCACAGACACTGTGGTGTAAGGCACATCCCTGGGCACAAGTTCTGTGAGGCTGAGGAACTGAGTTGGTGGCGTGTTGGGTCAGCTTCCCTCTGCTGCCATGGCAGACAGTTCTTACACACCCACGTACTGGCAGTCGTTGCTGGTATTTGTGATGTTTTGTATCCCAATGGCACCCACTGCAGGGGTCTCATGATGGCTGGAGGGGCACACTGGGGTGTGAGTTAATCACACAGCTAATTGACTTGCCTCTTGGGGGTGGCCTGGAATCAGGAGGTCTGTGCACAAACTGCTCATAGCTCCTCTCCAAAATGCTCACAGTTGATCTGGGGACTTGAGCACTGCCCAGGATTCACTGTCTGCCCATGAAGGCTTTGGTGACAAGGACTCCCCTGTTTGGATCACAGGTTTGAGTCTTTTGCTGCCCATGGAGTGCAGCTGTTCCACAGAGCAGAGCTGGCCCTAAATGAGGGCGGCCTTTGTCCCATCCCTTCGCTGTACTTTGGCATTACCTAACTCTGGCTTTCCCACTCCTTCCTTAGCAACTTCTCTCCCTGCAGGACACTTTCACCTTCCCCCTGAAGTGGTGTACTTTCTTACAGGAACTTGTAAACCATTTTCAGCCTTGAAGAACAGATGTCGTTCCCAGAGCCCAAGCTGAAAGAACTGCTCTGAAGGAAGTTCTCACCGTAAGAAGAGGCTGGGCTATTAACTCGTTTGATTATCCATCAATGGCCTGCATTAGTACTCTGAAGTGACTATTTTAGGATTGTGCCACTAGTTGATCCGAAGTGCTATGTTCTAAAGAGTTGTATCACGTATCAGTAGCAGTGACACAGCTGAAATGCCAATCAGTCACTGCTGGCCCTGGATTTACACTCTGGCTGTAGAAGGGCAACAGCCACTTCCCTCAGCAGTGGCAGACGTAACCTATCAGAACACTAATTTCACATTCTACCATTGCTTAAAACATCTTCAGATGACCAAATCTACACTTTGTTGGAGCTTGGATCTCTCAGACTTCTACTTTTTTGTTGGTTTTGGCCTTTCAGAAAATCAAGAGTGTCTTCACTTGTCACTGGCTTCTTTTTTCTGTTTAAACTACTCCTGTGCTGAATACTTTCCCGTCGGTCTGCCCACAGACAGAACTATGAGCAAGCGAGGGGCGTTATCTTTTCCTACAGCACTTGAGAGGAGAGACATCGCATGCATCTGCTGTTACTGATAGTAACATTTTGACCTGAGGCGAGGAGGGCAGGAAGGCCATTGCCACTCTCCACAGGTATCCCAGCCTGGCGGCGCAGAGGTGGGCATTGCAGTAGGGCCACCTGTGTCCAGGTGCAGCTGGGCAGGACAGGCACAGCAAGCAGGAGCCGTGCAGCAGGAGCTGTGCTGGGGAACAGCTTCTACCTCTTGGCGGCCTCGGTGCAGAAACAGCAGCGCTGGAAGACGCTCAAGCTTGGCCTCCCAATTACAGAGTAGCCTGCACATGGAAAATCCATGCTTGCATGCCCTAGGAGGGCACAGCCCATCGTCATTAACCTGGAGCAGTTCTGGGCATTTCCAAAACCCAATTGCAGCTGAGACAACTTGCACAAACAAGGAAGACATATGTATAGATGGCTCCAGGCCTAGGAAGCAGCTGAGCAGACACATTTTACATGTCAGTTGTGGACTTGGAGCCTCTTGGTATATCTATTTTAATTAAGATAACAATTTTATGAATTGAGGATTCTTTTTATTTTCTTGCAGGTGGTAGCCGCATTAGTGGAAGGTAAGGATTTATGATTCAGTTGTTGGGAAACACAAACTGGGTTAGACAGATTAAGTGCAGAGTATTTGGCCTAGATTCTGCCAGATGTAAATCCACTGAAATGACTACACAAATTGGACAGTCTGTGCCTTTTGATTTTCCCTAATTTAATGCTTTACTAAAATCAAATAAATAAAAGACATATTAAACATGCTCAGTAAAAGAACTGCTGTACTTTGAATGTATAAAAGGTCCATTATAACTAACCTACACTTGAGTGTAAAATGTTTTTACATAACAAAATTAATCCAGGTCTTTTAAACACACAAACATTGACCAGTATCAGTGTGAAAGCAGCCTATTTTTACATCAACCTGCAGCAAGACTGCATGCTACATTTCACCTGCATATGAAGAAAAAAGACCATTCTTTTTTGTTCTTTTTGTTTTTTTTTTCTTTTTCATTCTTTTTTTTTTTTTACTTCTTTCTACATAATTACAGATTGTAAATGGGACCCACTTGGAGGTTTCTGAATCATGCCAATTTGGCCAAGAGCTGGGATTAAAATAATCCTTGGCTGAGCAGAAGGAAGGAAAAGAACAAGCAGGGCAAGGTACATATTGCCCTTACCCTCTAGCCTGACCATGCAGCTGTCCAGTCATCCTCACCATTTATTATTTCTTTTGGAATGACCAACAAAAGGGCAGAAAAGTGAGGACTCATTACAAATTCTAATAAAGATTCAGGATTTCTCATTTTATTGCATTCGTTGTCTAACAACAATAATACTCATTGGCAAGAAATTTATTTACACTAACAAATTAACTTTAAACCACAAGGCTTTGTTGTTTGTATTTCAACTGTAAGAAAACAAAGGGCCACCATGATGTTTTGTTTTGATGTCTCCCAATAACTAAATATTAAACAAAGTTATCTTGGGGAAAACTCAACCATCTAGAGAAGTTCATATCAACCAAGCACAAGAGAACAAGCTCAGACATGGCACTACTGTGTCCTTCATGCAGGTGATCAGACACCAAGATGTACAAACAAAAAGTTCAGGATAACATGCACTTCATATACATTTGACCTCTTTAAAAAAAGAACAGAAAAAGGAAAAAATCTGAAGCACAACTATCTCTTTAACCATATAAAAAGAAACAATATAAGAAGCCAATTTTTACAGTAAGCACAGTGCATTTTAGTCTTTTAGCTGCCTGGTCTTCTAGCAATATGTGTAACACTTGTCAGTGACCAGTGAGATACCATCGCAACATGACTGGGAAATATGAATGCAGTTGTTCAGTGAGTGTGTATGGGAAAGTATAGAGTCAGAAGATGCTCACTCTTCACTTCCAACTGAGCTGGTTACCTTACATTTGGTGCCCTGAGATCCCCATTTCCTTCAGACACTTCTGCACAGGGCCTGAATCCACTTCGATGAGTGGCAGTGGCAAAGCTCCCACTGGGAACCTGGCAGCAGAACCAGGCTCCTGGGTAATGTGAGTTGGATCTGATCTCGTGAGCTGTGAGCCCGCCTCACCATTCTGGAAAAAGAAACCTGCCTAATTCAGCAGGCTTCACAAACCCTCTTGTTCTTAACACAATCCACACTTCCCAAAGAAACAGGCCGCCCAAGGCACTACCACCAAACCTTCCTGAAAGATGTGCATTTCTAAAATCATTACTTAATGCTAAAAACGAAAGTACCAGTTGGTACAGCTGGTTAGTAACGGAAAGCTCATTTTATATTGAGGGATTGGAGGACTCAATGTCATGACTAAGATATTACAGCTTTGAAAAATCAGTTTTACAGGTACAGAAAAAAGTCCAGTAAAATCCATAGGGGAGGTTAGCAAAAGGATTAAGAAAGTGCCATCTGCAGATGACCCACATTCCACTCTGGTGAGTGGGCAAGTCTCCTCAGGTTTCACCTGTCACCCTGCTCAGAAATGAGCTGCTGAAAGCATTCCAGGAGAAAAAAAAGTTGGGGTTAAATACACCAAAAAAAAGTGTTTCCTTACTAGAATACTCACAACCAACTAAATGATGATCACCTTCCTTACTACTGTAGAACAGTATTCTGCACTACTAGCAAGAGAGGAATTTCTTCTCTTCTTTCTCTTAAAGGTGGAATACAATTAATTCTCAAAAATGACACTGCCCACCTCTTACTAGTCCACGAGCCAGGAGGTGAAGGTGTAGCAGCTCAGGAGGACAGGAGGCTTTGATGGAAGCAATGAAGTATGAGGAACTCTGATCTTAAGGGTCAAGCACCTCTGAATGTCAGTGAGAGCTGAGAGCTGGCAAATTTCAGAGGAAAGCTACTCAGTAATTCTAGTAAGAGCTCAATTCTTGTGGTATCCCTGCAGCAGACTACAGCCACAGCAAAAGAAATGCCATTGCAAAAAAAATTTTAAGAAGTTGAAAAAATATGAAAGTATTTGTATACACTGAAATCTAACTTCATTCAGCATTTTATTACTGGCTTCTGTTCCACTGTGTAATTCTAACCCATGATCTTAAACAGGCTCCACTTGCAGCAACCCCCAGCAGACCTACTCAGGGTGGTGGTTGAAATGCAGGCAGTGGGCATTGCAGTGAAGGGGTGCAGCTGCTTCCTCACCCCCCAGCCCTGGTCTCCCTGGGCAGACTGAAACCCAACACGCAGTTTTAACAGGAAGTTGCACGGGTGCAGCAACCCACCACTTGGGAAAATACAAGCTGGAAGTGATTAATGTCAGTATGTTTGGCTGATTTGAACAGAACAAGGAGCCACCACTCTCCTCACAATCTCTGTAGAAGCACTGGGGATTTTAGGACTAAAGTAAACTGCAGTGTTGTATATTTCATTTTCTATTTTTGAGACTTCCACTTTTTGCTAACTCTCTTCACCATTTTAGAGGCTCTACATGTTCACAACTTGCAATACTGCAGCAATGAGCAGAACTAGAGTTTACAAAACCAGTCTACCACCCTAACCAGGGGGAAAATAACCAGGGGGAACGGGCCAGCCTGCTGCAGTCACCCAGGTGTAATGATGACACAAGCACATTTCTTGAGGTGTGGAAACACTACAGTGCCTGCACGGTAGTTCAATGGTGGCCAGGCATGTCAGCCTAATGAAAACAGCTTTAGCTCCACAAATAAATACATAACGTAAGCGACAGTTACACCTGCAGGTGAGCCAACTGTGAGAAAGGCTGTCCAGTCATTTAGCACAGAAAACTTGTTTTTTCTTATTACATTAAGCCCTACATTAGTCTGACTTAGCATTGGTTCACAGGAAGTTTAAGTTAAGAATGATTAGATATCATCTTTTGTTTCATATAAGTCATAATACAATATAAGGGGAAAAAAATGAAGCACAACTTTAAAAGTCCTATAGAACAGCAAGAAAAATTTCAAACTGTGCTTTACATCTGTTATCTGGTGACATTTCTGCACTTCCCAAGATGGACTTGTCATATTTAATAAAAGGAACCACATAAATCTCTTTTATCACAGGAAGAAGAGCAAAACTCTTGACATTGTTCCATTTGCTTAGTTTTTACATGTTGATCAAAATGCATTTTAATGGTTTTAATTTAAATGTAAGCTACTAGGTTTCTTACATCTTACATTCTTACATGATGTTTTTAGTCTGAGAATAACAAAATTACATTATCACAAAGCAGTAAAAATCCCCTGAATACTTAAAGGACTTAAGTTGAATTAGTTATTCTGCAGAGTAAGAACATGATTTACAAAGAGATTAACTAGGCACTGTTCTAAGCAAGAAGGAAAACTCATATATAACGCCAATTCATGTATAATGCCAAGCAGTCTGCTCAGGCTTCTAAGAAAACAAAGAACATAAAACAGGAACACCACCTTAGATTACTATATACAACCACTTAAACATTGCTACAATGTAAACATAATTTAAAAAGAAAATCATCATCTAATGCATTTATCAACATTGTATTTAAAATATTAAATTTCCAGTTTCTTCCAGGTAACTTCTCTTACTCTAAGAATGCTAGTTTTATGAGGCTGTTAAACATTTGTATAATTTTTCTCCTATGAATGAACACAGAAGGATTTACTGCAATGTGTAATTTTTGTTAGCAGGTGTATTTTGCTGCTGGTGGTTTATCTCAAGAAAAGTATCACAAGCCTTTAGAAATATCAGAAAGTATCTTTTATGGCAATTTCAATTTTAGATCTGAATAAAATATACATCAAAAACTTATAGAAATTGGATTTGGAAGGAAAAACAAAGCTAATGCTAAGTAGATCTGTTGTATATTAATTTTGAATGAACTAGGCTCTCTCAGTTTACAGATCATTTTACATGTCAAAGAAATTATTAGGATCAAAAGAAATGTAACTATAAACAGTGCACTCTAAATGTTTCAAATCTGAGCTTCAGAGAACTTTGCAGACAGAAATCTAAATGCCATAAAGTACAGAGCAGAAGAGAAGCCAAGCCAAACTAAAACACACATTTTCTTCAGAAGAATTTTCAATTTTAGGCTGGCACATTTTTAAGTTCAAGATTCTAACTTTGCATCACCATCTTAAACAATTTCTGGATTTGCATAACTAGAAGACAACTGAAATCCCTAAAGGATACAGTATGACCACTGCTAAGCCCCCAAAACATTCTAGAGCCAAAGCCCAAAAATTCAGGTTTTGGTTGGATATTCTTTAAATACATCAATTGAAACAGTTAAAACGTGGGAATTTTGGATTTAGTAACATCACTTCCATGGCAGCAGTGACCTTAACAGCAATGTACAGAATTTAATTTTAACCAGAATCACTCATCTTCCTCTTCTTAAAGTGCACTTCTGTAAAAACTGAAAATCTACAGCAGACTCAAGTTTGATAATTGTTTCCAATACCAGCTTCATAATAGCACAGCACAAAGCTTATTCTCCCAATGCTTACCGACTGGAGAATGAATTTGAAGATGTGGTGTTTTTCCTGGGAAAAAAAATCAATTTGAAATAAAAAAAAAACCCAGATTCCTGTATGAAACACATGAAAAACAAAGAGGAATGTGCCATAAGAAAGTTGCCTACACACTGGGAGCACAATAAAATTTATACAGATTTATACGCTGTGCTCTAGTTAGAAATTCAACCTTGCTCAGATATCTAAAGGATAAATGTTATCCTCTGATTTCTGTGTAAACCCACATAACCATTTAAGGCTTTGCCTCCTTCCTGGATTAACTATTGTACAGTTAACAGAAAGAGTTTCACCTCCTGTCTTTTACCCAGGGGGATATTGACTCTCCTGTCTTTATCTCCAGTGTATAAGAAGTCACTGAACAGTTTTCAGAGCAGTGTTGCTTAAAGGTACTGACGCAAGATGAAAGTTACTCCAGCAGACAGCACTGAGTATACAAACACTGTAAAGAAGCTGAACTTCCAGTTAGAAAGTTAAGTCAAATCTTATCAGACAGAGCACAACTCCTTTTACCCAGCTGAAGAAATGTTCCCCAATCATATTGACTGGCCATCCTATTCAGAAGAGGTGAAGCAGTGGACATGCTCCTCGGCATCATGCTGGTTACTGAAGTGACCAAACACACAGAGCTCAATAGAGAAGAGTAGTTTGGAAGGAAATACCACCACACAAAAATGAAATCTGTTAGCTGTCAACAAGAACGGAACAAACCGAGGGGCTGGGATTGTTTCACATGGCAACAGCAACGAGCGTGAACTGCATATGCAGGAAAGAAAACTACACAATATAAATATCCCTAGTCGTTCTATGTACAGCTCCATTCCTCTGTACACAATCTTGGGTGATGAACACAAGAAAGCCAAAGGCGCACCAGAGTGGATGTGAGTTTCTCTTCCCTTGACATGCCTCCACTTTTGAACACAGCAGCACTTCTGCTCATCACTGCTCATTAGTGCCCTCTGTTGCATCTGATGAACACTTGTCTGTTTTCTTTGATCTCCTCTGCAGTTGTTCTTGTTCCTTCTTCCGAAGCTTTTCCCTTTGCTTTTCCATTTTCTCTTGAGCTTTGCGAGCCTTCTCCAAGGATGCTTTCATTTCCTTTAGCTTTCTTTTAATGATTGCTCTGTCCTGGGAAGATGTCATACCAAGAGCCTGAGGCGGGGAAAACAAAATTTAGAAGAATTTAATACAGTTTATCTATCACATTTTGTTTTCATATTCTAGTAATAATTCTTCTTAGATAGAACCCTGTAACAGCGAAGTAAGTCTCACACAGACTCAGATACATTACTGATGTGCAAGTACTACATTCCATGCCTTCCACTTCTAGAATATTAAAGAACGAGACCTCATTGCCACCACCAATGTTGATTGCATTGAGCATAATAAGGCAAATAAACTATTTTATTTAAATCATCTAAGTCCACATAGAAAAAGACTTCCAGATTCTCACTCCTATGCCTTAGTCAAAAGTTCACTTGCACTCTTCTAAGACCCTTACAGTTAGTGAAGTGCCATCAAAAAAATTCAGAAGAGAAACACCAAACTTGTACCTTCAGATCTACTGAGTTTCTTACAACTCCTTCCTGTAAGTATTTTTGACTGAAGTAGGCTCATATTTTTACGACAAGAAACAATGCATACTTTATACATCAAAACTGTATTTAGCTCCAACATAGTACAACTGGTATCAGCTTATGCCTCCTGTATCCCACTAACCCATTATTCCCTTGCTACTTCTGATACTTCTGATAGATACTGTCTATCTACTATCTTCTCAGAATCCCCTTTTCACAAATAGAGTTGGATGAGAAATACGTGCACACAAATACCCCTTTCACACACTGCTATATGATTTGCACATGCAAATATGGGTACATTATATACACCAGAATTTTCACAAAGCAAATGCCTTGCACATCTGAAGCTTCTGAATCCAAGTGCATATAGCAATTTCTTAAAGTGTTGCTTTAGCTTTATAATTTCTGTTTATTATTCTTGTCTATCATACCTCCGTGCACAAGGATCCACTGCTCTCTGGATGAATTCTTACTGACTTTGAGATGATGTAAAGTGATGAAAAATACTACAGTTAATCTTAAAGCCCAGTCAGTTAATTACCTTGAGCTTACTCCCATCCAGCTGAAGGAGCTGCTCCCCATTAATGTTCTGGGCACTGAATTCGGAAACATATTGTTCAAGGTTCAGGCTCATCAACCAGTGGGAAACCTGCTGCACAGTCCACTCGTGAACAGCACGGCTCTGACACTGACTGTGCTTAGGAGACTGTCCATCGTCAAGGATCTGTGACAAAAACATGCTACATTATTATTAAAAGGGTAACACAAAAGAGTAACAGTATTTTCTGCACAAACCGCCAGCACCAGAGCACAGGTATCTGTACTATCTTTGCACTACAACAATAACAATTTCACACTGCTAATAATTACATCTCTATGGAACCAGACACCTAAGAATGAGTACAAGGTAGCAAAAAATCTTTTATCTGTAGAATCATAGAAAGAAAAGGAACTGGCACTCATTTTAACCCACGCAGGGATTGAAACGGCCAGGTGGTACAATTCAAACCGTGCATACTCCCATTCCCTCACAAGACTTTCATCCTTCAAATCAGCAGGTTTCTAAAGGATGCAATGAATTGTGCATTCCACTTCCTGGGCTCATTCACAGATCTTTATTATTTTTTTAAGTTGTAAGAAGGAAATTCAGGGAGGAAATAAAACTCTGAGAAAACCACTCTAGAGTTCAAAGTGATGATATCAAACATCCAGTGAGACTGATACAACATATGGAAGAAGGCTTATGGGGTGACACAGAGGAGTGGTATGGAACACACAGTGATCCCACAGTCCTGGCCCTGCTCTCATCACTTTGTGCTGCTGTGGGTGAGAGCACAAAGCCCACCAAAAAAGGGCAAGTGGGGCGTCAACTGCTGGAGCAACCCCATGTCCCTGCTCTGCCACTTTATTCCACCCACGGGTATGCCAGTGGGGCCCGAAACAAAAGCTATTCAAACAAAAGCTTTACTGGCTGTGGTCAGCAAAGCAGCTGCTACAGGCTGCAACAGCTGTCTGCTGTTAGAGCAGCTTTTACACTAGGTTAGATGATGCTGGGAGCCCTCTCAGCTTCTGGCTGTCCAGTTGTCAGGGCTGGACACTATCTTTTTCTTCTCCTATTGCCAGCAGGAGCTCAGCACAGCTGATGCCTGGTCTGCTAGATTTGCTCTGACACTGACCCTCCTCCTGCTTCCAGCAAACTGCAAAAACTGCAGTTTGCTGTGGCCTTGAAAACTCTCAGCAACAAGGAGAGGGAACTCAAGACAAGGAAAAGAGGAGCCACTGTGTGTTCTGTGCCAACAAGGGGGTTTGCCACACACAACACTGCAAGACAAGAAATGTGACTCTGCAAAAGAGACAATGTGTTGCCACATGATGGTCATGCGATTCACCACAACAGCACACTGGTATCTCACCTCATCATCAATCATATCCAGGCTCTGAATGAGGGAGCAACAAAGAAATGGGAAAGAAAAGCATTATAGAAACGAAATACCAAACATGTAACAACATGTAAAAGTTCAGGCAACAGCAGCACTAAGATTTGCAAACAGATATGGCTACTCAAAACCAACATTTCTTTCGAAAGAATTATTTCCAGAAGCAAAGAGGTTATGTTGAAAGCTCAGCACACACATGACCTGGCAGCTAAACCTCACACTGCATCCATGACACCCCTTTGGAGTACCTGATCTTGACACCCTAGAACTGGTGGGAACCTCTCTGGTGGCTCCAATTCCCAAGAGCAAAAGCTCGTTAAATAGAGGAGAACTGACTGCAAGCACTGGGTTCTCTCCCCACCCTTTCATTTTTCCATCTTTAAATGCTGATGGAGCTGCTGGGGAAGCTGGAGTGGAGGAGTACTCGCAGCCGGGGAAGGCTGAGGAGCAGCACCAGCCTCATCCCCACCCAGGGTGGTTGGGGAGGCATCCAGGGCAGCTCCTGCTGAACATGCGGCCTCATCCAGAGGCAGCAATTTGGACACAGCAGAGGATGGAGAAAACACACTCATTTTTATGGACCTGTTTAGGCTTGGTATTTTAGAAGTGATAGAGAGCTGAACACACAAAACGCAAGGGTGTTTAAGCTTTTCATTCAATACCACTCCGAACAGGGCATTGCCACAATCAAATACATAATATAGAGGGAATTAAACATGGTAAGAGAATGAAATACATTATCAAGATAGTACTAACACTAAATAAAGTGCAAATGATGACTATGCTGTTTTCAGTAATTCACAGCATATGCAGACCTGTCTGCAGTCTCCTTTTGTTAAAAATTTTTACCTGCAGTAAGCAACCTCAAAAGAATGGTTGTGTTTGTAGACTTGCAGTTTGGCAATAGAGTTGCATAGAACAGCTCTCATTTTTGAAACCCATGCAAACCATGCAGGCAGTAATAAAAAAAACCTTCGTATCATTAAGAAAAATAAGGTAGAGAAGGTATAGATACTTCAAGTTCCTCCTCTCTAGTAAAAACAACTTGGCTCAAATCTCACATTTTTTGTGAGATGTGAAGTTCTTATGGAGTGTTTGTAAAAGAACAATGCATGAGTTTCCTGACTCCACAGGATGTGCTGCAGGCACTGTCAAATTGTGCAGCCTCACTCACAACTGAGTTACAAAACTAGTATCTTAAGAAGAGTATTTGCAATACATTATATTCAGCTCAATTAATGTCATCAATTTCCAGGGTTAGGAATGCCTTTTTACTTTATTGTTTGAAAAAAACTCTGCTTTGAGGTAACTGACTACAAATCCACTGTGCAAAGAAAGCACAAAGAATGCAAAGTGGATTATGACATACACATTATAATCAATACATGTACATTCAGGTACAGTAACACACAATTACTGCATGTACAGGTCATTCTATCAGGGTACAATCTGGTGCAGGTGAAGGTGCCTTATATCTCAACTACATTTACCAAACTGTACAGTATGTTTATAAGAACTGCCTCAGTTATACCCAGTTTAGTGTATTCATATATATATATATATGTCCACACGTCCATATTTAGAAAAAAATTATTGACACACGTGAGGATATAGCATCTCTTAGGACACCAACTGCGTTCCATTTCCCCATGATAGTACCACAGGGCATTATTTTAAGTCATTCTTACACAAACAAGAAAATTCTTAATTTAGAAACCAAGATGTATTTTCTTCTCCAATCCTACTGCCTAAAACCTTTCCTTTACTATTTGAATAATCAGGTGAGATGCCATAGGAAAAAGAAAACAACTACTTCCCAAATTAATCAATTTCATCAGCATACCTCATCTGATGACAGTACTAAGGAGTGTGAGAAGCCTGGAGTTTTAGGTTCTGCTCCTAAACCACTCAAATCAGCTGAACTTGTGCTGCTGGGACTGAAATCATCATTGAATGTGAAATTCTGTGGAGAAAAGGTGGAATAAGAATGAACAAATTATTGCCTAGGTGCATCTAGATGGGAAATTTGCTTTCTGTCTTCCATAGCTCAGGAGTGATTTCAATCATTTACCAAACCAATCACAATACACATGAGGAAGCCTAATGTTTTGTACTGTTGCTATTTATAGAATGCACAGTATTTTCACCACTCTATACTTCATGAGACACCTTTGCCAGCTTAATGCCTCAACGAATAACAAAGGTGTCTAAAAGCAATTTCCAGACTCTTAAGATGCTGGCTCTCATCCTGGAGCTAAATTACTGCTTCTGCTGGTTAATCACTAGCATTTACTGTCCTCCAAATACTTAGGAGAAGCGTAGCACAGGCAGTAGCACAAAGAATAGGACAGAGAATTAATGAACAGAGAGAAGTGAAAGCTATTGAAAGAGCAAGGAGAATATCCTGTGAATCCACTTCTGAGTCCCAAATAATCTCCTTGAAAAGTGAAAGGATCCTCCCTCTTTGCTTATGACTTTAGAAAAAAACTGAAAGTAAAAAATATCTTTGGATATTGAATGCTATTTACTGAACTAATAACCATAAAACAAAGCCTGTTTTTTCTTAACAATGCAATGACAGACATCACATCTTACAGCAAATAATAGCAAAAGCAGGCACATATTTTTCAGGAATACAACAAAATTACCATTAGAGTAAGACAAAAATTAACAAGTATTTCACACTAGAGGGAGAACGATGAAAAAACCAAAATATATAAAAGATTAAGGACACCATGATATTCCATTTTACTTGAATATACACTTGACAATACAAAGACCTCTACTCTCTAACATCTAAATGAGTATTAAATCCAATTCGTCTTTGGCATTCACTTTTGAAAGTGAAAAAATACAAACAACATTAAAAGAGGGATCCTTCTATCTACCTCCTCAAGACATTTGACCTATCTTTCCTGGAAACAAGAAGACTTCCAAAAATATCAAGTGTTGGTCCTCAGTTTTGCTGGAAATCCAACTAAATATTGGTATCATGCTGTGCTTTTAAAGCCTGAATAGCAGTACAGAAACTCTTAACTTAAGAGCCTGAAAACTTTACAGAGAACATTTTTGTGATCATTTTTCTCTCACCTACAGTTAGAATTCCTGTTCTGTTTTTCCCAGCTCTTTATAGAGGAGAAGAAAATCTGAGCAGCTTCCTTAGCTGCTTCCTTAGCCCACACAGCATTCTTAGGCCAGGAGTTCAACAGCTCTACCTCCTGTTGTGTGAAGAACAAATTTTTCTTTTTTGAGCACTTTGATTCTTCTTTCACCTCTATTTTGTGCAAGCCTTAGCTTTAAATTAATTTAAGTTTTTAAAATTTAATTTTTTATAAGAAAAACACAAGATAGCCAAGGCCTGGTAATAATTAGGACAGCCCCCACAATCTCAACCTAGCACTATCTGAAAGGGTGTGCTTTTCCCCCCATTTGAAAACAAATTTTAAACAATGTTTTTTTAAATTCACAAATAGGATTCACAGATCTAAAAAATTTTCTTCCCCAAAAGAGAAGAGGTAAGCAATTAATTTCTCTTCAATCTTCAGAGATTTCATTGGTAGTCTTCTCTATCAATGTGATTTGGACTGCTTTAAGACTTGTGTTGCTTTCCCTGCCAGGTAACACAAGAACAGCTATGACCTTGCACAGCTTAGTGCACAGCAGAAGTAATGTATCACCAGCTTTTGGCATCAAAAATGTAAGAAATGTCTGTGGAAACTGCTATTATGAACATGCATTTGGTGGCAGAATACAGAGAAATTAGATTTCTGATACATATTCCTGTACGAAGTTGAGAACCATATCTGCTTCTTTTTCTGAGACCAATATAAAAAATCAACTGCTATAAGTCATAAGAAGTTACAGGCAAAGAAATATTTTCCGGAAGTGAAAATAAACATGAAAAAGCTACGTATATTACTGTAACTAAGGGTTATTTAAGGAGTTATCATGCTGAAACATTCATGCACATAGAAAGGAATCACACAGATGTATTAAATTGCAATAATTCATATTTGCAGTTCAAGCATCTTCATACAGAGAATTAAATCCAACATCCAGCATGCATGACAAACAGATTTCATTACTGGGGGGAAAAAGGCAGATGACTGACAGCATACAGCATTTCTTCACTTGCAAACACCTCATTTGAACATGGATACAGATTCCCACTACCAGTCCTGAAGAATGAAGAAAGTATCTATAACTGAATACACAAATCTAGCATTTGTTCAGTGGATCCAAATGCTAATTTCCACTGGCACCACTTGCTTTTGTTACAGTACAGCACACCACAGTTAGTTTACTGAAATAATGTACATTAACACAGAGTAAAAAGGTAGAACAGGGAATGGTACAATGACAGAGATGTTCTGTTTAGATGAGCTGTAACCGTACAATGAACACCATGCACTGTTTATTGTAGTAGTCACATATTGGCCTGTTCTTTTCTCCAGAATCACAAAGCCAATTATGCTACTCAACACAGTGGGAATAAGGTAGTTCTTATTTTCTACCTTTGACCCTTTTTTAGCTGGGCTTAAATTTTCAGAGGAAGGTTCAGTTGAGCTGGTAGGCGACGGCAGGTTGCTGGAAGAATTGGATCCCTTGCCACTCTCTCCATACCATGTGAATGGTACACAGTGTGGGAGAGAGGAGGATGGCTCTGCTAAAGATTTAGTGTTTGCTGATTTCTGCAGCATCTCTCTGACAGTCCTGTTTAAGAGAAAGGAGCAGGAATATGTGTTAGATTATAAAAGAAGGGAAAACAAAATGCCACAGAGGCAGTTAAGTGTAGAAAGAGTGACCCTGCCTGTAACTGTGACTGAAGGACTGAGTGGCATGCAGCTGGTAGGGGCACGCCTGAAATCTCCTTCAGCAAAAGAAAAAAGTGTGTTCTTTTGATTCTTTTTCTAACTCAAGCTTCCTTAAGACAACATACACCCAGCAAATGGAGACAGATGCCAGCTGAAAATGCCTATACTCCCACCATTCAGATGAGAACCAGCTCCTCTCAAGAAGCCACATGTTGTGTTTGTGCATTTCTGAGCCCCAGTGGTACCTCAGCATGATTAAATCATTAGACTCAGCACTGACCCAAGAGGGCCCTGGTTCCCAGAGAAGATCTGGCTTGGATTTTGAGCACAGGCAGAATGAAACAGATGCATCTGTATCCATCTATGGAGATGTTCTTTCTAACAACAGCTAAATACAAATGAAGCACTATTATTGTGCTTTTAAATTAATTAAATATTAAAAATATTGATATAGAAAGATGAAAGAAACACCGGTGGGACTTTCATCACCTTCTCTCTTTGTAGTAACAAAGATTTCAGTAATCAAGGCAAAGGTAACCGTTAAAAACAAAAACTCTTAAATTTTATTTGCTAAATATACCATTAGTACAGTGTGTAAATTAAAAATAACTATGCGAAGTATCTTCCTCCAATAATTTCGGCATATGTCATAGAAACATCTTATTTATATATTTATTTATATCAGTATTTATTTATATCAACATACACATTACTGTTTCAGAGTATTAAAATCTCACTGCTCTTTGCAGCCATGTGTAAATGGCGCATACATTTTTCTCTCTCAACATCTACCTTCTGGACAGTTTCTAAATCATTATTAACATAATCACTAGACCACATATATTGTTAAACCTCTTTTCTGTATGGATTAAAGTGAGGTTGTCAAAGGACCCCTACCTATGGAAGCAGAAGAAGAATCCTACCCCATTTAGCGACATAAAGAATGGTAGATGTCTCTGACCCAGTCCTTTACTTCTCTCTCATCCTTTAATCTTGCTTGAACGTAGAAAGTAAACACAAATGCTGTTGCCTAAATCACCTAACTCCAGGCAGGGAAATACATGCTCCTTACTTAAATGGGGAATTTTTTTGTATCTGTAACATTAGTGGTAGTTTTAGGAAATAATTTTGGATTTTATTTGCACATCCTGTGTGCTACTTTCTGGCAATGGCAAAATAATGCATGTAACACTCATCCAACAACATGATTAATTCTACATCAATCAGTTGCTGTAATGGACAATTATAACAGGATGCTGTCTTTTCAAAGAGCTTATACAGCTTTGGACTTGTAGAGAAAACATCCTCACATTTCGTCTGAGACAAATTCTTTGGAACTAGTAAAAAGAGAAGTGACAATGGCTGTTTAAAAAGTTATACTGAAATAGTAACATTCCAGTTTACAGAGGTAGAATAAGAATTACAAATGCTCATGAATTTTAACTTTGAAAGCAGTATTAAACTTCACTTTTAGCAACTGTAATTGGGATATTGAACTGTATTAAAGAAATATTAACAAACAGCACAAATAACTGATTTATCACATGGACTAATAAGCAACTGATGCCTATGCTGAGATCCACTTTCTCTAAGGAAGACACCTATGGGGTCTCACAAACATCTGTAATGTACTGTCTTGGCATAGGCACATTCAAGTTCTTACAAACAAGTATACATTCATTTCCCCCACCCTGTGGCTTGGTATCGAAATGCTGCAGGATGTCTAACACCCTGCTAAGGGCATTAGCTGCCTCACAGCCACATAATGTGCAGAGATTTGGCTTTAACCTCTCCCTGTCACAAGGGAAACTGAGCAGTGAGTATCACTGGCTCCATGTCACGCTGTGAGCAGACACACTGGGACAGGTTTTCTGACACCAGCACAGAGGTGATGACTGCTGCCTAAGATCACTGAAGATCCTGCCAGATATTTGCAGAATACAAATGTACAAAGGTATGCTGAGACAGAACATTGCACTTCAGTACAGTGTGCCTGAGGGAGTAAGGAAGGTTTCCCTTGCTTTCCTGATTTTATAGAGCTACACAATGTACTTGTCACTGTGTCTCCATATATCAGACTGTCAGGAGAACTGCACAAATGGCTACAGACTGATTTTCCACCACAATGTTTTTCTGAATAGCATTCAAACTTTGCTTTCTTCCAACAACTCTTTTATCATGTAGGTTTTTTGCATTGTTTTATATGCAGAGTTTTTGAGTCGCTATGTCCTTTCCAGACTTTTGGAACATATTAAGTTTGCTTGGCCCTCCTGACTCTGTCTTTCATACCTGAAACCAGGTATCATGCTGTGATCTTTTCAGACTCATAAGTATGTAAGGAGAGGTTTTCAGTAAAAATCTACACTAGCTTTTGTAGAGAAGACTGCCTTCTGTCATTGTGAACATTCATTTATTTATTCAGAGTACTGATGCTGGTGATGTGGTCTCATCAGTTCTCACAAGGAATTCCCAATTCATTGCCTGAAAGTTGTTGACGTGACATGCAGTCAGCATTTTTCCTATTTTTCAACTTAAGATGTTCATCTTCAGGGAAAAAAGCCCTTCTGAAAGCATTCCTAGTGTGGGTGCTGCAAAGCTGCAGTAAACAGCTGCTGCCCAACCTCGCTCTGGGGGCTTTAAAAAAAAAAAAGTGTAATTGTGTCAAGGTTTCTGGTTCATGGACATTATTAACTGGCTGTGTGCATCTTGTAGGGCTGCTCTGAAAATCTATTTCAGCAAATCCCATTAGTGGATGCAACAGCAGCAGTGATCGAGTTGGACTTGATGATCCTTGTGAGTCACTTCCAGCTTGAGAAATTCTACAATTTTATGACATTAAAAACCTCAAAGTATTTTCAGATTATATGTTAGCCTTTTGTGAGCCAAGGAATCTAGGTTTGTAAGCTCAGGTTATCTCAAAGCTTAACACTTATTTATGAAATAAAAATATTATTAACAGTGGGACTGTAGTATTTTAAACTGCTAGGATGATTAGGTTTTTCCAGTGTTTCTGGCACATAATTTCTCACGTCCTCAATCTTTCACCCATACCTACTGCCATAGGTCACCCTAATAGCTTCTTTCTCTTTCCGCTTCTTGCCCTTGTTTGAACTCCTTCTCAAGGGAGCCCTATAAGAATATTAGAAAACATCAGGAAAAATCTTTGAAATTTTACTTTCAATCCTTTTAATGAAGAAAAAAAAAAGTATTTTAAATAACGAAATGCTTACCCAAGATCTGCAAGTTTTCGCTTTAGTTTTTCTGTATGCCCTATAGGAGGGCTAGTTGTTCTTGCTGCCTGAGCACTTGTGGCACCATCTAGGATACATTTGTACATGGAAGAATGTACATTATTAATTTTAATTGCTACTTTCCATCCAGAACACTTTGTGTATCTCTTCATAATTAAATACCCATACATGTACATATGTGTGAGTACACAATTTAATTAGGGGAATTCTTATTTTTACGAACATGGTGTAGAGGAATAAAAACAAATACTTCCAGAATTTGAAAATACACAAAAATCTTATTTTAATTAAAGAAACTGGAAAGTTACTTTTGATTGAGTTTTAATGGATATGTAATAAATTGAACAACACAAAGTATTTACAGGCAAACATTCTAGTGAATCCATTTTAAAACTCAGCAGTAGCTGCTTAAGTTTCTTTTTTACAGAGCTCATTTGGTATGTATGCTTCAATTTCCAAATTACTCCTAGAATTCCATTTTCAATTTTGGAGCCACGGGTACCTTTTATGATAGACATGTTATGAAACAGTTCATCAGTTTAGCCTGAACATCTTTTTTAAAGTAAAAATCTAACCTAAAATCTAACATTCTGAATTAAAAAAACCCAACAAAATGAAACAAAACCCCCCAAAACCTAAAAGTAGCTTAGTTAACAAATCTGCCCTGGAACATCTATCAATTTTTGATCTCTTCTACAAATGCTATTAAACCCTAAAGAGGAAACAGGCTGCAGTACCTATAAAACCAAAACAATGAATCTGAGTCTGGCAAACATCCTGTGAAATCTATATGGAAGCTAAAAGAAAACACACAGTAGTTTAAAAATTCAGACACAGTGACTCTTAAGCATAAAGAATGTCCCCAAATACCCTAGAGGAAGCAAACGAAGGTCAGTCATTCATGTCACTTGTGGTTTAGTGGTTTTTGCAATGTGACCTCAGACACAGAGTAACTTTTAACTGGAAGCACTGCTGGGTTTGTGGATTTCTCCTACTGTTGCTGACTTAAATTAAATCCTCAAAATTAACCCAAAGTACTACAGCACTATCACAGGACAGTCAACTATGTGGATAGAACTTTGTGTGTTGCTTTGTAAAAACATCTGCCCAAGTTTTCATTCAAGCAAAAAATTTAATATGCAATTAATTGGTTCTTAAATCCTTTGAAAAGCAGGAAAATAAACCTTTTGCAATACCCACACTCTAGAAGCCATGCTATTTCCACCAAGACAAGTCCTTACAGTAAAAAAAAATAAATTTCAAGAGCAACTGACAAGTAATCTCACTTCAAAAAAGCAAACAGAAAAGGTAATATGAAGAATGACAAAAGCAAGATGAAATCTCCAAAGAAGAAATCCACTCCCCAAGGAGGCTGAGAACTTTAGGCAATGACCACTCTGCATCAACACTACACTGTGCATACTTCTTTCCTGTTTCCTCTTACAGTTTCTCTTTCACCTTTAACTTCTCATTTAACCACTGCCAAAACTGTCATAAGAATTAAAACTTGCAACGTTTATTTTCACACTAGCTATTTCACAGGTAAGTGGAGCTTCAGGGCAAGGGGCAGTGGGTTTTTTTTAGAAACTTCTTAATGAAGGTCAAGAAATTTAAAAGTACACTGTTTTTTTGTTGGGCAAATAATGAAGGCACTTAGGAGATGGAAGTTTTGCTGCTGTAGTAGAAAAAAACAGTCTGGAGAGCTCAGCAGGGACACATAGCAGCTACCTGGAATGGCAAATTTCTCTTTGGGCTCTTGTATCCCTATGCACCCTTCCCACGCAGTTGGGGCCAGACAGGGTCCTCTGGATAATCATGACTTGCTGAGGAAAATATTTGTGCTGGCTATGGGACACAGTGGAAAATGGATAGGCTGGGTCCCAAAACCAGCTTCAGCAGCAGAGTGGATGTGAATCTACATGGTCTCGCATGCAGGAAACAGCATTTGGCACATGGCACTGACCAAGACCCAGAGCTGCAGGCATCCTGCCTGGACAGGAGGGGACTCTGGCCACCCTGGATGGGTGCATCTTCCCCGACTCCTTGCAGTTCCGCAGAGAAGGTAAGGGAAAGCTGCCTTCTCAGAATAAATCACACAGAAGCTGTTTAATCCATCCCTTCCAGCCTCCAGCTGAAGTAATCTGTGGCTGATGGATGTGGCAGATACTAGACCTCACTGTCCTACCCACTGGGGTCACCTTGCTGCCTTATTCAAAGGATGATGCTGTTGCACAAACCAGGCATAACTGAAGAAAATAAAGTCACCCCTTATACATGGAAAAGCTGTGGTTATAAGTGAACACGCAAAATTCCTTACCAATTTGCAATGAAACTACCCCCATGTCACTTCAGCCCTTCCCACAACACTGCACAATCTCGTAAGAAAAAGAAGAAATGACAAATGTGAGCTTGCTAATGCTCACTTCTGCTATTGAGAGACTAACCCATGTGGACACGTGTGTATCCACAGAGATGCTCTTTTCCATCTCTAAAAAACCCCATCTGAACACACAAAACAAATGCAATGTCTCTTTTTATTTTCTGAACTGTATGAATTTAACAGCCAAATTAACAATCATTTAAAATAGCATTGCTGCAACACTTGTTGCCAAACAGCTGTTCTAGAATGATTTTTTTTTCATAGGACTTATTAAATATGATTTTTTCCACTTGAAATTCAATGGCTCTGGTTAATTCTAATGTATTACTTAGCAGAACCTGGATACACCCAAAAGCATTGGTTATTTGCTTAACGGTCACAGCGAGGAAAGCATGACAGAAATATTTAGACAGAGATTGTTTTTCAAACCTCAAATGGAAAGACTGACACAGTGGGTGGAATGCAATGCCCTATTCCTTGCACTACAAGGTTAGTTTCCACTAATTTTTTATCAAGGTATTTTTCATACATCAGCTGGAAATGCAGGATTTAGGACTTCACTGACAGAACAATCATACATCCAAGTTGAGTTTGGAAAGTCACATTCTTATATTCACGCCCTTATTTTTACTTGCAAAACTCAAATACTGAATTTAACTTTGAATCCTTAACAATTTAACCTAGTTACAACTCGCAATTTCATAACTCACGTAAAAATGCCTGCAGTATATTAGTCTATCCTAAATTCAGTAAAGTTTCATTACGCTGTCTTTTATGTACCTGTGTGAAAGCTCTGTACAAAGGAAAAACAGGGTTTAAATCAGTAGCAAGTCTTTTCAGACACACAAACACAGATCTTAAATAAACTGCTCTTTCCAGTTAATTCAAGTAAGCCGAAGTCTGTTATGAACCCAGCTAGACCTCCTCCTGCAGCCCTCACTTACAAACAATTTGTATTATGTCTTTTAGCTTTTGTGACAGTTTGAGAATGCAAGGTACATAGCTAAGAATGTAGAACTGATGTCAAATGATAATTCTGACCTCAAAATGCATCTGAAAAGGACAGCTCAGTATTCTGTGACTCATCATATTGTTAATTCTTGTAATAAACTGGTATCTGAGACATAAACCTGAGCTACGTATGATTGCATCCTGTTTTATCTACCTAGCGTTTAAAGAATCTGAAGTAAATTAATAATAATGAGGCCAATCTCCCCAGGAAATTACTTTTCTTCCGTAAATGAAGTCTCCAGACACTAACCTCTTGTTAAACCTAGACTTTGCTGCCTCTCAGCAATTAAAAGCTACAATCTGTTGTTCTTGCTTTACACTCCTTTCCGCACCCTCCAAAAAAATCATCTAGCAGAGCCAAAATCACATTATTTGAGTAAGTACACTGTGTTAAGTATGTTTCTAACATGGAGGTGTCCCAAGGTCAAATAATGCTTTTTTTAAAAAACACTATACAACATTTTATTAAAGGCAACTTCCCCATTTTTTTCAGTGAGTTCTAGGAAAGCCAAAAAAAAAGTAAGCAGTTCCCTATCCCTTATACCATCACACAAGGTCATTTTTAAGTTTTTGACTTCCAGGCAGGCAAAAGAAATTACAAGATGATGACCCTCTAGTTGCTAAGATCCTACTGCACAACATCATAAAGTAGATAGATGTAAATGAGAAAAATGATGCATCAATTTATTGTAAAAGAAACAGCAATACCTTTATCCTGTAAAATATTCCTGCCAGCTGGGTGATGCAAAGGAGATGCTTCAGAGCTGTGCCCAGATTTTGAAGGAGAGGAAAATGGAGTGTCTCCCCGAGCATATGGGGAAAGGACACCTCCTTTGTGGTGCTGTTCATCTTCTTGGTTTTCAGTTAGGTTGTCAAGTGAGATTGCTGCACTGCTAGCCACGGGGGAGAGGGAGGAAGCACCAGAATCTGATGCTGGTGAGGATGCTCTCATACATAAGGGCAGTGGTGATTTTGAAATGTGCATGGGACTACTGTAACTGTGTGATGGCTGTTGGTATAAGAGATTATAAAGCAGGTTATACCACTTAGTAAGCAAACAGCAAGATTTATTTTGAACATGCAAATTTTTTATTCATTATTTAGCTTTCTATTTGTATGAAATGCTGTAGCAATTCATGGCATTACCCTTGATACCACACACAGTTTGTTTATTGGCATTTGCTTTCAGATGAAGTCAGAATAGGACAAAACAATGAGCAAGTATTTTATCAACTGTATTAACAAATAGAGAAATGTACAATTCAAGTTCCTTTCACCTCCTGCATAAGTGAAAGGACCCGCTCTGCATTATAAAGCACATGTAAATCAAAAAGACCAGGATTCCAGTTAAAACACAACGGAACCAAAAAAACAGGTGTGCTGACTCAAAAGGAGACCAGACTTGCACATCACTCAAGGACATTCACAGCAGACTGGCCACAGAGGAATAAATACTGCCTGTGCTACAATGGAAGGATAAAGATAGAGGATGAAATGACTTAGAGGGGCAATCTAGCACTCCATAGGAAGGCTGAAAGAGAGGATAGAGTCTTTCTCACCTTTCGTTCCAGGCTGTCCTCCCCATCAGTTGAACTGATGCTATCATACAGCCGCGTTCGGGAAGGCCTCTGCCGCTTGTTCTTCACTGAAAGCTGGGCTCGAGTCTTCAGAGCTTTGGAGTCCAGTCTCTCTGTTTCTGGAACTGCTTCATTGAAATCTGTATGGAAACATGATCTGAAGCTGTTTAACAAAAGAATCTTTCAGTACTTTTGCCTAACAAAAGGAATTATTTGTTGTACAAACAATTGTTAAGTACATGCACTCAGCAGAGAATCATAGAATCATTTAGGTTAAAAAAGATGCATTTTACTTGTACCTTCATAACTGCTATCGCATCCCCAGGAAAAAGCTATTTGCATAAACAAGTTTATCTGTACAGATTCAGCAAGTGCATAGCAAAGAATCAACTGCAGATATTTAAGAATTCAACAAATTATTCCCACTGTTACGCAGACGCCCACACAAACCCAGCTGTACCAGTCCAGAAAGCAGATCCACTTAGACTCCTTCAGAGGGAGTTGCATGTGCTTGGCTGCACGGAGTTCTCCTCCATCAGGGTATAAACATCATAATGTGATACATGAAAACTGGAGAAGCATTTCATATAAAAAACGGAACAATGAAACCATCTTACTTGCCTGGTTTCAAAGAATGTCTTGTGAGCAAAGTATACCGAACACTGCATATGTGACTTGCCTCTACTACTAAAACTAACATAGCTGCACTTGTCTTAGCTATCAACCATCCACTCAAATGAAATCTGAGTTTCGCAGCAAATTCAACATTTTACAAAGCTGCAGTAAGTAAGACTAAAAACATTTTAAAAGGTGTTTTTGTATTTTATACCATAAAAATAACAGATTTTTTATGGTTTAAAATTTTTTTCAACCCTCACAGTAAAAATCAAACCATAATCCATTAGATTAACTTACTTGTTTACATACTGCATTCATAATATACTAATAAATTAAAATCTGATCTTACAGATACTTTTACTTTTCTTCCATGTATAAGAGTTACATTTTACTTCACATGATACTACAGAATAATTGGCATTGTCTGACTTGCAATTATGCTTCTGCCCTAAGTACTCCACAGAACAACTACACTTTGTCATGGCCCTTACTGCTTGTATTTGTTCTTTCAGGTGTACACACTTCCATGTATCCCTTTGTTTCACTGCTGAAATCATGCAAACTATCAACAAAGGACTGCAAATTGTATTCACAGAAGTGCTCATATGGGTCTTCTTAAAGCAAAAGACCATCTGGGCCTGGAGCTTCTTACTTCCTCCACCCCATCACTGGTCTTGCCCTGCTTTGTGGCAGTGGAACTCAGCTGCTGTCAGACGGTCTCTGCCCCAGCCACATGTGCTGCCATCCCCAGTTGCAGCTCCCTCTTCTGCAGAGACTGGGTGGCCCTCACAGCTCCCAGCACAAACCCACAACCTCACATGATGCTGTAGAAATCTCCCAAGCCACTAGGGAGTCTGGAAAAATAAAAGTAATAGTTTTTATTTCACTCTCAGAGTCAATGTATCGAGACTTTCTTTCATCAGATGTTCAACCACTTGACTCCAAGGTTCTTCCAACCTGAATTATTTCAGTACCACTGTGAACAGGAAAGAGCTCACCTGTACTCCCACTGGTATTCTATTAGACAGGCTGACAGCCTTTAAAATCTCCTGTGAACTGATGCATCCCCGGGTATCCAAACACCCAGAAAGTAGAGCCACAAAGTGGCTTGAATGGGCACTTGCTCAGAGATGTCGAAGCCTGACACTGTCAAAGTTGGCCTCAGCACTGAAATGTTTAGATTTCAAACCACGGACTCCTGCCAGTAAACAGCTTGATTCTCTGCTGTAGACACAGCTCATGATCACTAAACCAGAAAGCTACAATGCACTTTATGCATTTTTCTGGACTCTCAGTATAAACCATATATTTGTAAAGGAAACACAATCCTTAGTCTAGTATTCCCTGGCAAAGCAAAGGAAGAATTATGTGGGCCAGAGTGGCTTTGATTTTCTCTTTTCAACTTCCCCTGATGTTACTGGCAGGCCCGTAAGCTCAGTGTGAGGTTGTGTTACAGCCTGAGGAGTCGTGCAGTCTGGCAGGATGCTGAACATGGCCAGAGCACCGGCAGCATCAGGAACAGTTATGCTCAAATGTTTGAAACCATCAGGCTGCATCCATTGCTTCTTCCCAAGTCTCCTACCATGCAAGAATGCAATAAACACCTCAGATCACACTGAAGCAAAAACCTACTTGACGCAATTTTACTTCAAGTATTATATTTTTACACAACCTGATTTTTTGATGGAAGACAGACCTGCAAACTTCTGAACAAAAATTCTAGGATGTGGCTGCATACATGCAGTCCTACCCCAGGAACCTAATGCAGAGGCTTGATCAAGAAGCCTCTATGTTATATACTCCCCAAACACGAGCCAGAAAAGAGACTGGAGCACCTGTGTGAAGCTACTGGAGCTACCTCTGTGTCACAGATCTCTTGTTAAAACCCCACAGCACCCAGAGGGACTCTACTCACCTCCAAAACATCGCAGACAACTCCCCCACCCTTTATAGCTCCTCTGCAAACATCCATGGGTTGATGGAAAGCTCTTTTCTTAAAAGGTTTAAACAAGAGTGATACAGAGACCTAGGCTCTTTGCAGAGAAAGTATCACGACATTACAGTCTGATACAGAATTTACTGGAAAACTGATATGGAAGTCAAAGAGTGTAACAGCATATTTAAGGATATCCTTATTTTTAAAAAGGAGGGTTTTTTTTCTCTTGTTAAAACCAAAAATGCAGCCTGGCATCTAAGGTCTAACTGTGCTGCTTCTGCTTTCAAAATATCCTTGCTGATTATCTATGCTTCCTAGCTAATAGTTGGTGTTTGTATCCATGTGGTTAAACTAGAGCATTTAAATTCACAGATCATCTAGTCTAACACTCAGAAGGAAATAACACTGGTAACATTTCTCCAGGAGAACGTTTCTGCAATGAAAAAAGGCAGCTCTTTGACAATTTTCATGCAAATGCATCAACTGGAAAACACAATTTTTGGAAAGCACTGACATGCAGATTTTCAATGCTACAATAAGAACTTTCAACTTTTTAGAAGGAATTTTAAAATTTTTCTTTTTTCTTTTTACATGTAGGAATTAATGGATTTTAGCTCTTGAGCCATAGATGTGGGTTGACATTGTTACAACAGTACATGTAAACATGATTTTTATGAGTCAGGTGAAGAAAATATGCTTTCCTCTCCTGATGCAAACTACAGAAAAGATTTGTGTTAACAGCACTGCTAAGTATTAAATGTTTTGTAACACTGAGGCT
This sequence comes from Pardalotus punctatus, assembly GCA_013400915.1. Taxonomy (NCBI): domain Eukaryota; kingdom Metazoa; phylum Chordata; class Aves; order Passeriformes; family Pardalotidae; genus Pardalotus; species Pardalotus punctatus. The sequence goes on from VZTX01003154.1 coordinate 43,420, forward strand.
CTGTAGCAGAAATGCAGACTTTTTTGTCATCCTGGGTGCTTTTCTGAACTTCAGAGATTTCAGTACAATTAACAGTTGATAGAAAAAAACAGCTCTGTGAAGATTTGTGGAAGCCAATTGCACAAGGTCTGCACATCACCTAATACCATTTGAGGAGGACTAGCTCTTTTTTTATACACATAACTTGTTAAAAATGTAATTAATATTGATTTGTTTGTAAGGCAATATTGTTGGGGTCCACACATGAAATGACTGCCAGAATATCAAGTAAAAAAAAACACCTCTGTGCTTGCTAGAAATTAATTTATTTCATAATGTATTGCCTTTTTTCAACAGAGAAATAAATAATATTATAGTTCATAGGAATCCTGGGCTGCATTAAAAGCAGGATGGCCAGCAGGTCAAAGGAGGCGATTCTGCCCCTCTGCTCTCGTGAGACCCCACCTGGAGTGCTGCATCCAGCACTGGGACTCCCAGCCTAAGAAGGGCATGGAACTGCTGGAACAAGCCCAGAGGAAGACCATGAAGTTGCTAAGGGGACTGGAGCACCTCCCCTATGAAGACAGGCTGAGAAAGTTGGGGCTGCTCAGCCTGGAGAAGAGAAAGTTGTGCAGAGACCTCACAGAACCTTCCAGTACGTGCAGGGGCCCTACAGGGAAGCCAGAGAGGGACTCTTCATCAGGAACTGTAGTGACAGGACAAGGAGTTCTGGTTCAAACTGAACGAGGGAACATTTAGGGTAGATATTAGGAAGGAATTCTTTACTGTAAGACTAGTGAGATACTGAAACAGGTTGTCCAGGGGTTGTGGATGCCCCATGTTTTGCAGTGCTCAAAGCCAGGTTGGATAAAGCTTTGAGCAACCTGGTCTAGTGAAAGGTGTCCCTGCCCATGGCAGGCGAATTGGAACTAGATGATCTTTAAGGTACTTCCAACCCAAACCATTCTATGATTCTGTGATTCACAGGAGTTATGGCTTGGTTCAAACAAACCTTGACTTAAGCCATCCAGGCAGGTCACTTGCTTAGTATCTAGATTTTCAACTGAATCTCCTCTAGAAACTTCTCCAAAAGATGTCTGCCTTTCAAAAATGTTGTTGTTATTGTTAACCTGGCTTCCATTTTGCTTCATTAGCCTGAAAACTTCTGCTTCCAAGTCTTGTATCTGAAACAAATACAACATGGTATTACCAATAATATCCCAATACAGCCTCCCCATTAGAGATGTTATTTTTCCAGAATATCAGACAGAATGGTCTCATTCTTCAAATATAAGAGTAAATGCTACTCACACGAGCTTGTAAGCCTTGAACCTCTACAAGGTGTGCTTTCTCCAAATCTTCTATTTTCTTTCTTTCAGCTTCCTGGCGTTTGATGAAGTCAAGTTCTCTTAGGGAAAAAAAAGGATGTATTTGCTGTCATCAAAGCAATCAGATTGAAAAAGAAAATAAAATACTTTGCTAGTCATCAGAAAAATCTGTCCTTAGAAAATAATTTATTGCTTACTTAGTAAGAACTATGAAATTGCAATCAGGACAAAACCCTAAGCAATTAGTCTAAGTGAATATGCTAGGTGATTATATAAAAATGGGAAGAGCAACTTATCTGCAAAAAAAACCCCAAATCTCAGTTCTTACTGATAATCGAAACAATTAAACCAGTTTCTTTTCCTAATCTGTTTACAACAAAAACAATGTACCTTAGCTTATACTGTTCTCTGTAGTAGGAAATGGAGCAAAGTCTCTGTTTTACTAGAGTATGTGCCCCTTCACAGAAAGGACATCCTGTAAGTTTTCAGGTACAAATCAAATTTTCTAAAGGAAATCTGTCAAGTCAGTTTAGGAGTCTGAGGTATTTAAAAACAACTGACTGGATTCTTTACTAATGTAAAGCAGAATATCAAGAGAAAGCTATCCAAACTCATTCTAGTGACTTTCCCTATCTCTTTGTATTCTGAGTATCAAAGATATTTGTGATAGAAAGCACACAACATGCAAACTAGTTCTGGAACAGTCAGGAAATTCCAAGATGGGTAATGATATTTTGACAATCTAACCCCCTTTTTAATGGGACATTTCTGCACTCCCAATTATCACGTGACATTGCTGTATGTCTTTGAGTTTTCTCCTCTAAATAAGTGTATTTCAGCAGAAAATGAAAAAGCTGCTGCAAGAAAAGAAAAAAAGGTAATTTGGGGAATGGAAGCTGTTACAGAAATATAAGATGTTATTATTCTTGCTAGCCATCAGGGAGAGGGGACCACATGAAACAGAGGGGGCCAGGTAATCATCAGTTAGCTCAACTCAGCTCAAACACTCTTGGCATCTATAAGAAGAAGAAAAATAAAATGTAAAATGTAACAAAATAATATTCTTTTTGATGCTATATTAGTACACAACAGGAATTAATCCAGCTGATACAATACTAATATAAATTGCTGCAAACTTTACAAATCAAATGCTTTACTATGATTATTCTTAGTTGTTTGCAATTACATTGAGCTATCTCCTAATTCTGAAGCATACCAACCTGTAATAATACAGACTAAATCTTTATTTAGTTACAGTATGACTACAGCTTGAATATTGGCAACATTTTTCCATAACACAGAGTCCATGTTTTTCATGAATAAAAGAATGGAAAATAGTGTTTACCTTACAGGTGTTTAACAGTGGGTTTCATATTTCAAAATATATCACATACATGTTTTCTATCTGGCCACTAAGTCATTTGCTAAGCCTGGTGTAGCTGCTTACTTTTGCTGAAAATCCTTGATTAATTTCTTTGCCTTGTTATATTTCTTCTCCAGAGCCTGATACTGGCTTTGCGTCTCCTTGAGGTGCTCATTCACTGTGTGACACAGGGTTTGTGCCTCAATCCAATAACTCTCTAATTTCATCATCCTTTCCTTATTCTCCTCAATGTTCTGCTGGAGTTGGGTCTTCTCCAATTCCCACCTCACCTTCTCATTCTCAGCAGCCTGCAGCTGAACAAAGGAGTAGAGATGCAGTCCATGAAAAGCTGCACAGTGCAGCCTGATAGTTTAGGACTAATTCAAACAATGCAAATAGTGAGAATCAGTAAATTAGTAACTACGATAGTAATATCCTAGCAGGGGGAAGAGTGTTCCAGGACAAACAAAACAGGCTGACACATGTACTGTTCTTCCTCATAAAACCAAGCTGAGTTTTTGCTCAGTGTTCCAGTGCAGCCTCTATGCTCCTCTGGGTTGTACTAACCTATTTGACTGACTGACATTTAGAAATGTCAATAGTGGAGTACTCAGGCAAACTGCAGGGTTCATCAGCCAGCACAAGGCATGCATTTTGCTTCATGCATGTGACTCAGGTGCTATAAAGCATTCACACTTTCAGAAAATTATGACATTTCTAATTTTGGGAAGGGGGAATTTGATTTCCAGATTTTCTTTTGTGTTAGGGTTCGTATTTCCTAACTGAAGCTACCTGCAGGTTTCAGTGTTTGGTGCTTGATAAGGGTAAGGTTATACAGCATCTTCTGTAATTTAGCTTCTACAATTTAAGGCATTTTTTGTTCTCTAACATCTCTGTTTATTTATCAAGACTTTTAAATTTGCTCTAGGCAGTTCTGCTAGCATCATGGATGACACACACCAAAAAAATTAACTTGCTTGCTGTTTTATTAGCAATATATCTAAACTAGTCACATTTTCTTCAGCTCTATTGAAAAGACAAGGTAAAGAGGTCCAACAGTAAAATGCACATTAACCCTGATCTTGCAAATGGATTTGCACAGATGAATGTTTACACATATTGATGCCATCAATTCAGTGGGCCTCAGCACAAACCCAAGGGATCAGCTGTGTGGCTCCAAATGCTAGACTGGAACTGGAAAGCAGAGGAATAAAAGATTTTTCACTTTTTGGACTGAGATAAGACAACAGAAATTGTCCTTACAGAATGTAGTTGCACTTTGAATTTCTTTTTTAACAGTAATTTATGCAGATTTGATAAACACTATGCAAAATACAGAGTGAGTGCAAGTGCTGCTGGAAAGAAATAATAATCTAAAATCTTTTTCTGAAGTACAATTTTCTCTTTTTCTTATTTTTATTTCCTTTATTATATACTCAGACTCAAAGAGAAGGATGCCATTATAAAACCTAGTATTGCTGAACAACTGATCATCAGTTGAGTTCCCATAAATGTTACCCTAGTACAAAAAACCCAATTCATTTTTATTTCTATAGCAAATTTAATTTATTAACTAGCAACTGATTGTAAGATGTTTTCTTTTAAACTGGTTATACTTTTCCTTCCTACATTATCTTTTAAAGAGAACTGCAACAATATGAAACAACACTTTTTCTTCTGTACATAAAAATAATTTCTACTGAATACCTTTAAAAAATTCAGGTTTTTTTTAAATGTCAAAAAATGAAAGTAGCGTAAGGATACTTTAACATCATTGGTAAATAAAAAACCTACTAACTTCAACTTGAATATTCAATCCAAATATAATTTTAAAACCTGAGAAAATGCATTAGAATTTTAAAGTTAGAAATCTGCCATTTAGTCATTATGATACCCCTTAAAACATATGTTTAATTGAAGCTACAAAAGTTGGCAGTTTCTTTTAATAGCAGCACTTAAGATTTTTATTTGAAACTTGGACTAAAGAATATACACCAAGACAAGATTTAGCTGAGCCACCGTGCTTCTTAATCAGCCTTTAATAGGGATGTTGACTTCTCCACCCACATAAAGATACGTCTTCAGATCTGATTTTGCATGAAGAAAAAAATATAATGTACTAACCATATATTGATTCTTACCTTTGTCTTCAGCTTCTGAATTTCAGCTTCTGTAACTGCATGTTTGATTTGCAACTAGAATTGAAATATAAAATAAACAAGTGAAGTCACAGAGAGTACTCCGGTATTTTTAAAGCCTGTGCTGCAAGTTGAATACCTTATTACACAGCAGAAGGCCCGAAGAGTGCTGCAGTGCAGTAGATTGTAAATTAAAATGTCTAGCTTGCAAAATGACTCAGTCTGTGCAACCTAATTAAAGATAGGACGCCGTCTAACCACTCATATTTTCAAATCAGAACATCCAATCTGTTTAGCAAAACCAAATGTCTTATGTTTAAAAAAAATAGATGTTATCCTGCTGGGCTTTGCTCTCCTCTGATGTGAATGTGAAATACATCCCAGTGCTGAAAGTCCCACTGCACTGATTAAAGCAGGCACGTTACAAAAAAGCAAATATGGAAATAAGTGATTTAATAACTCAAGAAGTCAGGAAAACCTTGAGGGAAGATTCCACATGTTTATTTCATGCAGGAAGAAAGGTAAACTGATCCTATCCTTCACCATTAGCTGGAGTTACTCTGCTCAAGCCATCTAATCACAACTGAAAGCAGTTACACAGGGAAAATGTAAATAACAGCAAGAGCATTCAAGCACACGAAGCAATTGCAAGCAGATTAACAGCCCGGGCAGTGTGCTAAAGGTTGTAGTTACATCATCAAGCAGCCACAACAGGGGATCTGTACAGGGAAAGGGTTGCTGTGGAGGACCTGGCATCCACCTGCACACTTGCTGTGGGATTTCTTCTGTACTAACCCACATTAGGCTGATCGTGTGGAATGAACAGTCACTACTTTCAGTGTATCCGGCAACATCCTGAAACACCTTTAGTTTTACCACAAAAGCCTGCTATTCACAGGCTCCAAGAACACTCTGAAGCACGAACTGAACCACAGCTTCAACAGCATAACCTTAATCCAGATGGAAATGATCACGCACACGTAACCAATACTGGCCTGCACCCCAATCCCTGCTGCTGTACTACTTAAAGCAGGCAGCACAGACAAACTTCTGACAAGCCCCAAAACCTTACACTGAATCAGTGACTCATCTGCGTTGGGTATGGAGCTGAGGGCAAGGGCAAACACTGAGTTACAGCCTGTGATGGCACTGCAGTGGAGACAAGGCTGACATCCATTATTTACGAATAGAAGGGATAGTGACGGAAAAGCATGTTTTACATGCAGGTTACTTCTCTTACAAGACTAACATGAGCTTTTGGGAATAGTTTATGTTCAGCTAATAGAGTATGTGAGGAAGGACGTTGTACTGAACCAGCCCCCAACATCTCTGGTGAAGCAATGGCTGCATTCTTGAAGACCCAGATGTTAGTAAAAAAATGTGCAAATTAATCAAAGGAGAAGTTCTTCCAGAAGAGAGGAATTATTTTCAAAGTAACAGGAGCTATCACTGAGCTGGCCAGTACAAGTATATCTGAAAAAGGCTAAGATAATTTAGTAATTCCCTTTTCATGAAGCCTCTTGAATGCCCTTCTTGTGGCATAGGAAATGCACACTCTCAGATACAGTTTGGTTTGCCAATCAGCCTTAATTCATCTACTGAATAAACCTAGTCCTTTATGGTGGAGAATTCCTCCATTTAGCCTGGACAGAATAAAGGAGACATCGATTCACCAGTTCTGTTTAGGAATCTTTTCCAACACTCATTTCTTGGTCAGTGTCTCCAGAGCAGACTGTAAGAACTTCTAGTCCCCATGATCATCTGTTAATTATGCTCACTTTTTGACTGCACTGAAAAGTGTTATATTATGTTCTTCATGCGCTCAGTGAGAGCAGCTGTAAGATTTCATTTCAAATGAAACCAGGCACTGACTACAGCAGCTTGCAGAAACACAGGTAACCCATGGATCACAGGGTTCCTGAGGAAGTGCTATAGGGGAGCAGGGCCACCGCTCCAGGATGGAGAGGTGCCAGTGCAGCCAGGACAGGGCACTTGGCAGCCCTGGAGCTGCTGTTAATGGCAAGAAGCTGCCAGTGAAGTTTCTGCACCCCGCAGGCCAGGAAGCTGAGAAGGGCACACACCATTTTGTAATTATACATATTAGAAGAAACAAAGGAGATACTTCTATTAGCATTTGCAAGAGGTTACTTGCAATTTTTGAGATCAGTCATTCCAACCTCTGATCTGCAATTATCAGAGATTGAGAACTGTATTTTCTCATCATTGCATTCCTGTTACTAATGAAAAATTATGAAGGAACCATCTCAAAATACGGTGTTTATAAAATGCCCAGCCCTTTGCTTAGTTCTGTTACATTGTTCTGGGATGAGATAAAATCAGGGGAATAATGGATGAGCTAGATTTTCCCCTTTGCAGACTTAATAATGAAATCAAAAAGCCAAGACTCAAAGCCCTAGGCTACCTGCTGACAGCTCATTCCCACCTCTTCTAAAACCCCACAAATCCATGAGGAGCACTTAAAAGAGCTTATTATTACATACAAATAAACTCCAAATTGTTGCATAAATTACAATCTGCTCAGGTACAGATGGTTTTAACAGTTATTTCTATGCTCTCTGTTATTAAGTTAAAAAATGAATACTGAGCACCCAGTCAGATCATTGAATCAGTACATGGTACAGCAGATCCCACTGAGGCAGAAGAAAAAAGACACTTTTCTGCTTAACAGACAAATGTGTAGCTGGATACGTACTTGAAAAAAAACCCAACTAATTATGCTTGCAGAATAGATGAGAAATACTAACACATTTACAGGTTAGACTAAACAACAGGCAAGGTCAATTATTTGGCAAGCAAATTTGGACTCCATAGCTAAATTTTTTTTTAAGCAAGTTTACTAATGGGATCAGAAATCTTTATTCCATGTCCTATATAATGCCAGACAAATTCTTGGCAGATACTATTTTGTATTTTTATGGTTTTTAAGTCAATATAAAATTGTGAAGGCTTTACTTTAACAAAGATATTTTGAGTAATTTTTGGCACATTTCCAATTGAAATACGTCTTGAAAAGCTGATTAATTTCCTTAAAAACAATAAAACTTGTTATAAAAAGTAACTTCTAGAGAGAAAATGGATTGAATTCATCAAGACTGCAAAAGGTAGAATGGAAAGGCTAGAAAATGCTAAAATATCTGGGGTACACTGGGAAGGAAAGTACGCAATAGAATCTAATAATCTTCATGATAATTTTTATGTAATCATTATGTATTTTTGATATAATAATAATAATCCACTTTTAATGTATTTCATTAAAACATGAAATAGCAAATTCTTACATACATGTCCCTTCTCCCTACAGATCTTGTTTCTCTTTAATCATCACAGTTAAAATAAAGTTTCTAGCTCTCTCAAAGCAGTTAAGAAAAATCAGTCCTATTTTTCCTGCTTTACAGCCAGGAAAACAAGGCTTTCAGAAGCACAGCGATTCACCCAAGAATGCCCATCTCTCTTCTGACTTTCATTCCAAAAGCAAGGCATTTCAAATAAGAGTGCTCTCAGAATATGGGAACACATTTTTCCTTGCAAAGACTGAATTCAACTAATTAGGTCAAACTATTATGCTTAAAGATTATGTCCTACCCACTTGCCTAATACTTTCATTAATCTCTGGAGTAAGAACAAGAAAGAACAGTTATTCTTTAAATACAATTCCAGAAAACACTGTGTGGGCTTGTGCAGTGTGATCATGAACAAGTCCTCTAGTGTTGAAAGAATTCAGGGCAAATACCAAGAAAAATACATGTACTCACTCCGCATCAGCCAACAAAATGCAGCTGTGTACTCTTAAATACAATCAGTGAAACAAAAGTGGTGTGCTCGTAACAGCAGTAACTGCGTGGGCAGCTGAAAGAGTCCACTCTTAGGCAGGAGCATTTCATGTTTTTTCTCAGGCTCTCATCTACACTCACACTTGAGGATCCCAAAGTACCCTCATCTGGTCTCTGAAACAGCGTTTTAAGGCCATTACAGGACACAGGTCTGCAAATAACTTGAAATCAGTCTGGACAAGCTCAAGTCTGGCAATAGCCTGAGATTATTGAAACTGTATTCAAGCACAGTTTTACAGGTAATTTAGTCAAAGGCGAGTTTCTTGCCCATCACTGCATCTGTGGTTTGCACAGCCTTGAACGCTCGCTGGCACATGGAGAATGGCACTGTCTTCCCATCGTTTTGAGACTGTATTTCTGTGTATGATGCAAAGTATTACCAAATGAAGCAAACTGTTCTGCTAATTTGTGTAAGAGCCTGAAACTCAAAATATGGAGTGAGAAAATTATAGTTTAAGTAAAGTAAAAAACTTTCAGGGAACAATAATGAATAACAGTAGGCACCCAATGCCTGAGAAGGTCACCAGCAGAAAAGGGAAAGACTGGTTGCTCATTGACTGATTACTTTCCATACATTCTCAAGAGAGAGTAGTAACAATATATTTATACAAGATAAAATATCTGATTTGAGTGGAGGGAAGGCAAGAGGATAGGTGGAGAAGGACAAAAAGGGAGTCTCAGTATTTTAAAATTCCTATCTGGGCCCAGGTTCTGCTAGTTAAATCTCCTATGAGGTTCCGGCTACTTTCAACCCTTCCATCTTCCTGTTTATTTAAAAATAAAAATAAAAAAAAGATGCAATATCAAACGCACAGCCTGAAATACAGAAGAAATGTATCTCCTTACTTTGGTATGTGAAATTACATGAATCAATGACCAAAATGAACAACACCTCTGTAACCACAGACATTGGTAAAATGCCATCTTGAAGTATGGCTGCTTCCCCAGTACAGCATCTTTCTAAACACATGGCCAAACATATGACATGGCTGTAAACTGGTGAGTTGCTGTGTAATGGTATAGGATGAACTTCACATGTCTCTCTTCACTGAAATTTAACATTTGCTGTTTGGTTTTCCCAGTCACCTCTTACTGGACTCTTACAAAAAACAAAACAAACCAACCAACCAACCAACCAAACCAAAAAAACCAAAACAACCCACCCCAAACCCCAGCAATCTGCTAGTGATGAATTAACTTGCATTTTGTCTACCTGGTCAAACTAAGTGCTGAGGCAGAAAATCTTCTGTACTGGAAAGTTAATTTATAAATTACCCTCCATCAATACAACAGTCACCTAAAGCTGATGCCAAAATATCTCCAAAGAACACTTCTACATCTTTCAAGCACAAATTTTTGAGTCATTTCAGAGTACTAAGTATACAAACAGCTACAAATCCACTCCTGTTTCCAAGAGAAATAAAACAAGCAATGAGATTACTAGAAATCTGGTTCAGTGAGGTATTTCAGGAGTATTTTCTGATATACAACTTACTTCTTTGAATTTGTGTGCAAGTTTGCTGGTGTCCACATCACTGGGGGAGAACATGTCATCATTTTCAGGGAGATCGAACACTTCAATAGCCATGTCACCTCCTGGAAGGACAGGTCCCATGTCTTCATCTTCTTCATCTGTAGCATATTCCCCTGTCTTAATTTTATAGCATTTAAGAAATTCCAGTTATCCTCTTATTATGCAGAGACTATTTAAAGAGTAATTAAGATACTGTGTAGACACAGCATTCTGCATACAAAAAAGGTTATCTTTGTCTTTAGCTATAACCCCAATACTGATGAATTCTACCAGACAAAATACAACTCCACAGTAGTATTTCAGTAGATTAAGAGAGAAAACAATGTCTTAAGTACTTATAACTCAGTTCTTAAACATTACTGGCTCTATATTTTGATGGTTTCAGCCTTTCCCAAGTGAGACCCCTTTTCTATAGGAAGAACTCTCTAAATTTATTTCAGATTTAACAAGGAATCCTTTCCAAACAGAAAAAAAAGCAGAATACGACCAACAGGATCTTGATTAGTCTTTAGTAAAGTCATCTGGATGAAGTAATTCTCCAGTGATATATTCCATGTTGAATTTAAAAATTCATTGGTTTGCTCTTTATAAACAAATTAACAATAGAAAAGTCACACCCACGCAGAAAGAAAACAGTAGGAAAAAGAAACTGAGTGTCAGAGACAAGTTCAGAGTCTGAAGCCAGTTTACTCAATTTTCACCCTGAATAAAGAGCTGCTTCGAGCTAGTTTTAAATAGTAAATGTGGGTGTTTCTTGGGCTGGTAAACTATGAGATGCAAACAATTTGCTGACAAAACCGAATTTTAAGAAATTGTAAGCTGCAATCAGTATCTCAAGACTAAACAAAATAAAACAAAACAATAATACTGAAAAGGAAAAGCTTGCAACATTGAACCCCAAGTTGTCTACTCAGTCTTTTGCACATGTGGCTGTGCTCATCTCTCCCCACCTCCTTCTGTGTCAGGATCACAAACTGACAGTGTGTCAGGATAACAAAGAGCCTGCTGGCTGTGCAAATGACTATGCAAACGCATTATAAAGCAAACACTTCCCTCAGGGCCACATCTGGATTTATAAGGCTTGGGACTAAATAAATACATGGAAAAGGAAGGGCGGGGGAACTGGTACAGTCTCTTTCATGTTTATACAGTAACACCAGCAAAATTTTGACAAAACTATTCGAAGTCTTTCTTCATGAGCTTTCAGTTCCTGAGATGAAGAAACATTATCAGAAGTATACTCCCCACAGTGCTGAAATTATCTATTAGAGTAATTTTTTGACAAAAGGACTTTTCAAAACAAGAGGTAAGAATTCAGATGTTTGAACAACAGTTCAAACCTCAGCTTCCTACCTTAATTCATTTTCTCAGCTGCTGTTTAGGCTTATTGGAATCTCACTCAACTAAAAAGCAGTGCATGGAAGATGCTGAGTCTAGGTGCACAGGGTACACACAGACAGCATATAGAACCATAGAATGGTTCGGGTTAAGGGGAACCTTTACGGATAATGAAAAACCTACATTCTTTTTTTTTTTAACCACTAAGGTTTTAAAAAACAAAGAAAGCCAAAACTCATAGAAAGCATAAAATGGTTTAGTAAAAATTTCTGATGTTAAAAGAACTACTAAAAGGAAGGTAAATCATCAACATGCACAAGCCATTAATGAGGCAGTTTTTAGGTGAGTTATTGCTGCCTCTATAAATAGTTACATATTCTCCAATGAAATAAACAGTAACCATTACTTTTATATACTTCATACCTACTAAGAATATATGACTAAGAACCTCAGCAGTCTTAAAAAAAAATAAATAAAGAAAAGCCAACAGCTGGTTTTGCTTCTTCTTTCCTTATTTAACAGAAGCAAAGAACACACAGTCCATCTCACTGGAGTTCTCAGACATGTAAGCATTATAGCTAAACAAAACAACACCTGAAATTGTAATTCTGTATGGCTAGATCTCATACACACACACACACACACACAAAATCTTCTATGACACTCCACTTCTAGTAACTCCTGCTTCTATTTTATTGCACCTGGCTATGTGCAATACCTGTCTAAACAGAAAATTTGGCTACTAACTCTCCTGGCTTTTTCCAGGAGCATGTAAAACCACCTTCACACACCATCAGGGCAACCAGAAGCAGAAAGATTAACACTTAAAATCACACTGAGATTTCAGTGAAATTAATTTTTCTGGGGACAAAATACTAACAGTCCATGTACTTTCAATTTTGCGGTCATTATCCTTGAAACATCTGTAAGGTAATACAAAATCATAATTTCTACATTAAAAAAAAAAACAAAACATCTTGGCAGGTCCATCAGCAGTGGCAAGGAAATCTCTGAGGCATGCAAAGAGGAGGCAGAAATGGGATCATTAACCCATGAGTAAACTCATGCCCCGCTTATGTAAAACAAAACAGATCTAGTTCAGCTACATGTGCATTTTAAAGGAATATATTAATGCAAAATCCCAATTACATTTTCCAGTTTTGGAAAATGAATAAAACAGATGCATTCAGTTAAAACTGATTTCTCCAAAGACTTAAACTAAAAAGAAGTACTGAATACAAAAAGAAAAATGAACGTACATGAAGGACTAAATTATTGGGTAAAAATTCAAGAGCAGACAATATTCTACTGGCCGCAGGAGCCAGAGTGTTTGAAGAGGAACATCAGGCAGCTAAAAATTAACACAAAGGAAAATCTTGCTTCAAATTGTACATAATGTGTGTCAATGCGCAAGTAATTTTTGCTTCAATTAATGAAAAGAAGTAGTTGTCAAAGCAAAGCACAGCTCAAGTAAACAAGACACCAGGACGACAAGAACACATTACAGAACACAAAAATAAATGGGGCTTTTGCTTTTGTCCTCAAAAGAAAGGGGTTTCATCTTACAGTCACATGAAAAACAAATTATAGGTTCAAAAGAACCAATGTGTACATTGAGGAAATATACATGATAAACTACATGAAACATACTTTCCCTGAAAAAATTATCTCTGCTGACTTTTGTTCCACGTGAAACTACCAGAAGGTTGTTCAGACACTGTGCCAGTAAGCTAGAATGTGAAATTCACTACTTTACAAGCAGCAGCAAGGCACAGAAGAGAAGTTGTGCTACTTCAAATAACAAAGCTGTGTAAGGTGAGAGTTGTTATAGTTACTCCCTGCGGTTCCCTGCAACACATTTTGTATTCTTAGCTGACAACAACAATATTTTTTACTCCAGTCAATGAAAACTTACATATTCTTGAAGGAAAATCTCAGACTCTTCATTCTGTGTTGGTGAGCAAAAATCATCCATGTAAAAGCCCTCTTTCTCATTTCAGTAGCACCTAGGGCTTAAGCTTGTCCCGTCCAAAGCAATAGCTTCTGATATTAGCCATTCCATTTTGCTACATGCTATCACAGCTAATAGCATGAAATTATCAACATGAACTGCAATTTTCCACTTCTAAAGGGAAAATGTGTTACTTGCATTGTTTAACTGCCTTAACTGTAAATTTCTGAAATGGGCCTAACACTCCCAAGCAAGAAAGAAGGAGCTACAGCACCAGCCAGGATAATGCAGACAGACCTGCCCCAAATCACCATAACAAAGGCAGCATCAAGCTACACCTTTTGTTCCTGCTGAGACTCTCCCACAATCAGGGAACACCATTTGAAGAACTATAAAAATAACTCAAGCCCATCTCTTAATTTGATTTTTTTCTTTGATGGCTTATACTTAATTCTTTCAAGAGAGTGAAGAAAAATATAATGGTATAGTATTAATCATTGCTTTTACAGGGGTGCATCATATTAATGATGTTGCAAAAAATGCACTCTCTGAAAGATCTGGTTTAGCAAATGTACTCTTTGGGTGCTAGACATTCAAGTACATTGCCAGGTTTTTTTCCTGCATGTGTCAAGACTTTCTTCAATAGTTCTAATGTTGCTTTGCTCTCACCATGTCCTGATGAATGAGAATTTAAAATGAAAAAATATTCATATTGCTATTAGTGATATTGTAATAGATTAAAACATCACTTGCATTAAACTACTTCTCTGCAGCCCCAGAGTGAACAGAATCCTGAAATATATTATTAATTTCACATTCGGCACCACCCCATGCAGTCTTCAGGACAACAGGTCATCTGCTTTATGTGACTTTTGTCATTAGCCATAGAACATGAAGAAGATAATACCAAGTTCAAATTAAAATTCCAAGAAATGTCAGAATTTGACTCGTGCACAGAACACTATGTTAACACAGGGAATTCAAAACGTTTCAGTCAAGGATACAGATTCAGGTCATACTCAGCACACTAAGTAGGAAATACAAAGACACTGCCTACTTCAAAGCCTTTCAGCTTTACTTTCTGACAGGATACAACAAACGAAAAGGATGTGGGACTTTAGGAAGCTAGACAAACTGGTGATGAGTAAACCCTGCAGCACGCAATCTAGAGGCCACATACTCTCCCAGCTTTACTGTGGTTAGCACAGACTCACTAGGAAATGCCAGTGCTGCCTGTAACACTTGAGGAATAGCTGATATGACTGGTTCTGCTTGGCTTGTGGGAGCTTAACAACTAATTGTGAGCTGTTGCACACTTATCCTGCTAATCTTCTGTGAACATCCCTTTTCTTTTAGTGTTCATCAGTTCTGCACAAGGGCTTTGTGTTTCCCTGCAAAAACGTAAATGAAGGAGAATCTGAAAGTATCCTGCAACCCTGTGGTGACCAGTAGCCCATGGTAACAGCAGATTCTGAAATGCAGGGATGCAGGGCATTTATATAGCAAATGATGAGTTTTCAGTATTACTTACACAATAAAAGATACATATTTTAGAAACATGGTGTGTATTAGTGTGAATCCATAAAAAACAGCTGTCATGCAACATTCCCTCAAGACAGTGGAATGAGAAGGTAGCAGGCTAACACGCATCTCTAAATTTAGTACCTAACTCAAGTCCACTGTCCACTGGCTGGCAGAAATCAAAATTGTCTCAAAATGCTGTTTTTTTCAAATAACTTGGATCCTTCTAAAATACCAACATACTCCTTGGGCTATGAAGACTATCAGAAGTTCTGTAACAGAAGAAATCCAGCCAGCTGGTGGCACAGCAAGATAAAACACCAGAACTTGCACATGCCTGGAACACATTCTCTTCCTGTGATTTGACCAGTTCTAACAAACTCAAGTCATGCGCCATGACTCCAGGACTCAAACATAGATCACTGATTTCCTGCTCTGGAAAACTTAAAATGTTATTGCTGTCCCTGTGGTAAAGTCTCTGAGCCTCAGAATTTGACAGTTTCAAAATAATTTGCTTGTTTATTTATGCTGTACTGTACTTGTGGATCCATGTTACCATATTTTAAAAGGTGTAGGAAAATGAACAGGATGGCTTGACAGCTCTGAGACTGAGCAACTCCTGTATAATTCTGTGCTGCTTCAACACAAAACTCCATACACTGGCAATCCAAATACTCCTGAACTCCATGCAGTCAGAGTCACTATTACTTTGATGAAACAGAGTTAAAAGGGCAGTGGTTTTGAACACTTACAGATATTCATTCCGACAGTGCAAACTGAGATTTTCTTGCCCAAAAGCTGCCCTGCTTACCACAGCCAAAGAATGCTGGGCTGGCAGTGCTGTCTGGCTATATGCCACACTTGGCCACACAGAGCAAGGTAAGCTCAAAGTAGTAATGCTCGTATTTCACAGTAAATGGAGCAGAAGTTCTTATAGTGACCAAAACTGTCTTTGAACTGTGGCTAATGTGCATTAGGTCACAGTTTACATCATGTCAGTCATCTGGGACTGGTGCAAGTTATATGAGTAAACTTGGATGGCACAGTCAGGTGACCAAAAAAATATTCAGGATTATTGCAAGTATCCAATAAAATCTGTTTCAGTGAAGTCTCTTAATTAAGAAAGGGAACATGCTACATTGCATACCTTAGTAACTACACCCCAGCATTTATTCTGAAAATGTTTACCACCCATGCCCCAAATATATCCGCAGCATCAAGTAGGAAATGGGTACGACCTTCAATGATCCCAATGTAGTTTTCACGAACTGAAGTACTGCATTTGTTCTCAGGCCTAATTCCTTCTCCCTCCAAAAGAGATAATTGATGAGATCATCAGGATCTCCCCTGGTAGATGTCTTTTCTTTTCTTCCTCCTTTCCTCACATGCAACACAAAAGTCTCCTTTGCACTGCAAAGGCCATTGCCAAAAATCACCTGTCATGGTACAGAGATGGCCACCATCCTCAGTGTAATGCTAGAATAAGAAAAGATACTTTTAACTTTCTTACTTTGGGAAAAATATGGGGAAAATTTGCCCAATTTCATTTTCCCTCTATGATCCAAAGGCACTACCAAGAGAAAACACTTTGTGAATTTAGTATTTTTTGTGAAAAATTTATGCAGTGCACAGGGCTGAAGAGTTTGTAACCACCAAATCGCAAGGACAAGGCACATCACAAAAAGTATCTGATGCCTACTCATCCCTGCTCCTCCCTGTCCTCTTTCAGTATTGCACAGAGAAGCTCTGGCATGGTCATCAGCATGACAGCGTCACCATCAGCACCTTCACAGCAACAATCCCTGCTGAAGGCTGAAGTACTACCAGGATCAGTATTGATCAGTATGGGTTTAACAACATTTTCTTTATTGCCGGATCTTGAGTAACAGCGCCTGTGTAATGCATGAAGGTATGAAACACACACATTTGAGATTTTTGCAGGTGGATGAGTCCCATAGATAAAAGGTGCAATGCAGCAATCATTCACAAAGGTCTGCCTTCATCCACACATCCCTCTACGTGCAAGTACACAGTGAGAAAGATTTGATCATCAGACATTTAGCATACACCTCTCTTGCATATATGAAAGCTATCAGACTATGCTCACTATAAGATGTTACTGAAAGTCTTAGAACCCTGACATCTACAGCACGCTGTGATGAGTTGTGAGAAGTCTCTTTTCCCAAAGGCTAGTTGTCTCCATTTTATTTTTGAAGTGATTGTAATAGAGTTCCTCTTGAATTGAATTCTAGACTAAACAGAAGTTAGAAGACTTGCATGTTTCTATAGCTTGAGAAAGGAACAGAGAGGATATGGATTTTTCTGTCCTTCGTGGTCTTGCACAGGCATGCATACACATGCATGTATATGGATGAGTATAGCTCTTATTTATATGAGTTCCATATGTCCCTGTGACAGGATCAATTCTAAAACATACTAAAATATTTTTATTCTTAGTGAAAATTAAAGTAAGTGAAAGCACTACTGGGCTACAGGATTTTTACTTAGTCTGTTGGAAAACTTCTGGTTATTTGACATGCTGCTATTTTAACAGTGTGTTTCAAAATCTGAGTGTACCCTGATTTTATGTCAAGAGTATTTTTTTTCTAAAAAGAAAACTGAACTGAAATAAATGCATAACATGAATTTCCTAAATCCCCTTATCTACTGTTCCCTTACAAAAATAAAATAAAACTGGCCCAGGATGAAAACACACTAGTACATGGAGTCTAGCATTTAAAATAATATCATTCAAGGTGATGTGAAATGATGGCAGTATGCTTCAGCTACATGGAAACAGTTTGTTACAAAACCCAGCAGCTAATTTAGGGAGTAACATAGACAGCAATAGTCTCTGAAGAAGCTCTCAAAGTTATCTTACCAAATATCTTGGTATTTAGACATACTATGAATTTTATGAGAATGGAAAGAAATTATGGAAATTTTACTGCACAGAGTTGTTATTTCCAAAACCTTTGTATTGGGGCATCAGGCACTAATTATAAACATGAATATACATTTCAGACAAGGTACGTTAATTCTCTATCCTGTGGAATATCTGTTCACACAGAAACAAAATCACATTGTGCAAAAGGAGGGGAGGGGTCTTACTCAGAATTTTCAGAAAACATTCCGACTTAAGAAGAACATTAATTCTTCTAGGAAAAAACCCAACTTCCTTAACCCCTCTAAAAGTTAGAAGGTAACTTTTACCAGTTTTCACAAAACTTTAGTATTTCAGTGCACCACCAAACAAACTTTATTCCCTTATTTCAGGAAGGTATATGCCTTCAAGGAAGAGCAGTGATTACAGAAGCATCAACCAACTTGATATTTGCTCTTCTGGAACAAAACAAATACTTTAAATCCATGATGAAAAGTTTTTCTGTAAATTTGTTCTTCAAATAAGATTCATTATCAAAAATCTGTAAAAATCATCAGCAAAGGTAATGGAAAGGTCCAGAAGTTGACCTCTAAGTGACAAGTAAAAAGAAGGAATTAGGAATAGAAAACAGAACATGAACAAACACCAAATACTGAAATGCTGGACAGTCCGTTACCTCATCATCATCGGCATCGTACTGTGCATAATGCTGCTCCAGCAGCTCTCTCTGGCGGCGTTCTTGTTCTAGAGTTTGGCTAATCAGCTGTGCAACCTCACTCACTTGTCCCGGTTTTTCTCGTCCAATTACAAACCTATACAAAACATTAGTGAAAAAATATTACTCCTACTGTTTACTAAAGTTCTAGGGTTTTGGCCATTTCTAGTACAGAGGGTAGCCTTTTTCTCCAAAGATATGCAGTTGTGATTTTTTCAAATGTGTTTTCTGGATGAGATTTGTTGTAAGGGCACTGTGTGCAGAAGTAGAAACTATCAGACTATGACAGGTCTGGTCACATGACAGGAGGGGGAAAATAGAAGTGACCATCAAAAGCCTTCACTCCAAGTTTCAGTAAAGTATAATCACTTCCATTCCCTTTAGAGCCATGTATTTTCGAGAAGGCTATAGAAGACCAGACTCTTATGGTGCATTTAGGGCAGCTCATAGTGAAAGGAACATGCACCAGAGTAAGTCCTTTCCACCCTGATTTAGAAAGTATCTTCTATTTCTGAGCTTTTATATTTGTCTTCCTCCGGTCTATAAAATAGAATCTATTTCCACATTTTAAAATCTGACAGACACTATTTCCTTAATTTTAAGCTGCATTTAAATCTTCCTTTTATTTAATGAACTTGTGTTGCTAAGGAACATTTTATTTTCTCCACTGTTGGCTACCCTTGAACACTGGGAGCACACTTCCTTGGCTTAACATAAGACAAGGGAAGTGCCTCTTTCTTGGTTGAGACTTTAAAAAATGCATCTCAATCTTGCTTTCAGCAACTAGAACTCAGAATTGGTTTGGATTGTAACATGTTTTTTTTCAGCACAGTGGCATACGATAATTAGATATGTTGCTATCTACAGAACTAATCATAAACACCCATTACATAGTACCAACACACTGTGAACTACTGAACAAAAGCACAATTTAAAGATGTCAAGCTGAAGAATTATTTTCTTAGAAGGCTAGAAAGATAATTAGGTAATTACAGATGAAAGAAGTATTATGTAGAGCTGAAAAGCACAATAAGATGACACTGAAATACTGCATAAATTATTTGTTTCCACAACAGTTGGCTCAAATTATGAATTTAATTTATTATTTGAGAGGCAGAAATGTGCATTATATCCCATGTATGAAAATTCTTTTCATTAGTACTGCCCATCACTGTAAAAATCCCTTGGCATTTGTCATCCTAGTGTAAGCCAGCTTCCCATGAATGGATGACCCTGGATCCATTTCCTATGCCAAATAACTTTTCAGATTCTATGAAGTCAGGCACTACAGAAAGGACTGCAATTTGGAAATCATTTCAACATCATCAGAATATCCAAGTAAGTAATTATTTCCAAAAGGGTATGAAAGGTGAGAATGAGTGACTCCATTTGAAATAACACTAGGAGCTCTGAAAATAATTTGCAGGATACTGTCTTAGTTTAAAAACATCAATAGAAAATATAGCAAAAACTAGAACAAAATCAATGCAATAACATCAGCTTTTTAATCCTCATCAAAACAAATCACAGTCTGGCACTCATATCCCATTATTATGAAATATGACATTAGTTCCCAGTAATGACAAAGACCTTGGGCTGAAAGAAAAAGAATGTTTCTTCATGGCCCCTACACTTCATCTGTTCTGCATACTGACTCATAGACAGATGCTGTTTCCTCTAAATCTTGATTCTAGAGCCAAGTATTACAAAGACTAAACTAGTCATGTTTTCAGACTCAACTGGGAGGAACAATGAACTTTCAAAATTACTACATGAAGTAAAAAAGGATTTAACCCGTATTTACTATGTGTTTGTCTCCTCTTACGTAAAAACAAATTAAAACTAAATATGGAAAAAAAACCCTTCAATTTTAAAGAAATATTTTAAGCAACATTATGTATAGTATATTACTTACACATAGTAGAGAGAACACCACATTTGCAAACACATGAGGGGGATCCTCAATGTGTAAAGTTATAAAACCACACTAAGTAATGCAAATATTGTATTCCCTCTGGCCCTCTGCCTGGTAATTCACTTCCCTTGGAAAATACAAGACTCAAAATACTTCATACAATCATTTTTGTATGCTGAAAACTTAGAATAGACAATATCTAATGCATCTGAAGTCTGGTAATTCCTGATTACTTAGGAGCAGTTTTTGACTCATTACTGTAATGAGATAATATCTTCATACAGACAAACAAAATTAGGTAGGATGTAAAAATATGAAACTTTATTAACTGAATTTTTCTTCTCATGCCAAAGCCACTTACAGTTCACAGTGATGTGATTTTCAAGGCTTGAGTCATGTCAAAATGAAGTTACTCAGTGATACCTGAAGCTGTTAGATGATACATGAATAAAAGCCTCCAAGCAATGATGTTTAAAGCAAATGTTTTCCAAAACAGAAATATATAAGTAATGTTCTATCTTCCTACAATTTATTGCTTTAGAGTGAGACATATCCAAAATGTCTGAAAATAATATTTAGAAGCATTCAACCTACAATTCATGTCAGTTCTAGATAAAAAATTGTAAATTTGTAAAATAGAATACTGTGTTCCCAGCAATTACAGCTTTTACAAACTACACCAAACTTATTGTCATGTTACATTCCATGACCTTAAGAATACCATGCTGCATATAATTATATTTAACTTGCAATTGAGATAAACCATAAATTATAAGGCTACAATTTAAAGAGAGAGGTGAATAAAAATTACTTAGAAAATCATAAAGCAGGTGCAGTTACTAAAACTCTAAGCATGAATTAGATATTTATTCATGCAGTGGCTTTAAATACAAAAACTCTCATAATCTGAAGTGTTCAAATATGAGAAAGAGACATAAGGCTGTGATTCACTGACCAAAAAATTAGTCACTGAACCATAATATGCACTCTTCAACAAAGTGGATAATTATATATTTCAAATCACTCTGGCTCAACAAAATTAAGCACACGCATTTCAGATTTGATTAATTAGTCTCAAGGGCTAGAAGTATTATAAGAAAGAACTATAAATTCTATCAGCAATAACATACTTAAGAAGCTGGTTATGTTTTTTGACATGAGACAAATGAGCATTTTACAGCCTTTAAACTACATCACAATATTATGCCCCTTAATTATCAAAGCCAGCAAATACAAAATAAACCCCAGCAAATCTGTGATGTAGCCATCACTGTACTGAATCTCAGGTCATTACTGATTTTTCCTGAAGTCTGCAGAAAAGAAGGAAGGAGGAGGAGAGAGGCAGGGCATGAACTGCCCTTGATACTCAAGAGTCACAAGCAATTTAGCTGAATTACCAGCTGTGAAATATTCTTTGAAGTTGTGGTTAAAATGAACAGGGACAGAGCTAGAAATATAATTAATACTTCACTCTATCTTGGATTTTAGAATATCTAAAAGAATGATGTATTTGAGAAACAGAAAATTAATTACAGTAGTGAAGGTTAAGGAAAGCATTTTACTGAAACTGGCAGGAACTCCTACATCTCCTGCAATCTATGATTTAAATACTTTACAGCACACCTGACACATAGCTTTCTGCATATTTCCAGCTTTTATTAAATGAGGATCTGCAGACCTGTGCTTCTTGAAATAACTTCTTGATTTTTTTATCAACAATGGGAACCAGAAACATTATTATAAAAATTGATTAAATTTAAAAATACTTCTACTTTGAAAATAACTTTGGTACTAAAAAAATTTGTGAAGGCACCAAATCTGTGATGCAAAACTGAAGTCCTGCAGCACAGACTTTTAGTGACATGAGTTAGTGATTTCTCCTGAAAATACTTCACGCATTAAGTGCTCAGTTAAAAACACATTAGCATGGTTTCCTTAAATTCAACAAAAATCAAATAAGAATACAGCAAACACATTCTAAGAAAAAATAGGGGATTTGCTGTAACAGGACTCAAAATCTTTTCTTCTAACCTTTCCCAAAATACAGTTTGGTCCATAAAAATGTACAGTAAAATTCCTTCAGGGAGTTTTGCAATCAGAAGCCTCATGCTTGGAGATGTTCAAGGCAAGGGTGGATGGGGATTTGAGTAACCTGTTCTGGTGGAAGGTGTCCCTGACCACAGCAGAGGGGTTGGAACTAGATGATCTTTAAGGTTCCTTCTAATCCAAACCATTCTGTGATCCTAAAAATGGTTTTTCTCTGAGCTTTAAAGTCTAAAGCTGCTTCTGCTACCATTTATCTCATTTATTTCAAGATGTCTTCAATTACCTACTCTGGCTGCTTCCATTAGGTTAACAGCCACATAATTAATCCAAAGTGCTAAAAGGGGTGTGAACCCTGTTAAGAAAGCAGTTTTATTTAGTCACAGCAGCACAAGCTTGAATTTGTGTGGTTTTAATGAACAAGATCAACCTCTCTCAAATGCGGAAGTCACCAACTTCACAGAAGGAATTCACAACCTATGAGCTTCCATTACACTTTTTGATATGAAATTATCTGAAACTCATTAATACTCTTTGTATAATTGAATCATTTCAGCTGGAAGGAAACTGGTCCAACCTAAGCCCGACTTCAAAAGATGGCCAACTTTGTCATGGCCTTGATCAGAATTACCCTTGCTGCAACTTCTGTTCACTGCCTGTTATTTTGCCCCTGTATTGAGAATAGCAAAAATCTGGGTTTACCCATCCTACCTCAGGGAAGGTAGTTAAGAGAGCAGTAAGAGAGGCCTGACATCCCACTCTTTTCTTTAGACTGAAGATGTTCTTTCCACGTCTTCCCAGGATGTCACCTGCACATCTGCTCTCTAGCTCACAGTGTTGCACAGGGATATGCTGCTCCAGATGCAAGACTCGTATCAGCCCTTGTCTCATAAGGTTTCTGTCAGCCCATTCCTGCAGGCTGCTGGAGATCCCATGACTGCAGCCCTGTGTTAGCCTATCCCCCTCACGTGCAAACTTGGTAACACTGCCTGCTGCCTTATGTCAGAAAATCCACGCAGCCTGCCCTTGCACCAGAGACAAGCACATGCATTGCAATCGTTAAAGCTACCAGCTGGAACCAAGAGGACTGGTAGAGGGAAATGAAAAAAGTTTGCCTGGAGACAAGTGGTAAATGATCCAAAACTAAAAACAAGTGAACTCTGCTTGGAAATCAGCACCTGAAGAAACATAATGAAGTGACCACCATCAGTGAATAAAAGGGGCAACGACTGAGTGAAGGTATTTCTGGTCACATAAGAAACATCTAAGAGGGCAACCTGTGTAATATCTAGTGCAGGATGCTGCCTATGTAAAGCCAGTACAGGTAAGCAGACTTTGGGGAAGAGCCTCCAAGGACCCTGGAGATAGAGTTCCCAGTAAGATTAACTGTTGTGCAGTAGTTCTGCAGTCTTTTTCCCAGATGCAAGATGAAGCAAAATACCCTGAGTTTAAAGACAGACAGCAGGACTCCCAGCCTAGCACTTTGGGTTGGAAGGGACTATGCCATGAGTAGGGACACATTCCATTAAATCATGTTGCTCAGGGCCCCATTCAGCCTGGCCTCAAACGGTTCCAGGGATGAGGCATTCACAAATTTTCTGAGAAACCTGTTCCAGTGCATCACTACCCTGTGAGTAAAGAACTTCCTAACATCTAATCCAAATCTCTCCTCTTTTAGTTTAAAACCATTCCCCCTGGTCCTATCACAATTTCTCTGTGTAAAAGGTCACTCTACCTCTTTTATAAAGCACCCTTTCAGTATTGGAAGGTACCATAAATGCTCCTCGGAGTCTTCACTTCTCCAGGCTGAACAATTCCAGCACTCTCAACCTGTCTCCAGGAGAGGTGCTCCAGCCCTCTGATCATCT
Source organism: Pardalotus punctatus (assembly GCA_013400915.1). Lineage (NCBI taxonomy): Eukaryota > Metazoa > Chordata > Aves > Passeriformes > Pardalotidae > Pardalotus > Pardalotus punctatus. The sequence goes on from VZTX01003154.1 coordinate 67,848, forward strand.
TTGTGGCCTCCTCTGAACCTACAGCAACTGAGCCGAGTCTTTCCTGTGCTGAGGACCCCAGAGCTGCATGCAGCACTGCAGGTGAGGTCTCACAAGGGCAGAGAAGAGGGGCAGAATCATCTCCCTCGCCCTGATGGCCATTCCTCTTTTGATGATTACGCAGATGTGGTTGGCCTTCTGGGCAAACAATGGTATCAATTGTGCTGGTGGATGAGGAGCAAAGTCACAGATTAGGAAAGCCTCAGCAGACTCTCCAGAGCATCTCTGGTACAAGCCCCTAATAAACTATGCTATTATCAACACTAAATAGATATTGAGTCAGACGATTACGAAGTCATGTAAAAATCCCACACAGTACTATTAATGCACTTAGATTAATTATTCCCACAGAAATCAATTTAGTCTAGGGCCTCACTGATACATTAGCTTTACTCAAGAGTACTTCAAAATTAGCCAGGGATTCAATGTTTTGGCACCTCTCCAGATTCTGGTCCTTACATTGTTCTGTTCTTCTGAGAGTGCAGGTTAAGAATCAATTCCATCTCTTTCCAGACAGCCTAACAGTATCCTAACACAATGCTTGCTTAAAAAGCCACATTACATTTCCTTGAATAGAGAGTGATACTTTAATCAGCATTGCTATAGCCCCACATGATTCTTATGGGAATGGCCAATTCAAAGAAACACATTTGTAAATCTATGCTTCAACATACCGGAATGCAGTCACCTCTGTTCAGAAGGTACAAGTGCTAGCAGGCCATGTTTCTACAAAAAAGAGGATTGCTTTTTGAGGTGAGATCTCTCTTCCCTCACCCTCACCCTTGCTGGCATCCATAAGGAAGAAATCCAGGAAGAAAATACAGATGGATCACAAGCAGGCTTCTGAGTTCAGACCATGTCCTTAATCTGGAGGATTACATGATTCAGATTCTAGGCAAGATAGACCATCCTCACAGCACAGTCCAGCTAAATGCTCCTACAAAACCATCCATGTAGTTTGGTGAGTTATCTTGCAAGGATGAACAGCAGGTATTTCTGCCCAGCTGTCGCAGTGCTGTACCCCATTAATGAAGATGCACCAAAACAGTGTGGGAGCTTCCACAGTTTATTATCTTGGATGAAGGAGTAAAAAAATTAGCTAAATAAACACATATTATGGTATTTCAGTTGTAGGGTTAGGAGTTTATGTTAAATCCAACCAGCTTGAGGATTAAGTGATTCAAAACCTGTCAAGTTGTTCCTTTTTCTGGGAAAAGAAAAGCTGCTCCTAATGAAATCCAGTCCCACTGAATCTTACTCATTGCTGTTACACTTAATTTTAAAAGCCATGCTCCAATACCTAGAAGAATAGTTTATAATTCAGACAAAATCTTTAAATGAAGATTTCTTTATATATTTCACAGTCAAATATATAATTTCCAGTCCAAATGTGCAAATATTTTGAGAAAAAACTTGCCATAAAATTCAAATTAGCAAGAACTCAGGACACGGGGGCTATGTTTATGCCAGTAAATTATACAGTGCCAGGGAATGCTTCCAAGCACTAGTAACTGATCATAATATTAAAATCGTATTGCATCACTAAAACACTCTTTGAAACAGTGTGACCCAAGTTAACTAATATTCTACTAAAGAATACTCAGACACACTCCAGGAGTTAGCAAAGGCTAGGAGTCAGCTTGGATGTTTCCAATGAACACTCGGATGTGGCCACCCTGCTCAGAAAGGTACAACTCTTTAAGGGTAGGAGCACTGACCACTGGTGCCAGCTGGCCTCAGCACGAACAGCCAAGGCACAGCTTGTCTACTACAGCAGGCACAGCCAAGGAATATAAACCAGCTAAGCAGTGATGAATGCAGTCTTATCTCACCCATGCTCAGGGGTCAGAGGACTCTTGAGTAATTTTTCATGTTCAGCACATTACTCCTGGTAGTCTTACAGAACAATTACCAGTGCTTGTAGGAGTTCTTTGCAGAGACCAGAAAGAAAACAGCTTATATTATGGAATCTTTAATCCACCACAGTGGATTAAACAGGAGAAATTCACGCTATTTTGGCACACAGCACCACACATTTAGTTTCTGCGGGATTCACAATTCAGGTTTATCAAAGAAGCAGAAAATGCACCAGGCACACATGGCTTCTGAAGCACCCCAGCATGAAGTCCCAGCTCAGCAATCAGCACTGCAGAGTAAAGGGCTTTTCTTTCCTCCTCTTTTTATCTCCTCAGCTCCAGCACTTGGATTCAAGGAAAAAGAAACAGACAGGGAAAGGAAGAACAAAACCACAACCCCCAGCCAGAAAACAGATAATATAACCCAGCTCTCTGAATCAGACATGGACTGTGGTATCTTTTGGCTTGGGTCCTGTCTCATTACCCAGTAATTAGCAGTCCTGCCTCCACCACAATGTGGATCTGCACTATGGAGAATGACTGCAAATTTTAAAGGATCCAGCTGTTTCATAGGATAAAAACACAGGCAGGCAAAGTTAGAAGGAGCAAAAGAAAACCTGCACAGGCATGCACACTGGGAGAAGAGAAGATTATTACCTGGACAAAGGAGTCACAAAGCCATGCAGTTCAGTGCTACTGTCAACAGACAGCATCCCCATCAGGGCATGCTGCTGCTGGTTAGACCCTGAGGTGGACTTCAGCCGTCCCCTCTACTGTCTTAGTTCTTGCAAAGACATGACTGTATAAATTACCTTTCCAGATGCTGTGGTGGCAAACAAAACTAAAAGCAGGCATGCAAAGACTATTTTCAGAAACAGCGTATTTTTCAGAAAAAGTTCAGCTCAATATGGGGTGAGGAATTAGCTGAGGAAGGAATAAATGACATTTCAAGCTGATGTTAATGAACAATCAATTATTTTTACTTTTCACCCTTTAACTGCTCCTTGTAACAGAGCTATGTAAAAATAAAACCTAGTCTTAAAGATTGCATTTTCAGCATAGTAAGAGATAAAAAAAGTAAGGTGAACTAATTAGGAGTTGAGACAGAACCCTGCTTTGAATTAGAACTGTCCAGATAAGAAAAAAACTAAAAAAATGCCAATATATTATTTTTTATTAGAACAGAGAATAGTTAACAGTGAAAAGCCAGAGGGTTGGATAGTTACACTGCTATTGTTAGAACATACTCTTTAATGATCTAGAAGATTAATTAGACATGGCAAAATTGGCCAACCAACTATTTAAGATGGAAAGACTTTGATGCATTTCAGCAGAATTTAAATAAAAGCAGGTAAACTCACTGGCAGGTTAGAATTAATACAATTAATAACTTTCACAGTGGTAAGTCATGATAAACCAAACAGGTTTTGCACAGATTCTGTGTGGTTCCCTAAAATTCAAGAACTGACTCAGAAAGCACCATGAGAGCATCCGCTCAGTGCCTAGCAACAGTTTGGAAAGCTGAGAAAATGTTTAGTCACATTCATACAACAGGATAAGGAAGAAGGACACAGAATTTAAAATTTGCCTCTCCAGTAAAACACTGAATTTGGTTAACTTCCTTAAAAGAAACCTTTCAGAGGAAAGTAATAATACTAAAAGCATACAAGCAGCATACGAAGGACTGGGATTTTCTGATGATTCTCTCATGCAAGACCTTTTCTGTTTATCAATGCAGTAAGTCTTCCCAGAACCACATCCTCCTTTCCAGGGACCCTGCCTTTCCCAGACCTGTGTGAGCACAAATCTTTGTATCCAGTAAGTATGCTAAAAGGAAGGGGTTTTCTATACGTGTTTTTCTCTTGTGGATATGTTCAAGAAAAGAAAAGAAAATTCCCTGGAGGCATACAACTCTTCAAGTGGGCTTTCTCTGGAAGATACCAAAGGGTCTCCCAGCACTCTTTCATTATGATGAACAGGGGAAGAAAGTGGGGTCACAAAGGCTCAACACATCCCAAGCTGTTTCAAAGAACTTCAGGTCTGATACTCAACACCACAGTCCACGGGGAAGCTGCAAGCTAAATAACACAGGAGAAACTCCATGACAGGATAGGATTCCCACTGACAAGCTGTCTCCTTATCCTATCTTTTATGACTGCAAGCACCACTTGCAAAATTCAAGCTGATGGATTACATCCTAAATGGGGTCAAAAGAAGCACACAACAATTAGTGGTATTAGTGTGGCACTGCCCTCTGATCCATTAATCTTAGAGCAGGGGCAACACTCAACAATATTGAAAACAACATACATTTCAAATCCCTCCTGTATATAATCAAATTCTGAAATCCACTAATAAAGAGATAATAGTAAACTAAATAGTTACACAAAATTATAAAGAAGACTTGATATTTACATCAATTGAAATAGCATTCATAGTTGTATTTGCCTGATTACAGTCACGAGGATACTAATTCTCATCCTGAAAAACAGAAGCTGATTGCCAGCTGGGATTACGAAAGAATTCCATCTCTTTCCTTTGCCTCACAGGCTACCAGAGTACATCTGGTGGGTACTGATTATCTTTCTAGAAAACATTGTAAGAAAGAATAATTTAATTTATTATCACTGGAGAAGTCAAATGGGTTGAGCCAATGACCTTCCACCTTGGTATGATGACTGCTGGATAATCCAATACTGCAAACAATGGACAAAATAATCGTAGATGCTTATGTTTGTTCTTCTTTCCCCTCCTCTCAGTCTCACCTAGAACCGTTCAAAAGGTAAAAGCCATGTCTTCATTTTCACAAATTCTTTACTGTGTCAGCTACAGACAGTCTGAATACATTTTTCTGGTACAAAAATTGCAAAAATCTATTCTAGGTCAACGACTTCCACTGTCGGTATCATTCAAAGTGTTCAGAAGGCTCAAAGGAGAAAAATAAATCACTAAGTATTGCTATTATGCAAGCTCTCTGAAGAGGTATTGACTGCATTTATTGCAAAGAATTAAGAAGTGGCTTTAATGTCATTCTATTCATGAATGTCCTTTCTTTACAACTGATCTCACATAATAAACCCTGCTATAAAAAACCAGCATGCACTTTGACTAGATTAAGGATGAAACGACTTCATACATGTAATGCTGTGGGATATAAACATGAAGTAATTCCAGTGAAAGGCACACAATCTCTGTGTGTACAGGACACCAGGCAGAAGAAAGGCCCAGATTTTGTATGCTATGATCACAAAGATAACTTATTAAAGCAGGTCTACAAACCCCATCAAGCTGACACTATCAAACAGCATTTCTGTGAGTAAGTGTGAAGGTGATTTCGCCTGTGAAGGAAGGATTCATGAAGCCACCTTGCCTTGGATCAGGTGAGGTGTGCTCCTACACTGCCTACACACTGCTGGTTCAGCTGGGACATCCCCCACAGGAACGGCAGGAGGGCTTTAGAAAGCAGCAACCTCTTTCACTGCTCCTGCCTCCTGCAGTGACACGGATCATTAACAGCAGCTCCCATGGGAATGGTGCACCCCAAGGGCAGCAGCATTGCTCCCTGCACTGCCAACAGGCAGGAGGTGACAGATAGGGGCAAGAAAGGGATTTTGCCCCAGAAGACCCTCCCATGCTGTCCCTAATGTTCTGGAGCAGTTCAAGTGCAGAGGTTGCCACTGTCTGCCAGAGAAGGTGGAGAAGAGGGATTCTCCACCCTAGTTCTAACATAGCAGGAAAGAGGATCTTTCAGAAACCAATTGTTCTCTCCATAAAACAGGCAGAAAGCAGGGCTCTTTTGTCACATCAGAAGAATAACAGTGAGGAAGTTAAAAATACCTCATTTCCTTTCATATCTAAATTCATCAATATTAGCTTTCACTTTCTTTACAAGCAAATGTTTAAATCTGCATTGAAGCCAAAATGCCATGCATCCTGAAGTATCTATGTCCAAAAACCAGCTTTCTGGAATAATTTTTCATTTTGTATAACTAAAACCAATGTAGAGCATCAGCAACAAAACTGTTCAGGATTGGACCAGAAGTTAAGCAGGAGCCTGTGCCACACAAGGCTTGGCCACCTTGTCCAAGCCTCACTCCCAGCCCACCACAAACCAGGGAAAAAAATCATGCATTTCTTAGCTGGCTTGCATAAAGCAGAAAGTAGTCTTTCTGAGGTTTATTTTCCATGCAATTTTAAAAGAAACAAGATATTGGGGAAGTTGTACCAAATTCTACCCATTTCATTCCTCTAATTAGAAATATACATGAGTAAGATACTGCTAACCATGTTATGCTATTTATATATACACATTACTAATATTTTAACATTATTTTATATTGTAACTCAATACAGTATTTAAAATTTATTATTGAGTATTATTTTATGATTTTTTGGGTCTAGTTTTGACACTAACACACTGAGTCATTCTTTCCATGAAAACTCAGTATCTTAATCTCACAAGGAAAAATGCAGAAACTCAAATATCTCTTTCTGATAAATGAGACCTGTCAGAAGCCAATGGTCCCAGTGCACAGGATCCATAGTACACTTGACAATGTGAGCTCAACAACAATAAAGAAATACTTTTTTCAGTCCACTATTTTGTGACAAGTGTCTAGACTGTAACCAGTCTCACTGCCACTTATTTCCTGAGAGAAGACTGTGGGAGTTCTGTGGAAATCATTTTACATTTCTTCCTTCCTCCATTATTTTCCCATGGAAGTGAGTATTCTATTCTGTAACTTATGCAGTAATAATTACAAAAACTAAGCTGATTATAAATATATACAGTACATATGTTTTACATGAGTGCTTTCTTTTTTCCTTTTGAACTAGAACATCAAACACAAAATATACATAACATTTGCTTTGTGTACCGAAACACAGGGACACATTATTCTCTCTCGTAAGGATTTTATGTTTGAAAGTCCCAACTGCAGAAAAACTAATAAAGTATATACCCATTTTCATAGTTAAGTCAGTAGGAACTTTCACAGCATGTGTGAGTCTTTGCAGAAATAGTGATTGTGTAACTTCAACTGTAAATGTTACAAAAAAATATACTCACCTGTAATTGCACTACAGTTTCTAATACTTTTTTTTCCTAAATAAGCTCTTCCAAATAAAACACTGATCAACCAGCCCCAAGATTCTTTGCAGAATCCTCGTCCCAGCATTATTCCTCAATATTATGCAGGATCAGCTATGGAATTATTGTGGAAATGTGCATGCCAACATATAGCCCCACCATTTGAGGAGGTCTGCATATATTACCACCCATAGTTTAGTCATGGTTCAAAAGAAGTCAGCTCTGAACTCATTAATTAAAGAATTCAGTTGTATTCCCTAGAGAAGACTTTGAAAGAGAATGAAGAGGTGACTACAGAATGGCTGCTGCTTTTACAATATGCCAAAGATATTTTTGGATTTATTTTGTAGAGTTGACTCTACTGAAATTTACAAGCTATTGAAAAACTATGTGACTGCATAGGGTTTTAAATGGCAAACTAGTTCATTTCTAGGAAAACAATGTTCCTATTAATTTACAGACATTTTACAGCTTTGCACTTACATTAGTTCAGAAGCTTACTGGCAGTATATGTTACATTTTCTAGTCTGTTCATTATTTTACAGCGGCAGGGATTTTTACAGGGACACCTTTCAACGAACGACAGCATAGGAGCAGAGAGAAACCCACAGATGGTGCTGGGAGCTCAATTAATTAATACTGGGATATTACTTTCCTCAATTTGGTAGCTGTTATCCCTACTGCAATCCTCTCCTCTGTGCTGAGGTGGCATCTGAGGCACCAGAGTGCTCATCTCCCCCTGCTCCAACCCTGGAGCACGAACGTGGCCAGTCCCCCCATGGGAGGAGCAGGGCGGTGATCAGTGGCAGCTGTTTCCATCTGACCAACACCCATCATTGCAATGAATACAAACAGCTTGAAGCCCATGGACATCAAGACTTGTGATCAAGAGCACAGTCATCATCTATCTGCATTTTCAGTTTGTCTTGGTGGACATATTTTAAAAATCTAACCCAAAACAAAACTCCAGTACTGTATTTGATCCTCTCTTGGGATCAAAGGAAAGAAGACACCAAAGAGGCAAAAATCCCCTGATTCTACCTGGGCATACTGAAAGTCCTGGAAGGAAGCCAGATAAACTTAAGTATTAAATTACAATTTCTTTTTTTCCTTCTAAAATACTCACCTGACTTTCTCTTTGGTGTTTCTAAGAACAGTTGCAGCAAAATTTTGTGTAACACCAACCAGACTGATGCCATCAACTTCCACAATTTGGTCATTCACTTGGATCCTTTCAAGGAAAAAACACAAATGCATGAATAATTGTATGAATTCTTGCGAATTTTCAGCAAAACTTAGCATAGAGAGAGCTTTCTAGTCTAACTTTAAACAAAAGCTCAGTCATAAATGATTGAGGTAAATATGAAAAACACACCATTCCTTGCACACAAGACATTTCATAAATCCAGCTTCAAAGTTAACATTACAGTTAATATAATCAATTAATTATCCAGTCCCTTTCCTTGTGTCGACATACAGCAACACAAGCTCTTGAATTTGCCACATGAATTAAATTAAATGAGATACTTGAACAGCTCTTATATCATTCTTTCCTAAGCCAATCTTGAAAAACAGCATAAGACATAGCTCTGGCATTTCATGTTAATGGAAAAAAAATGTAGTATTTAACTAAAACAACCTGCTCATCTGTGGAGAAAAGAGCTTATGTATCAGACCCAATTGTGACATACTCTCGTAAGATATTTCATCTAACTTGTTCCAAAAAGATGAACTCCCAAAAATATGTAAGCGTGATCTTCTTGCACACAATCATAAGACCTTGGACTGCTTTAATGAAGACTCTTTTTGAAACCAAACCCCTATTTACAGCTGATATATTGTTTAATGCAGAAAAAGTTAAGACAGAACGAAAACCATGCTGCTTTTTTCTAAAGCAAACACTGCTATAAAATCCCTAGAGCAGGCACGGGATTCATCTGGATTACAAATCCCTGGAAGATGACTGCTATACTGTTCTTTAGAAATGCACCATCTCCAATAGTTTCAAAATAAAAACCAAACACATCCAGAATTAGTCAAAGGGAGAAATTTTCAAGTACTTACACAGATTGTATTGATCCAAAATACACAGTTTACAAAGCAACCAAGAAAAAATTCTGAAGAAATAATATTTTAATTATATGAAAATACCTAAATTAATGTATTTAACATCTTAGGATATATTAGTGATAAGACTTCTTTTCAAAAAAGAACAGAAGCTTCAACAGAGGGCTTTTGACTTGGAGCACTAATTTCCCTGTCAAGTCTGAGGAAATGCTTTGCAGTTTTACATGTGTTCAAGCAGTATCTTCTGTTCTTTGGATTCCAGTGATGAGTAAGAAACATAATATTTATTCTTTGGCAGCCTCACACTACAGAATGTCACTGTGTTCTAGGTAGGGTCGCCCTTGAAAAAGGCAGCCCATTAACTCGTATTTTGAAAATCACACTAGGTATAATCTCAGAATTTTATTTCAATTTTCACTGAAACATTTCAGAAATACAGCAATCATGTTAATATTTATTTAATCTTGACCGTTTTTTTTTTTTTCTTTTTAAGCTTTAGCAAACACGGGGTGCAGTCAGACGGCCAGAGGAGCTCCTAGTAAAGAACTTCTAAGAAGTGGTGCCCACTGAGTGGGAAACTGTCATGCTCTTGGCTGAAAACGGTGGAAGAATAGATTACTTTAAGATGACAGCTACAACACTGTACATCACTACGGAGTGGACTAGCAGTGTTCATACAGATACATAGGTACAGTATTTCAGGTGATGAAACATCATGCTAGAGAACTGTTTCCTGCAATTTTGTAAGCAGCTCTATCTTGATTCAGTCTAATTCTATTTGTCCTTTAGGCATATTTTGTATCTCCTTCTTTCTTGTTTGTATAGCTCCTAAATTAACTGCCAACTCCTATTTTGATGGCCACTGTTCTCTAAAACCCTTTCTTTCTATATACACATATGTTTTAATTATATATAAACATACATAGATACCAACACAGAAAGGGCAGCCTTCCTGCTAGAGCCCACTTCAACAGGACCTCCATACCTCCTCTGTCTCTCAAATCTAATTTCAAACACGAATGAAAAATTAGGCCCAGGTTGCCAAAAGTCTGAATTATAGACATTTTACTGCTTTTACTCATTAATAAAACTGGTAATTCTTCTGACCATTATTTTCTAATGCTCATGACTTTAAACTCTGTCTGCAGATTACAATGAAGTAGCAACTATGGAAGCGAACCAACTACAGCTGAAGAAATTATTTGCATAATTGCAGTGTATGATGAACTGAAAAAATTAATCTGTGCACAGATAACTTCTAGAGTTCCAGTTAAGAACTATGAGAATATTTAAGAACTATCAAAATACTTTAAAGAGTGAATGACTCACCACCACAATAAATGGAAATCAGCAGCTATGGACTGATTGATCCAGGAAAATACTTTATTTCATACTCAATCTAATGACTGATTTAATATTTTTAGCACTATTAATAACCTCTCCTAATACTTATCAACATGCTTGCCTTTGGAGTCACCTTGAAGCACCCTCCTTGGTTAAGCAGTGGCACACAAAACCTTTAAATATGACAACTAAATGCTACCTGTTTGCAGCAATATGAATGAAGCTTGTGGTGTTAAATCACTGACAAACCCCTTTGTACAGATTTTGTATTTCTATGGGAGACACGTACTTTATATCATAATTTGATGGGTCTTTCAATAAAAAATAGAAGCCATCCTACAGATACTGTAATGTTTTAAATTGTAGCTTCTGAAGAACCTGGTTGAAGATTGCTATGCAATTATTCAGAATATCTGATGTAACTGTTGAAATAGTTTTATTTTCTGGTAGGAGACTTTGTTTTGCTATCAGTGTTAATGATTAACTAGGCTTTCCATAAAGATGAAGTTAACAGGACCCTTTACAGTTGATGCACTTCATTATAGAACTGTCTGGTCCTGACTGAGAGGATTACATATCCCTTTCCCAAGTGAATGATCAGTCAGGCTCTCAAAGAGAAAGTCAGAGTCCTATTTCTCAGCTGACTGAACATTCTGCCAGTTGAAAACCAACACAAATATTAGAATGGTCAAAGGATGATATTATTTTTTCTCAGCTGACAAGCTCCTTTCAGATGCCATCTAGGGAAATGAAAGAAGAGACTTGTGATGGAACATTAACTTCTGTAGCCCACTCAAACATGTGAATAATGAGAGGAAAAGAAATTGCAGATCATGATAGAGCAGCAGTGAGTGACTGATTTTCAGCCTGAGAATTTAACGAAGAATACCAGTCGTGAGCTTAATGCCTTCTGGCTGAGGTCAAGCATACCCTTCAGAAAAACATTCACTTAAATTTAACATAATGGATAAAGTCACAACATCTTGAAGTGTCAGCTTCTTCATTTCACTTTATTATTTTTAAGCCTATGCTAAATCAGTACTCAGCCTTCAACTTGGTATCTTATTGCCAAGATCTGTAAAAATACCTCCAAGCCCAAATCTAGAAGACAATATACTTCAGTAGTTTCAGAGCAATGTTATTAAACTTTGCAACCCCCTGCCTTATAGAGTCTTCGGTTTAAATTTTTGCGGGGTTTCCACAGCAGAACAACTTTTTGCCTGGCTGAAAAGTGAGAGGTGTTCATCAGCAAGGAACACGTTACAGCAATATATTTTTTTAGAAGACTGCATCAGCGTCTTAAGAGTTTATTCCTACTCTTATTTATAAACAATATTCCATATTGTTATTTATAAACAATAATGGTTTAAAACCATTAATGTGTTATATTAGTTAATATAGAAAAGGAGAATGCATATAAATTGATTCAATTGCTTACATATCAGAGAAGTAATATTTTATTGGCATGAAAATTTACAAAGTTATGCACTGGGACAAAATGACAAATTGTATGGGTTGGAAGATATTTAAGAACACTTTTCATTATTAAATGATTACATAGTAAAGTATTTTTCTATCTCCTAATGAGAAGAGGTTGGCTTGGTTGTGGCAGGTATTGTGCAATACAGAGATTGGCAGCTGTTATGCAATACACAGATAACTGTGCCCTGTATGATAGGAAATACTTTATGTTCAGAAGGAATCATTTAGCCTGCACATACCAAATAAGCAATTCTAGAAGCAAGCAGGTTTTATATGAGTACCAATCATATAAGCCTACACATACCAATTCACTCCTTTAGTGGGCAAGATTTATGGTACAGCTTCCTATTCCAATTAACTAATGTACTTTCAGTGCTATAGGTGTAAAAACTGAACTCTGGAACAGAAGACTATCCAAAATAAGAAATACAAAGCAACAGTCTGTGTTAGTAAACTTGAAAGCAGTGCATTTAGTTTAAATTAAATAAGTTTAAACATTCAGACACACATTATTTCCCTAATCACAGAATCATCAAGGCTGGAAAACATCTTCAAGATCATCCAGTTAAACCATTACCTTAGCAGCTCAATCACTCCCAAACCGCATCACAAGGGCCACATCCAGATGCCTCTTCAAAACCTTCCAGAGATAGTGACTCCACCACCTCTCTGGGCAACTTACTCCAATGCCTTTCACTCTTTCAGTGAAACAAAAGTTCTAACATTTAATCTGAACCTCACCTGACACAATTTAAGGCCATTTTCTCTCATCCTTTTACTTGAGACATGTCAGAAGAGACCAAACCCCACCTAGCTAGGTGTAGAGAGTGATAAGGTCTTCCCTCATCCTCTTTTCTCCAGGTTAAACACCCCCCAGCTCCCTCAGCTGCTCCTCACAGGACTTTGCTCCAGACCCTTCACCAGCTCTGTTGCTCCTCTCTGGACTCACTCCAGCACCTCAGTGTCCGGCTTTAGTGAAAGGCCCAGAACTGGACACAGGAGTCGAGGTGTGGCCTCACCAGTGCCGAGCACAGGGGGACAATCCCTGCCCTCATCCTGCTGGCCACACCATTGCTGATCCAGGCCAGGATGCCTTTGGCTTTCTTGGCCACCTGGGCCCTCACTGGCTCATATCCAGCTGCCTGTCAAGCAGCACCCCAGGTCCTTCTCTGCTGAGCAGCTCTCAAGCCGCTCCTCCTGCAGCCTGTAGCGCTGCCTGCGGTTCTTGTGACCCAAGTGCGGGAGCTGGCACTTTGCCTTATTGAACCTCACGCAGTTGTCCTCAGCCCATCGATCCAGCCTGTCAAGATCTCTTTGTAAGGACATCAAATGTAGAGAGATCAAATAATCAAATGTCGAACAGAATTCTGTTCAGAATTTTCTTAAGTATTGCCTATCTAAGCTGGCTTGAAGTGAATAGAAGAGGAGGGAGCTCAACACCTTTAGAATCTAAACTACCTTCAAAAGTGACACAGAGTTTGGAATCACCAGCTTTTCTCTTGCTAAAGCATCTGGGTTCTCAGTTGTCACAAACACGTATCTTTGGCAAATTTGTTCTTCTTAAACAGCTTAAACTCATTGTACCAATTTAGTGCCTACCCATAACCACATCAGCTATTTGGATCTTGCCAATGATGTCTCTGAATTTTACAGCTTGGATTACCATGACATGCATTAAGAAAACAACTATTTCCCATGAAAATCATAATTTATAGTAACCATTGCTGAGAAAATTTCTGAATATGAAGTCTAGTTTACCTGCCATCTCTTTCTGCTGTCCCACCCTCTGTTACTGTTTTGACAAATATTCCCAGTTTTTCAAGGCCTGCATCGGCTCCAACTCCCATTCCAATAATGCTTATGCCAAGTCCATCTTCATCTGTGAAAATAGCAAGAGAAAGCAGAAACTTCTTACATTTGATCTGTACAATTATTTGGTAGGTGAACATTTATGCTTTGGCGCCTCTTGGCTTTCTGTGTCAATAACATTAATATTATTTTGCTTCCTTTTAAAAAACCCATTTGACTACCGATTGACTAATTACACACAAAAAACATCATCTGCAACCTTATGAGGAGGTTAGAACAGCAGTCAAGATTTTTACTCCTCCAGTGGAGAATGAACATATTGCATCAAACACCATGTAAAATCATGTTAATGGAGTGTCAAAAAAAAAAATTCTCTTAAGAAGGTAAGAATTGCCTGTCTCTGAGCTGCTTCTTTAATGCCCCTCTGAACAATTCCTGAAATCCAAAAAGCCAAGGTGACTACAAAAGATTCATGGAAATTCAAGATAGCTCTGTAGATACATGCAGACTTCCTCAAAGTTGTAGGTCAGTGTCACAGGAAGTGGAAATGGCACACACACACCTTTTTCTAGTTCAACTGGGAAGAGCTCCAGCTTTTCCACACGCTTCTCAAGTTCGTATTCAGCTGATGCAGCCACTGGGTCAACTTCATCATTTCTCCTGTCATAGTCTTCATTAGAATATGTATTGAAAACCTGTGGAAACAGATCAAAAATCGTTTAGCTACCAACTCCAAAAAGAACTCTGAATTATTAAATTAGTTAATGCTTTTGTCCTGTGACATTGCAAAGTTTGAAAAGGCTTTTAAGACAAATTTCCCCAGTTCATTCAAACTTCAGGTTTTTTAATTTGTGCTTTTTCATTCAAGGAAGCACAAGTATGGCCAAGAAGGTCAACGAGTATAAGTTTTTATCATTTTTGATTACAGATTCAAGAAGTGATCTTTAATGTCAACACTGGTCTATGCATACAAATATTTGAAATACTTAATTTAACACACTAAAAATGCACTATTAGTAACCATTAACAGAGTCAAATACATTGAAATTATAATCTGTATAGTGTTTCTGTATTAGTCTTTGGTCCTTATGAAGTTCCAGTTCGCATTCATCTAAACAAAGCTAGACCTAAAGATTACTAATCTACATTTACATCTGCTATGGATATCATTAGAGATTATGTTCCATATTGTGTATTAGGACAGCAATATACACAGCCATGGGTATATTTTAAACTAACCAGGTTCACAGGTTTACTTCATCTCTAAAGCAGTAATGTAACAGTGACTGCATTAACCTTATTCTATTACTTACATTACTTACTATCATACTTTCAACATGGCCTTTAATCAGTGATTATTCAGACCTTCACAACCATTATTCAGGAAAAGCATATTTTTGTATTTTAGAGAGCAGAGTTTGCCAGCCTAATTCATTTAACTGTCTGCATTTGGCAGCAAGGAAAGAATATGTATTATTAGTAGTAATAATTTTACTGAGCTTCAATCCCATGGATATATCATATTCATCACTTCAAATAAAGGAAAACAATTTTCCACATTTCCTCTTCCACTTTTACAGACAACCTACGGAAGACACCACTGCGTAGCCATGTATTTATTTATTGCTGTTCCTCTTACAACAGAAAACACTGCACCCTACTACGCAGCTACACAAATGTTCCAAAGGTCTCCAGAAGCCTGCTCTTTTACAGTTCTGCTCGGAGGCTCCATCACAATGTCCCTGGAACACACATGCCAGCTGGCTACCCAGTCCAGTGACAGGAGCCACCTGAGGTTATTGCCACCAGGGTCATTGCCACCTGAGGTTTCACCTCCCTGAAAAGCTGTTAGTATGCATTCATTACTTTTAAATAGTAAATATACTAAAGTTGAAATACAAAAATACTATTAAATATTATTGTAAGTCTATTAACTATGTTATGGCTACCACAAACCTACTGAAAAACCCCTCTTAGCTTTATATAAAGTAGTGGTTGAAACAGAAAAGAGAGCAGTCACTCAATGGGAATTTTAACTCCTGTATTTCACATCAACATGAAACACTTAATTACAAGAAGACTGAGATGATAAACATTTTATGAGAATTCACAAACCTATCACACATCAACTTTTAGTCATTGTGATGCAAGAAAAAGGCTGCTTTAACTAAATTATGCTCCTAGAAAGCCTTCACAAATACATGCAAAGCCTAAGTAAAATAAGACATACTAAATGCTGTCCAATGCTGCTGAACTTTTTATGCTGCTTTAGTATCTGTAAGACTGAAGAAAAGACACTGATGCAGAAACAAGTATAAGGAGAGCTACAATTCATGGCCACCATCTCTAGCCTGACACAAGAACAGACCAAACCAGCTGGAAGAGCCCACTCAACAGCAATTTAAAAGTGGTACAACCTCCCCTGGCAGCTTCCCTTCTCTGTGGTTTGCTGTCAAAGGCAACTGTACCCCTTAAGGTTTCCATGTTCAAGCCCAACCCCATTCATACTGACATCAATCAAAATAAAGATCAATCAACAGAGTGAGACCCAACTCAAACATTACTGAGCTCAGGTTTGACCGCAAACCTTTGGATTTGAAATGCAGCAGTCATGCAAGCAAGTACAGGTTAAAAACAACAGCTGTGACTTTAGCTTGAATCATCTCTTTTATCAACATGATGGAGACCCATGCCTCAAATGTGAACAGAGATGAATTGCATCAAGGTGAAGGGAGACAGACACAGCTTGCTGGAGACAAGAGCTGACACTGGTATAGGGGAAAATTATGTCACAAAATGAGTATATTTATTTCTGGATTTGTTTTCATCACATTAACTGGCCCTTCCTTGTGTTCAATGACTGGCATTAGTATACTGCGGAAGCAGTTTTAGATTTGCAGCAAAATGACTGGGTATGCTTCAGGATCATTTTCTTTGAAAGCACCAAATCATACACTGAATCCTGGTTTGGGATGATCTTTTTTGAATCAGGTTAGACAGAAGAGATGGCTTCTTGGACTGTGCTCACTGTTTTGGAATATCTGGATGATCCCACTAAAAGGGAACTAAAGATACTGTTGGTGATGAATAGTTATAGTTATGTCTCCAAATACATCACACCACTCTTATCTAGTACCTCACCCAAGCATTCACTCTGAGATTGCAGGATCACTGATTGTAAAAAGCTCTGTGTTTCCTACCTGGCATTAACTCAGTCCTCTATACACTGGTCATATAATTTTGCCCACTGCCTTCAACAAGGCAGTTGTGTCCCCCTGACTAGGGGAAAAAGATGAAGGATATTCTTGTATGTCATTTATCTCATTTTGTGCAATCACATTTCATGGTTGACTGATTCTATTAAACGAATCTCTTGGCGTTAAACTGAAGAAAAGAAAATTCGTGCTTGGAAATTTTCTTTCTTTGTGAAACAGTCTATTCACCAGAGTAATGAACTGCTTGCTCAGTACAGTCATGAGAACTGCCACTCAAGATTTTACTTCGCTAAAAATAAGATAAGCATTTATAACTTCTTCCTCAAAGTACAGTTAACTTGATTTAAGTAGAACTATTTCACCATGTTTGTTGCTGTTGTGTTTCCCAGAGCATGCGTGGGATTTCAGACTCATGGGAATTCTCCCATTCCCTGTGATTTGACAGATTTGGTTCTGCAGCCACTCTGGCCAAGTACCCAGTACAGTAAAGTCACAATCACAGAATATGCTGAGTTGGAAGGGACCCACAAGGACCACCAAATCCAACCTTGGGCCCTGAACAGGACCATCCCCAAGAGTCACATCATGAGCCATTACTTAAAGCAAGCTCTTTTGTGTGAAAATCCAATCTAGTATCTTAATCTCTGATTTTACCACTCCAAGTATCTAGAAAAAAAATACGTTTCCATGGAATTCACCAGTGACATTTTCTAGGATTTACAACAGCATTTGTGGAGACAAAAAGCCAACAGCGGTGACATGTCAAAACAAACCCTGAAGAACTGCTTTTCCCAGAAAATACTTCTGTGTTCTCTAAAGTGACAGAAAAAGGGGTCAGCAGTGATTCATCCAGCACCAATACAGTAAAAAACTCTAATATCAAAGTGGTATAATTGTTAGGCACCCTGGGTTGCATCCCCAGGGAAATCATACATATGCACACATGACCATTTGCTTCTCTTACGTAGAGCACAAGCTAGAGAAGACATGTCACTAACTACAAACATATGTCACAGACTAATTCAGAAAAAACCCTATATTTTTGTTTTAGTACTTCATCTTTAGGAGTAAGATCAGAAAGATGAAAACTGATTATTCTTGAAAAAAGGCAAAATTGCCTAAGTTTGGGGCATTTTCCCATAGCTCTTAACTACCAATAATTTACAGAATTCAGCTGACAGTAACCAGTCAATAGTGACAAGGGGTTTTTTAAGCAAGTCAGAACGGAGATAACTAAAGAATCACCTGGGTTATCCTCCCCATGGGCTAACCAGCTGGGTGCTACATAAACCACAATATTGGTGTTGCATACTATAACCTGTGCAACACAAAAAATGGTCTTATCTGATGTAAGGCTGAGGGAATTTAGATTGTTCAGCCTGGAAAAGAGAAGGCTTACGGGTGACCTAACTGTGACCACCAACACCTGAAGGGAGCCTCCAAGAGAGATGGAGAGACACTATTTACAAGAGCATGTAGTGACAGGACAAGGGGGAATGGCTTCAAACTGCAAGGGGATAGATTTAGATTATCTATTATGAAGCACTGAGGATAACCTCTCTGGCTGTGCTGAAGAAGCTAAATGAGAGGAGAAGAAATCACAATTTGACCATTACCTTCTGCTTTAAAATCCTTCTACAGAATGGCTTCAGGGATGAGAGCAAACGCTGGGAATGTGTGAAATCGGTGACTACTTTTCTGAAGAGTTTTTCTCTGCAAAGGAGCTGCTTTGTTACAGTCAAAGGCAGTGAGTCAGTGAGGAGGCTTTCCTCCAGCTTTCCCAGCTTCATGCTCTCCTAAAGCCTGCGTGGGCATCAGCCATCACTAACACTTCAGCACGGAAGCATCCAGGAGACAAATCCTCCCAAGAAGCAATTGCAGGAATGAGACACAGATGGGAATTAGACATTAGCAATATTGAAAGAAAGTGAATGTCTAACATCAAATCTGCGCCTGGGGTTTCCCTCAGAAAGCTCTGTAGGAGAAAGATCTGTTTTAAGTGTCCTGAAACTCTGGCAAAGAGACCTGCACAGCAGATTCATGTTTCTAAAATCCTAAAAGAATCTGGGCCCTAGACTTCTCCATTCTAAGATGTCTTCAGACATCTGACAAGCCCAGAGCAGCTGCAATGACACACAGACAAACTGTTCCGTTTGTTGAGGTAAACTGGAAAACATTATCCCTATGTACTCTTGTTTTAGGCAACTGGCACAAGTTATCACGTTTTCTATCTGCTGGAACATCATGAACACCATTTCTAGTAGAAAACCAGTGTCACTGTTCTGCAGCAGTACCACCACATCTCAGTCTGCATTCATATATCTCTGTGCACTACAGCATGTTCTCCTAATCTAAACGGTGCCACAGTGGCATTTCCTGGTGGGACACAAGCATTAAAATGCATGGGCTAACCATATCCATTCATTAGGCCTGTGACATGAGGGTGCATTTGTTTCATGGCATAAGTAGTTAAAGAAAAAGGAAGACTTCTCTGTTAGGTTTCTTTCACTGAAACTAGTATCTTAAATTTTATACACTGCAGTTTTGGGCCAAAACACAGAACCAAAATTGCCTAGGTGGTACTACACATGGATCATCTCCCCTGTTCCTGCTACTTGGCTCACTTTCAGGTGTGAAATTCTAAAAATACCTGTTTTCATTAAATACTTTCATAGAAGCAGTGAAAATTAATGTTTATATCCATTTAGTATGTATTCAGTGTGTACTTGTTTTATTGTTGATATACTACTTACAATTTACATCACTACTTGTCTAGCAGAAAAATACAAAATCACTGTTGTTGTAAATGAGACCTGTGCCCCACACGAAAACTTTATGCTGTTACTCTTAGTTAAAACAAGTCAGAGTAATTAGCAAGTGAAAGTAAGCTCTGTTACTGAAGAATAAAACCAAGCTCACATGGAATTTGCAACTTGTACATCTACTAGGGTTGCTATGTGTTCGTTTTAGTGAGTAAAACAGTAAAGTGCACTGAAGCCTGAAGCTGACAAACAGACTTCTCTGAACATTCCTGCTTTTTTCTAAACATAGTGACAACTTTTTTTTCTTTCTTCTCGCTTTTTTTTTTTTGTCATAACCATTAATACAAATGCGAAATTGCAATATTGTCCTGTTTTACCTTAATAGCACAGGCTAAATGATTTTCACTGAATTCTCTTTGATGAGTTTTGCAGACCTTGATTTAAATCTTCTCTGACAGTGGGTTGGTTTTTCCTAATGCAGCAGCTTGGATTCAACAGTGTAATGGGAGGAATAAATGACTAGCAAGGTGGCTTCCCTGAGTCTTATTGAGCACATAAGAATCCCAAGGAGACTTTTTAAGCGTTGTGTACTTCACACATATACTTCATATGTAATTCATCCCTTTGCCTGACCTTGCTTTTTTTTTTTTTTTTAAACTCTACTTGGCACTACTGTAAGTTACTGACAAAAATGTACCTTGTAACTGCTACTGTCTATTTTTGGTTAGTTATCTACTACTTAGAGAGAATAAAAATCATGAAGAAAAAAGCTTTTTGTTTTTCTCTACAGTAGCTTGACAATTGAAGGGAAAAGAGCCAAGAGACAATCCCCACTGTCCTGCATTCCCATAAAGCTCAGGGTTCCTCAGAAAGTCCCTCCTCCCAGACTTTCACAGATCCTGGAGAGATCAGAGATACAGGTACAGCTATTTAACACCTTCCTATTTACAGCAGTACAGTACTGACCTGCAAACCTGAATGTCTTTAGCTGGCTATCACTGCACTTGCTTCAGGGAAAAGTAAAAACATTTTCCCTACACCTTGAAGAGCGTCTCCATCCATGAAAGCAAAGAAGCAGTTGCAACAAGAGCACTCCAATAGACATGCTATACAAAAAAATATAAAAATGTGAAGAAGAATATCTAAGAACATTAATTCCCAATATGACAGCAGAAACATTTTATCACTCTTTTGGCAATCCCCTTTATTGCCAAGGTAACAAACTATCATGATCAATAATTCATTGTATCTTTGAACATGGAAATAAGCACGCAAAGGGGAATGTTTGAAGTGAGCAAAGTTTGACAAATAATACAGTACAGGCTCAAATCTGGATTCTGGTGTCCAAACAAATCTAGACAGATAGGAAAGTATGAAGCAAAGCTGCAGTTTCTGTCCTAGACATTTATTCCTGAATCTGCTGCACTATTTCTTCCAGATCCTTGCACTGCTGCCTATCTACATCCTAACTGACGGCGCTATTTTTCTTCTGCCTCTAAGTGTGACACATGAGCTAGCCAAGAGTAAATGCTGCTTCTGGTACTGATTAGTACACACTGCCATACAGTAGCAACGGCACCATGAATCAACAAATCAGTGTTTCTTCTCCCAGCTATCTCACTCTCCCTCAGCCTACAAGTCAAGAGGTCTAAATGTGGAGTAAAAAAGCCACAAACGTTCTCAAAGGCAAACACTTGAAGCAAAATATGGACTATGCAAAAAACATCCTATTTAAAATAAATCTCAGCAGGGATAAATTGTGTAGCCTGCATATTCACAAAAAATGACTAAAAAAATTTCATAAGAAGTTCCTTTTATTCATTTACAAATGCTAGAACCATTAAGAAAGTACGTCAAAGGAAAAGAAGGACACAAAAAAGTAACCATAGGCATTAATTTAGAACATTTGCTGAGTAAACTATACAGAGATAATTCATCCAACTTGAGTTTTATTGTGAATTTATTATATTTTATAAACGGAACAAAAATTAATAAAATTCTTCTATTTACATTTATATATTTAAAAAATCTTTAAAATGTACTATAGGTAGTACACATTGCTATCTATCTCTTTACTTAAAGCAGCGAAGAAAGTAGAGGTGGAAGAAAAGAGTTAGGAAACAGTCTGACTTGGTATCTGATTTTCTCAATATTACATCATCAATACAAATCCTACTGGACTTTTTAAGGGTGCAAAATTGTAACTTTCCCAAAGGTTTTTAATGGCACTTTCATATACCTTGTCTCGTTCCTAGGAGCTACACCATTTGGTACTAATTGTCCCCCTGCAAACAAGGCAAATGCTACATGGGTGAGGGAGAAGGATCTCCAGTGACAGAAGCCAGAAGACTTTAGAGCCTTAATCAGACCAAGACACAAAATGCAAACGTACTTCCACACCAGACCACAGCAGGAACCTTTCTGAATCTTTAAAGCTGTCCCACCATCACCTTTCACAGTAACTAAATTCTTATAAAAATCTTAAATTAAGAGAGGCTTGGATTTTTTTTTTCATGAGATGTTTTTACTTAATCAATTCTTTAACTGAGATGAGATTACTAAATATAGTGCTTACAGTTTTAAGATGAGTATGGGAAATTCTACTATATTCTATTAAGAAAAACTCAGGAGATGTAATAAACTCTTCTTTGTACAACCCAGCATATCCCAGCACAGACACTACTCATTATGTAAGTACATGGTTTATGATTTGAAGAACACCTAAGTATGACATTCAACATTAGACAGCTCTTCAAACAGTCTTCTCTACAGGGTAAGCATAATTCCACAATTTCAGATGGCACATGTTATGGTATCTATTTAGTTTCTAGTACAAGCAGGTATTCAACAGTGACAAAAATACTTATGATTCTCTGGAATCTAAAGCCTTTGGTAGTGTACATTCATATTAACATCACCATGCTGTGATATAAGAGACTCATTAGTGGGGTGTTGCATTAATTTGGGAGGAGTTTTGCAGCCGTACAGCCTGTTAATACCATTGCTTGTATATAAAAATGGACAAACAGGCAGAGTGTAAGAGGATTAAGGGAAAAGCTTCTGTAATACAGCAAAAGGTTTGCTGTATTTTGTAAACATCTTTCAAAAGGAAAGTGCAATGCCACATTCTCAGTGCCAGACCACTGCTCATTTACTTCATATTGTAGACATAACAATTCTTTAATTGCACCTGCAGGCAGAATTCAATTTGGCTGACTGCATTTTTTTCTAATGATAGTTTCACATTCACACTATTTAGTACAATGAATTGCATCCTAGTAAGACGTAAAACTGCCTAGAGTAAGCAAAAGAATGTTTATCCATTAAGCATTCATACCAAGTGTACTACATTACAGTTAATCACACCAATGCTTCAAAAATGAGACAGTCTGTATTTCCAGAGGAATTTAGCCTTCCTAATGCTTCCTAATATGGTACATGGGGTAACAGATTCTAACACAAGCCAAGAACAGGCGTTCCCAGGTCTGACAGCGTAACTGGTTCAAGCACATCAGCTCTAACTGCAATCTAAAATATGGTATTAATGCAGCAAGAAACAGAAGGTTACAAATGTGCACACAAAGTATATCCAAATGAATAGACAAAGAGAAAGACGGATCATGGGGATAAGCCGGTATTAATGAATAACGCTAGCTTGGGATGAGACTACGGTAATAATGCCACGAAGTGGGGATTGAAGATAAATACATTTAAAGTGACTCAATTCAACACTATTTTTGCACACTTTTCAATTTCAACATTTGTTATGACGTCATGCACCAAGATATTACCCCCATGAAAACAATAGCAAAATTAATTTCATCAGCCACAAGGGAAAGAGGGAGTTTCTATTACAACTGGTTTTCACTCAACTCTGTGTACTGTGGAAAAACTAAATGAGCAGAGAAAGTACAATGAGTTTTGCTCACTGGAAGGTTTTACACAATCCTATGGGCCCAAATTTACTGCATAAACTCGAATTTATTACAAGATCTGTATAACAGATTTGAAATTCTGGAGAACCAAACGCAAAGTGTAGCACCTAGTGCTGTGGGAAACTGAGAGGATGCATTTATGCATGTGCATTTTGAGACTGGTTTTTTTTTAAAGAGTTTTGGTCTATTTTTCCCCACAGGAACACCTGGCTTTACTGTTCTGGGACTGACCAAACACCTCCCTGTGTGTGCCCTTAATAGTTGCTGCACACTGCATTTGGGCAGAGTGGCAGGTAGGGCACCGTGTCCATAAACCTCTGTTACTGGACACAAAGACACAGCATTAAATGTGAGCCCAATGCTGTTCCTGCCACGTGCCAGCAGTGGAGATGGCTGTGGAAGCTGGCAAACTCCCAGACCTTTATAGCTGACTTGAGTCCTCTGAGCTTTCTGTTTTCCAGCTGCAACTTCTTGACCTGCTTCAGAGAGAAAAGGGAAGCTCGAGACAAATTATTTCACCTTCATGAGGGAAACTAAAATATGGGGTGTAGCTTTCTGTCCAGATTTGCTCAAGCAGAGGAGGGAAAGTGCTGTTTATCCTGTGCAGTGAACTACAAAAGCTACAGAAGAACCTCTCTCTAAGTCGTGTCCATGCAGGCAACAGCGCAGGGGCACCTCTGAGCTCAGTTACTCCAGCAGCTGAAGTGTGCAGCACACAGCTGGTATCACTGTCACTCACAGTAACTGCATTTTGGCTACAAACAGCTGCACATTTCCTATAAAAGTAAAACAGACACCATTTAGCAGAAACTGGACATACTCCAGATAACAGATTAAAATGGGTGTAATCTGTGTATGACAGGCTATAAAGCCAATACAGTAAGCCTTTCAGTTATCTTAGCATGATTTTAATGGGTACCCCATTCTAGTTTAATGAATGAAGAGAACATATCCAATATCTCTATAAAATCCTGACATTTAAATATCTTTAAGTCAGATAGTGTTCACTGTCTAAGGAAACTGGCAAGACTGTGACTCTTGCCTAAAATACGAACTGTGAACGAACAACTAGAGGAAGACAGCAAACTAATCTTACAAAACTTTGCTGGTATGTATTCACACATACAACCTTAGCCAGCTTTATTAATCCCTAAGTAAAAAGAAAATGTACACGCCCAAGTTTTTTAGTACATCTTCTAAAATAGTATTTTATAGTTAAGGTTTCAAGAATCCCCTTCAATACTGAAAGGCTTCTTTTCTTGGCCACAACTGTTGTTCTTAATCAACCCTCTGTAGATCAAATTTAAGGAAAACCAGAAAACAATTCAAAGCAGCCCTTGCAAATCATACTTTAATATTCATAACAAAAAGCTAGTACTAGGTTAAGAAAAACGTAACTGATAATGTTAACATTCATTGGGAAACTGCAGAACAATTGGTACAAAGTATTTGTAACTCCTGGCTGCTTTTTACCCCTAAAAAAACCAATAGTGAATAAAACCACTGTCTTGGATGAGAGAGTTAGTTAGATACAGGTGGTGTGGGAAAATAAACATGAGGCTGGACATCAAAATAACCAAGCTAGTAAAACTTCAATCTTGCACACTTTAATTTTAACCTCACTGTTACTGATTAAACACTCTAAGATTCTAAAAAAAAAAAAAAAAATTCTTAACAAAAGAGCTCCTTTTCCTTGCAAATAAAATAACTGGAAAAGAGCATGAAACGACGATTAAAAAAAGCCTTTTCTATTGTACTGGTAAACTAAATAACCACAAACAAAGTATTGTCCGTAATCAGATAAAGTTTTAGCTTTCAATTCCTTGCAGCAAAGTGTTCAAAAGGATGCTATCAACCATTTTAGTCTTGAAGGCAAGAAATGTTTTCACAGATTATTCAAGAGTAAAACCAATAAAAGTGCATGCCAGAAGGTAAAAAATTATCCAAATATGTTCATTGCTCCCAAGCAACTGCATCAGCCACAGACACAAGGCAGCTGCATGAAGGCATTCTGGCAGCTTGAGCACAGGAGTCCATCCACCCTGCAGTGTGAAAGCTGAGCCCAGGAGCCGCACAGCCCATGCAGGTAACCAACCCTGCTGGGTCAGGACCAAATAACAAAGTGTTGGCAGAAGGACCATGCAAATATAAAATGAATTCCTTCTGCTTTTTAATTCCAAAAAAAAAGGAAAAACTAGCTGCTTTAGAACTCAAAAAATCTCTGGAAGCATGAGTATCACTCCCATTGCAAGAAGCATGGAGTTACCATAAGAAGAGCAGCACAGAAACTACTGGAGGAGAAAAAGGCGGCCAAGCTTTAAATTGCAACTGCAACACTGGACAGCATAGAGCATTTATCATTTTATTTAACTTTCCAAATGACAATGTAACCCAAATGGCTAAATGGTTTTGGTACCATACAGAACATCAACAGGCGATTATCACAGAAAATGATGCGGAGAACTGCTAATTTTATGACAGTTAACTGAAAACTGTCTGACAGCTCTTCGAATTAAAAGCAACTTGAATATATCACGCATGTTTTTGTGTATTTACCCTGAATGGTACAAGACATTGCTTCGAGTCAAGTTTTAAAAATTATTTTATCTGATCAGGCAGGCCTCATAAAAGCAGTATTAAATGAATCTTGCTTTATGTACCTTTAGGTTAAAAGCCTGAGTTACCAAAAAGGGTAACTGTCAAAATGTGCCTTAAATTCAAGCTTTCAAATAGTAAACATTCTCCATCTTCCATGCCCTAAGCTTAATTTTATTTCTGATAAATGTCATAATGTAACTCAATAAAAAAGGCAGAATAAAAATACAAACAGTAATTGTTGTGTCTTAATGTTATGACTTCTAGCTAAAAAGAGGCAAATTTATGGAAAAGCCATCATATCTCTGTTTAGGGAAGAACTTGTATTTTATTAACCCAGCAGACTTTTTCAAGCTTTTTCCAGGGTAGGTGCTTGAAAACCAGATGATCAAAATGGGTTCCCTTACATGTATGCAAAAAAACATGTTTTAGATACAAGAGAGGTTCTTCATACTCAAGCTTTTTCTCTTTCTACCAGAAGTTTAATTGTCTTATGGCTTATACTGATTTCTGCCAAAACAGATGAGGATACAAATCCTTCCACTGAGTAGCAAGAACAATGTAAAGGTTGTTGCTTTGCCTTTCAAAAATGCTTAATTAACTGGGGACTTTTGCAGGGAACCAGAAATTAGTCAGCAAGAGACTACTGCTACATGATAACCACCTAGATGAAAATCCCTCTGTGTGCAATGCAAGATAATTAATTCCATGTTAACCCCCCCTTACAAAAGGTACCTCAAACTGCTGTCCTACTACTACCAGAAGAGCTTGCCACTGCCAGCTACAATGAAATAAATCTTCTGTCTACCACCTCCAAGGCCTCTTGCTGATGGGTAAGAACCTTAATGCAGGTCACCAGAGCAATGACAATATCCCACCTCTTCCTTGGCTTCAGCCATAAACCTTGTGTGGTTCATTAAATGCTAATGTAGTACCATACAAATCCCACCACACAAAAGCAAGAGCTCAAGTTTTGTTTGACAGGGCTTTGTAACTAAACCAATGTGGTGCACATAATGCACCCAGGACAGTCCCTGTGCATGGTTCTCAAGTGCTAGAAACAATGCGGAAGGCTGGAAAAAGACTTCTCAAATAATGGCTATGAAAAACCCAAAAAGATACTAGGTAGTAAAAGCAACCAGTAATTTTACAATAAACTGTTCTCTTCACTACTTTATAATTCACTACTAATAATAAGGTAAATAAAATACACACCAAATTACAGTGAAAGAAATAGAAACCTCAAATCTGGCAGTTTGCACATACTGACTAATAAGGTAAGAGAAATACTGGCATTCTCCATGGACTCAGTCCCATTTGTCCATCTTCAATAAGATGTTATATTATGCTTATAAGAAAAAAAGAAAATTTAATCTGCTCCAGAGCATTATTGCAACGGCCTCCTAAATGCTGAGAATCCTACAGCATGACTCTGAGTTTTTACATCTTTTTTTTGATGGCAGTTTGGTTATTCAGGGGGGGATGAGGTATCCCAGAAATTCAGTGACACGCTTTTGTGAAACATTCAGTAAGTCATCCAAACTCTGCCTGACCTCACCACAAATTACAGTGAGGACAGATCCAGTATGTCTATCCAAGCATCAGGGCACTAGCTGAGGACAAGACTGAAGGCAGACAGTTAGTACAGGGTACACCTTTTGCAGAATGGCTCAGTACCAGAGAAAAGCAAAGATCACAGCTGCAGAAGTCAGTTTTGGCCAGAGGGGATGTAGCAGCTCAATTTGATGCGTGAAGCTTAAAATCCGAAAGCCAAAATCAAAACTTCAAAAGAAGAAAAGTAGTGGGGGGGTTTTGTCAGATATAGAAGTACTTCTAAGAGAAATTAAATTGGAAAAAAATAGTATCTAAGCCTAGAAAATTCTGGTAGATGGAAATGCTGACCGTTATCTAACAGCAAAGTGACTGAAAGATACAGACATGTCCTGACGCAGCTGAAAAATCATACTTTGGACTCCAAGTCAAAACTTTATAGATGAAATAAAAATAGGGAGTTTTAGAAAAGTAAAAATATTATATAAATAAATAAATAAAAATATTGTTTCCAAAGTAAGTATACTTTAATTATATTCCCCAATACTTAAAATCCAGTCAAGGTGTTACATGTTATCTTACCCATATATTCCCTGCATACCCATATATTCTTACCCCGAATTCTTACTGGTTAGAGGGTGCAAGGAACAGCACTGGTTTAACTAAAACACAGATCAACGACATACAAAGCCTAAGGACACGCCTCTGAGAACCCACAGCACTCTTTCCTGAGGGAAAGGGCTGACAGGTCATGACCAGGGAGAGGGAAGCAGTAGCTCCCCAGAAAGCCGGTCCCAGCTGGCAGCTGCCCACCCCTCCTGCAAGCAGGAGACAAAGCCCCTGGGGCTGACTGCAGGCAGAGTGGAGAGCACTTCACCTCCCCGAGGTCCAAGAAGCAAAACCAACCTTATGCTCCTGGGCAGCTTTGAACAGAAGGCAAACAAATCCATTCTGCTTATTCAAATAAATGTCAAAATGTTAATGCTATTATCCAAGGAGCTCTGCCAACCTGAAATATCACATTTTATGATTGCCATGGTTTTACATTGTGAAATAAAAGTATTTCAAAAGCAATGGCTGGCATGCAGTGCAGCACAAGTCATCCACTGCATTTACCATGTCTGAAACAAAACTTGTTTGCGCTTAGAACAGGCTCTCTACCTGGAGAGCTGGATTTCAAAAGGCAGGCAGACATAAGGGTTCATCCTACTTAACTACTGTTGTAGCTCCATGACCTATGAGGAACAGTTTCAGTGCTAAAGCAGCTTCACTTTACATTGTAATCACATGGATCCATTATGAAATGATCAGCACCAATTTCTAATTTAGAAGTTACACATACTAGTTTATTGCCCTATGGCATGAAAGAAATCCAGATGAAAAATGCATAGTATCCTGTTTGGTCCTCTGGCACAAACCAAACTGAACAGGTCAGAAGTTTATTGTAGTTCATTATGTATTCGTATCATGGGTGACAGCAGAACTATTTTGATTTTTTTTTCCTCTAGAAAAGTCAAATGAAACTGACTTAAAGCATTTTTGTAGATATCCTCTAAAGCTGACAAATAAGGAAACCATCTAATAACATGACAGTAGATTAGTATTTCAAAAGAAGCATTTATAAGCATTTAATTTTATAAGCATTTATAAGAAGCATTATACATTAAAATTATTCTACATCAACATGTTTATGACTTCCTTCAGCTATCCATTAAAAAGACCTTATTAAAGATTTGCTTTCCAGAAAGACAATTTCTTCTCTAAATTAAGACAGTGTTTTATGCATTTATAGAGCAACTCTTTCTCTCACAAGATACTCCACCAATTTGTTAAAATGTCTGCATTGTCTCCACATTGCATAAATATCTTGAAAGTATTTTTAAAAAACAGAACAAATTGACCATATATATAATATCCCATTTTTTCTCTAAAGTATTTCAGGATTTAACTCATGTATATAAAGCATCCTCATGTAGGGGTACAACGGCTGTCAGAAAGGATGCAGGCTAATACAAAAGTATTAGTTACTGTTAACACTGAAATACTGGTAGTTATCGTAAGTGCCCAAAATCTGCATTTCAACAGTCATATTTTAAGCCAAATTTGAGAAATGAGGAAAACCAGGAAGCTGAAAACAAAGCAAACATTGTATTTTCACCCCTGAATTCTGATACAGACAGTAAACTCCAAAATGCTTACCAGTTCAACAAAACTTCAGCAGTAAAATGACACAGGTACAAATTTGTGCAGATCATTATGACCTAATAACTATTAGAATAGTAATTTGAATACATAATATATGTTATTAGTGTGTTCTACTGCTGAGGTTCAGCTTTTCCTCCTTTCAAAGAAATGTGTCTTGAACCTTGTCGCTACACTTTAGATGTACCAGAATTTAAGTCCCAATGTCTTTGCCTTTTGGAAAAAAGCATTCCATCATCCCACAAGGAACCCAGGGGGCTCAATGTCCCTTGTGCTGCAAAGTTAACCAGGCAGGCAGGCAGGCAGGCTGGTGGACATGAATACCAAGAATCTCCTTTCCCCTGCAAGTTCATGACTGTAAGTACTGAAATACATAAAATGGTATTAGAAAGATTTGAAAAAAATGTAATATAGTCATTATACATATATATGGTATACAGTTGATGTAAGTTCAGCTTTGACAAAAACAAAATTAAAAGTGCCAGATACCTCTGCTACATAAGTTTTGGTGTGGACTAAGGATAAAAAGTTCTTTCAAATAAAGACAACTGAAGAAAAATCAGCTACAAAGATAATGGATTTTTGGAAGCCACCAAGGCACGCAGAGATACTTGGTTTGATGATACTCACCCACTATGTTCCAGCATAAACTAAACTACTGCTTAAACTATATGCAAAAACACACAAATGATGTAATACCCCACTCTGGTCTATGGGACCTCTCAAACATAAAAAAGACTGCAAAGTGAACACTTCGTCACCTGTTCCTCCAAATCCTTCCTAAGAAATGTAGGAAGCCTAAA
Source organism: Pardalotus punctatus (assembly GCA_013400915.1). Classification (NCBI taxonomy): domain Eukaryota; kingdom Metazoa; phylum Chordata; class Aves; order Passeriformes; family Pardalotidae; genus Pardalotus; species Pardalotus punctatus. The sequence goes on from VZTX01003154.1 coordinate 98,597, forward strand.
GATGCAAGGTGTAGGTGAGGTATCTAGGAAGAAGACACCATTAGAAATACAAGGCAAAAGAATGAATTACCAGAAACAGACAAAGTCCAAATTTAAAAAGCAAATTTAAAAGCAAATTGTCAGTGGTGCAAACTAAGTTAAAAAAATTATAGGAATTCGGAATCAATATGCTTTTGCTAAGGGAAAGCTGACAACTGGAAGATATTAAGTGCTCCATTCTTAGCTGAAAGGGCCAGAATCGTCTCCAGAGGATGTCACCAGCACCCTGATTGGTATGGAAATGGATAAACAGGTTAGTAGGGATGGGTAGAACAAGCAAGAATTCATAGATCTGATACTTCCTTTTGTTGCCTTTTTGCTGCTTCTCAATTCATTTTGCTCACCGAGCAAAAAGCATTTAAAAAGACTGAAACTAAATGAATGAGACTATTCATTAGGCAACCTAGACAAATCTTTTAAGGAAACGAATTGAATGAGAAGAAACAATAGATCAGGGAGATGTGATACTACCAAGCAATTGGTTTAAAAAATCCTGTTCAGCCCATATGGATTTTCCACCCAGATAATTCTAGGCCCATGTCCTCTTTGTCCATAAAAAATTACAATGAGAATCAGGTATCTGACAGAACATTGCTGAATCACTGCTATTTACAGCCCTTGGGGTTCTCAACAGCTGAGTAAAATACAGAAACTAGTCCAGATGTAGCAGTAAGAGAGTAAAGAGAGATTCAAATTATCATTTTTCCCCATCTAAAGTACTCTTGTACTGCTGTACTCATGCAGACACATTGAAACAAAGTCAATACTCTGAAAACCCATTAAAATCAAGGCAAGTTTAAAGGCACTCAGAGCTGCTTTCCAAATAAGTCACAGAGGCTTCTACAATTCATTGCAACACCATCAGTATATCAGGCCAATATCCAGAGGCTGAAAATTTCAGCTAAGCTAGCCTTTTCTCATCACCTTTTTTTTCTTTTTTGGTCTTTTTTTTTAGTTTTTTTCTGGAATCACAGGTAAACAGTGAATTGAAAAGTTCTGATGTTCTTCCAGAGGTTCATCACCTGCCAGGACACCAAACTACCCCAAAGGTTCCCAGATAAGGCGTAGCACTCTCTCTTTCCAAGGAATGTCTCTCCTGAAGTATAACTGGGCTTTGCTGGCTAATGAATTTCCCAATTGCTAACATAGGAAATGCAAAAAAAGGGCAACAATGCTCAGGGAAGGAAAGAGTGCTGGTACACAAACAGAAGATGTACAAAGATCTCAACAAACTCCTTTTTGCTGTCTTGCCACATGACTCAAGCATGCAAAGGGACCATGACAAATAAAATGCTCCTGAAACTATCAGTGACTGCTAATTAAGAATTCTTTTCTGTATTTTTAACACTAAAATAAACAAGGCTATTGCACTGCTCATTCTCTTCATCAATAAGAGGAAAAAGTTAGCCTTTTATAAAGAACCATGTGATTTCCTCATCTACAGTCTGACACAAGAACATATTCTTGCCTCTTCTTTTTTTCTTTTTTTTAAACTCTTCTCTCTTAACACAAGTTGATATTCATTGATGCAATTTAGAACAGATGCTATTTCTGTTCTTCAGTTATCCAGATAATCTCTTAATTAAATAGCTGCATACAGTATCCAGAGAATTGAATTTATATTTTAATCACATATTCCTCCCCTTTGTTATTTTGCTTTTACTTACTGTGGCATTTGGGTATATTGCACGTGGCTGTAAAAAAACCTGCATGGCTAAATTCCATTTGAAAATTGGAAAGCAGCCAAAGAATAACTTTAATATGAACAGTTCTGATTCTCAAAAACAACAAAATGCAAAATGGTTTTACAGGAACATCATTTAAGCCACTATGCTTGTACATTCTGTATATGTTATATATGCATTTATACAGCACAGGTGAAACAAACCTGATTTCTCAGCTATTTAAACAATAGGATTATCAGTCATAAGTGGAAACTAATTCCCAAAAGTAATTCAGAGAGCAAAAACTTAAATGCTGACCAGCAAGCAGCCCTCATATTCTGAGCCCTACACTCTTACTCCTTATTCAAGGACTTTTAGAGAACAGGCAAAAACCAAGGGGTGATGCAATCCTTTAAAAAGCATCATGCATCTGCACAGCAAACTGAACACTAAGATGATCTCTATTACACAAACACGCTTCAAAATATACTTCTAGTGTATTTTTCTCTCAGAGTTGGCCACCAGTGTTTTACTAAATCCTTATTACCATCATTCCATCTTTTCTCTACTAACTTTCAACAAAAACATTTTTTCAAGATACAATTAAACATTTATACATTACAGAAGAATAACCTCAGCACTGCCTGTTATGGATAGAAAAGTTATTTAGCCTTCATGTGGGAAAAAATTCAGAGCTCTAGTATCCATCCCTGAACATGCTTCTCTAAGGTAAAACTGAATAAATCTCCCTTGACACATTTTTATTGAAGAAAAGAAGGCTGCAGGATTAAGTTAACACTGCACTATCCATATCCTTTTCTTAGGCATCAGACATTAGCTAATTCTAATGCCCTGATTGATTTATCTGGTATGTTAAAAATGCCGTTATCATCTTTAGTCACCAGGGAGGAGCCTATGGTAATCTATGTAACTGCTTATGGCAGTGACCAATTTTTGACTGTGATTTTGTGTTTACCAGCTATCTCACACTACAACCTATGAAGCAGCATATTAAGTGAAGGAAGGGCAATTACATTCATTATGTTAAAATAAAAAATAATCTCCCTCAACTGAACTCAAATGAAACTTCGTAAAAACATGCATACTGAATCTATGTAAATATAATATAGGTTTCTTGTATTAATCTCTAGAATAGCTTAAAATTTTATATGTATGTTTATTTTTGTGTTTTAACTTAAATTTTGTATGTTTATGCATTATGTATAAACATTTAATGTTTGTATACTGATGTTTACTATTAATATATTAGATGTATTACTAATAAATATTTAAATAAGCCACATATAAATACAGCTAAAAGTAAAGGAAAATTTGGATAAAAAGTTAATTAATCAGTAATGTATCTAAAATAAAAGATGCTATACTCAGTAGATTTTCTGTGGAGTTTTTTTGGGGGGTTTTGGTTGGAGTTTGTTGTTGTTTTGTTTGGGTTTGTTTGTTTGGCTGGTTTTTTTTTTACTTAGTATATGATTATATGAAGAGCCTCCCAGAATGTCCATACAGATTCCAAGATGGGAAAGAGTGATGTCTCCAACCAGCACCGTGAACTCCCAGCAGGTGAGCCCAGCAGCTGTGCTGAAAGGTCCTTGGCTGGTGTGTGCCAGCACCCACCCCTCCTACGCGTGGGATTACCTCCGAACCATGCCGTGGGTCACAGCAGGCAAGGGCAGACCTCAGCACCACCTTCAGCTGCCTCACAGCAGGGATTAGAGGGGGATCAGGGCTCCCAAGGGAAAGGACAAGAAGCCACGGACACAAGCCAGCATGTACGACTGTTTTGTTGGAAGTAAGAAAGATTCTCCCTGTGACGATGCTCAAATGTGGGAACAGGGCATCCAGAAAGACTGTAGAATGTCCCTGGCTTTGGGAAGACGAAAAATTAGGATGGGCTGTGACCTGAGCAAATTGGGCTGCCTCCATCTGCTCTGAGTGAGGGCTGGATAAGATGTCCTCACACCCCTTCTGAGCTCATCTGCTGTGACACCATTCCCTGCTCCTGGGCAGGGGCACAGGGAAATTCTGTACCAATGCACCAGGTAATAAGGATTGAGTAAAACACTGGTGGTCAAGACTGAGCGAAATGCCCAAGTGAGGATTTTAAACCTTTTTCTGAAGTGTTTCCTAAGATTAAACTGTTACATTCTGAAAGTTCTTATCACCCAGTTTCTACCTCCCATATCACCTCTCCACGGCCCTGCCCCTTCAGCTCCTTCCCTCCTGCAAACAGGCTGGTGAGACTGACACAAAGCTCGACCCTCTGCCCTGTTCCTCAAAACACACACACATTTTGGGCCTTGTTCTGCAGTGGGTGGTTCTCCTGAAACTGCTTATTTTTAACCCCTCAGTGCTGGCCTTCTCTGTTACAGATTTGCTAGCAATCAGAAAAAATTAGATACAAAAGTATCTTAACTGTGAGGCAAATGAGGCAATCAGACTGTAAGTATCATATTGGTGCAACTGGAAAAACAATTTTATACCATCAACACAGGAAATCCTTTTATAAATAGAAAGTTTAAGTTCATGAAAGGCTACAAGGAAGGGAAAAGAGATATTATATTCTCTGCATAGAACAGTGTAATTCTTTCCGCCAGTTTTTCATTAATGTTATTACTTCTCATTAAAGAAAATTCATACCTATACATGTATTTTATCTTCTCTTTCCACTACTGTGCACCAACTACCATGCATAGTTCTTGCATTACATTCAATGATAAACAGTATATCCTAAAGCAACTAAAAATGCACATCTGTCAAAAACATTTAATGCTGCAATGAATGGAACTCATCAAGTATTATTTGACCCACTTTTCCTCTTGTGAGCCTTGGACAATCCCTTATTATGATACAGTAGCTTTAATGCAATGTAATGACAGATTCCTAACCACAGAACCTTGCCTATTTTAAATGGCATCCTGCAAGACACAAGCAGTTCCTGAAACACAAGAGTTAAGCACAACTCTTCAACACCATGTATCAGGAAACCCAAACTCCATTTTAGAGAAGATTTTATGATTTATTTCTGAAACATCTGAAGCCTGCATAAAAATTCAGCACATCATCTCCAAGTTAAAGGTTACAGAAATTAGACTACCAATAAAAAGACAATCTTCCATCAGTTTTCCTTTTGTATGGCTCTTTTTGCTGGGAATTCTATTTAAGAAAGCAGTATTTGGACTATGTTTTTAAGTTTTGTATAGACATTGCTAGAATAAAAATATAATTTTAGAGAGTGGGGTCATTATTTAAATGTCCCTGAAAATGACAATGAAAACCAGAGGAAAACGGGGAGAATCCTGTGTTTCAAAAAAAAACATTAAGGCTTCAAGCAAAGAACATTTAACATCACAGACAGCATATTGCCCAAATCAGAAGACTGATTAGCAGCAGAAAAATTTGCAATTGTGTCCTGTAGGATACTGTGATCTAATCAGACACATAATAAACAAAAGCCTATCTTTAGTCCAAAGTGAACCCTATTTGTTCAGTGAAAGACTACGATATACCAGGAACGGCTTAACCTACTCTCCCTCCATCTGTTGAGTACCTAAGTGGCTTAGCAACTTAGTTCTTCCCACAAACAGAATCAAATATCGTGTCTGTACACAGTTCTCACTGCACTTCCTTATACACAGGCATCTAAAGATTGCTAATGATTTGTAATCCAGCTATAAACAGAAAGAAGTGGATAATCTCTTTAGGAGGTACTCTCCTAAACATTAACAGAGGAGTAGATTGCAGGAATATTAAAGATCGAAAGCTCAATGACAGTTGCTAAGTAAAGACTTGCCTGCTTTGCCTTCCTTTCTTAAACACAGGGGAGCAATACATTGCTTACAATTAATTAGCACTATTTCTTACGACATATGCAAGTAAGAAGTTGAAGCTATAGATGAAATTTTGTCAAGAAATGGAAAGCAGGAGTTTCTCACACTTTTTCTGTGTCTTTACATACAGAGTAGACAAAAGATGAGAATTCACGTCACTGTTAATTATCCTTTGCAGGTATTCCTTCCTCTTTTCCCCTGGCTGTTTGGGAGAGCAGGGATATGAAAGGTTGTGGCCGATGGCAGTATTCTTGATTACCCTTCTGCAGTCTCCTAACGTGCATTTTCCATTATCACTGCTCAGAGAAACGCTGTGCCTTTTCAAATGTTACCATGGCCGGCTACTACCATGCCAGCCTGATGTCAGAGACACTTTGGGAGGGGGGGAGTCAAGTGTTTTGCATAAAATGTAAGCATTTGTTTTGCACCATCATTGATGCACTTTCTCCAAGGAGCACATAAGAAAACCATGAGCTTTAATCTCTTTCACTGGTCTATTCAGAAAACTACTCAGAAGTAAAGAAAAATGCTAGCAATACCCTAGCCAGCCTGAGTAAGATATTCACAGTCGAGAGTAGGATAAACAGTGAGGGGAACTACAAAGGAAAGTGAAGACTATAAAATAAAAATTGGACATTGAATCAAAGGACAGAATAAAACATTATACAGCATTTTTTTAGAACAGATTGAGAATAAACTGTTTAATCTCATATTGGCAATGTAAAGATTGCCTTTGGACAATACTTAGTCTTACAGACTGACTTTTCTGCTTAAAACATCTAGAGAAGTACAAAGGCAACCTTTCCAAATTTTCCAATGTTTGTATGTATTTCAGCATGAAAAGTCCTCTGCGTAGCACAGACTGGTTAAGTCCTCGCACACTTTTCCCTTGGCACAGCATCTCTACTCCTTGCATTATCATAGCTTTTTCACCTGCTACTTCTTGGGGAAAATCCTGCCCTTGTGAAGGAAAGACTCCTCTCAAGATACATGGGAAGAGCACAAAACATTTGACTCTTAAAAAAAACAGGCCCTCACACTGCACCTGTTAATTCTCCCATCTGCCGTGTTCCTAGTTATTTCTGCAAGCTATGGAAAGTGTTTATTTCCAAAAAGTTCTTGTACAAAGTCAAAGTTATTGCATGCCTGAACTTAGTTTGAGAAGAATAAACAAAACCTCTTTCATTTTGTAAAGAACTATCTACTGTCCCCTAGCCAGTATCTACTGTCCTAGGCATGCAACAAAAATAACCTAGATTAGAGTTAATTAAAGCTGCCACTCTGGATCTGGTGACCTTCTGTCCCAGACATGTTGCTAAACCAAAGTGTAGTGGAAGTCCTTGTGCTGCAACTAAGATTCAGACCCATGAGTGGAAGTTTCACATTTTATTCAAAATTCTGTACAACTATGGTGGTATTCTCTCCTTGCTAAGGTAAAAACAGAAGACTGGAAGCAAACCTGCAAGCCCACCACGAGAAGCTCGTGGTGCTGCAGTTCTGCTGAAGCTGCAGCCAGCATGGACAGCGCTGTGTTCCTACACCATCACCAGCCCAAGGCAAGGATAAGAGACAGAAAGCAGAGACAGGAAGAGATTTGTGATGTCCCTCTCCTGTCTGAACACAAGACTGACCAGGAAAGGCACTGATGGGATAAAGGACAGCATCTGTTCATTCTCACTTCATTCTCACTTCAGCAGTGTTACGTGAACCCCTGGCTTTAAGACAACTCTCAAAAAGCTTCCTTTGTGTCCTTCTCTATCAATACCCCTTTCTGGGCCAGACACATGAGCCCCTTCCCCTACCTCTCAGCTCTCAAAATCCTCTGCAAACACAGGCTGGTGACCTCAGATGCCACTGTTCATTCCCAGAGCTGGTACTCACAAAAGGGCTGATTTCAGGCTGTATCTATAGTGGTATATAACTAACCCTAGCAATTTAACAGTAGGAGTGACTGCATTCCAGAGCTCACACCGCACTCAGTTTCACAGGGCAGATACAGCTTCCTGGAGAAATGTTTCTACAGACATCAAATACACTATGGTCACTTAAAGGAAACAAAGACATACCAAAAGTGTACTTAAGACTTGTAGTAACAAGGGATGTGTGGGACAGAAATTTAGATCACATGTAATGAACTTCCATTAAAACTCTGTAAAATAAATAAAGAGGTGAATATATGCAAAAGAAGTGCCATAAAACCTAACCTTGAACTGAATATTACGAACAAACTAAAGCCAACTTCCAGTGCATTATTACATGCTTCAATATAAGTGCTCTAAAGAACTTTTCACTCTCTACAATAGTCTACTGTAATTGTCACAGGGTAATCAGATCTGTTGAGTATGCAGGAACTCTCTTTCAAAATGCTATGGTGCTTACAAAGGATTTTATTCATTAGACAGATTAGCAGCTGTTCTTTGAACTCCCTCTCCTTCACCCAAATCTGTGCTGAGTGTCGGTCTAGTGCTGCCTGCAGGACAGTAGAGAACAGCTTTAGGAACTCGCCTGTGAGAGGAAAAGCAAGCTTACACGAAAAATCTTACTGGGAATTGTAACTGAAAATAGAATTCTCAAGCTAGTATGAGTCCCTTAATTATTAAAACAGACTAACCATAGAAACAAATTCACAGTAGTAATACAAGAGGAATTTGATTTTGATCATACTTGTCCTCCATTTCCCCCATTTCAGGATCAGATAATTCTGGTTTTGAAATTTACATCTGGCAAACTTCTTAGGTACCATGATAAAAATATTACAGAAGTTTCCGTTATAGGCAAGTATGTAAAAATCTTGTGCATTACACAAATGTAACCTAAGCACAGGTAATCTGCCAGAAAGCAAGCAAGGGCATACTTATATAATGTAGATATTTACCCATCATGTGCTTTTAAGAAAGGGTTATTAATGTAGGTTCCTTGTATACATGTGAGATAGTTATTGTTAAAAATAACACGTAAATGCTTTGCTGCTTTTATGATTCAGGTTTACAAATATTTTATTCAAACTTCTGAAATTACATTTTAAAATCATATTTAAGATGTACTGGAGGACACAAATATAATACATTTTCATTAATTCATTTATCATATAATTTAATATACATTCTTATGTTCACCTTGTCATGAAAAAGAAACTAAAAAATTCATTGCAAGCAGGGTTAAGTGCCATAAAGCTTTGAAATGTGTATTGCTATATGTAGATTTAAATAATGCATGAAAATGACAGTATTTGTAACTTTCTTAAATGTTCTTAAGATGTTATATTCATTTATTCTAAATTCACATCCAAATAAATGATGACTAATATTAGAGCAAACTTGAGAAATGTTGTCCCAAGGCTGTATTTTCCCAGGGATGTTTAACATCAGAAAATGACAGTTCACTGCAGGATTAATTTTCTTCCCCCTTCCTGTACCTGTAGTATTGCTATTCTGATTTTGCTTCAACATTAAGGGAAGCCTGGGACTCTTGTTTTAAATGAAGCAGTCTTCAGAGATCAAAAGGTTACAAAACCAAAAAAAACCCAACTCCATTACTGTAAATTGGTGGCATCCAGTTTAATGGAATGCTATCTTGGAATGCCATCTGTGGTTTTATTCCATTAATCTTTCCCACAGTTTTCATTATAGGCAATGAAATAGATACTGCGTACATCTCTATCAGCATCACCAAGTGACATCCGCACAACCACGCCAAGGACTTGGCTCAATGCTCACAACAGGAGCTAAATAACATCTAAATAACAAATTCACCTAAGATGAATATAGTCATAACTGTGTGCACAGACACAGTCATAATTACGTGTATGAACAGAAATAAAACATATAGCTGACCTGTAGCTGAACTACCTATAACAAAATTAAAGCAGCTATCACAACACCAACAAACACATAAAGGAACACAATGGCAAAACTGCAAGCATAACGTTGTTAAACTCAATTATATGATAATCTTGCTAGACCCATTTACATAGCTTGTATGACGAGAAAAAGGTAGTTGTTATTTGCAACAAGAAGTTAAAATCCCCCAAAAAACATAAAAGGGACTTCTAGGATACCTTGTCAAGGATCCGTCCTGGCAGAAAAAAGTGAGGGTAGGCAGAGGTGATACACTGTGGTGTCAGGCTCATCACAAGCTCTTTTAAAATTGTTTGAACATATGGAATGCAACGGAGAGGCTGCATGGTCTCATTTCCTCTTCTTAAGGGACAATAGGGAGGTCTGTACGTCAAAAGTAACACTCACAGTACGGAAGTAAACAGCAGTCAAGGTATTTTAAATGGGTAAATCACATTATAATAAATCCAAGGCAATAACTAGTTATGACTTTGAGAATAATTAGAGCAATGAGCAACAAAAAATAGGGCATTGCTTCTACTTTATAGAACATATACATGAATGACAGCAAAACTTTACTGAAAAGTTCCGATGTGCATTACCAGCCCTCTTGCATAGAAGGAAACCTATCCTGACAAACTGCGGAGAGAGCACAGCGCTTGCACTCCTGGGCAGGGAGGCTGTGCAAGAAGAAGGGCTGCTGGCCAAAGGAGGCAGAAAAACTTGTTATGAAATAGAATTTGTGAAGATAGGCAGACAGGACACCTGTAAAGTACATCTTCTTCCCTGCTAAGAATTCAATTCAGCTTCCATTCCAAGTCAGTGAGAGACTTCCCAGCACAGAAAGCTTGCCTAATTTCTTCCGGTTTTTAATGTGTTTATTCTAAATTAGACTCCAACTTGAGAATGTTTTTCTCACTTGAGCATGGAGAAGAAAGTCCATTGATTCCTCTTCAAGTGTAGTAATAGATATTCAATCTCAGAGATGTAATGAAAGATAGTTTGCTATTTAAAAAAAAAAAAAAGTTAAAAGGAAACCTCTCTCATATATCGAGCCACTAAACCTTGCCATATACATTAACTGCACTTCATTGAGGCTTTCACCTAATATCAAAAAAACCAAAGAGCCGTATCCCCCAAACTAGAAATCGTATCACAGACTGCAAGGATCCTGCCAGTCTCAAGCTCCAGCGTAGGAATGACTACAATTATGCAGAAAAACAATTTCAGCAAGACAACCACAATCTTCCCATCGTTTCACCTTACACTCTGTGCTCTCCTCATCCCTTTCCCAAGTCCAGTTTCTTTCTGCCTTTTCTCTTTCAATGATTCTATCCACCCACGGGGAGCAGCTCCCTGTCAGGGATGCTGCTGAGGAACATGTCTGGATGCCAAACTGCTGGCTGCCACCATAGGGATGGACCTTGACTACAGTCCCTTGAATACTGGCCAGACTTACCCGTATTCCAATGGGAAGCAATTGGTTTCAAATCAAAGGTCTGCACCAATGTGCCATTCAATCTTAGCAGAAGCAATGCATAAAGTTGAACAAAAAGATTTTGCAGGTGTCTGTTGTACCAAAGGCCTGTATGGTGCCACCAAGGTGGTAATCCTGACCCCCCCTCTAAACTCCAGGAAGCCAATGATGCCACCATGAAGGGCTTTCCACAATCAGGAATACCTTAACTCAGAAGAGCAGTTAATTTTGTTCCATCTAAATTGTTTTACTGGCTCTAATTTTCCACCTGCAGTTCAGTATCTCAGAAGAGTGCTCCAGCTTATAAAAGCCTGATGACTCCCATGAACACAGTAAACCTCAAGTAGCTGACAAGTGCCACAGCTACAGTCACCGTTTCTCCTACCCACCCTTCTTCTAAAATCTTTGTTGTTTAAAGGCAGTATAGTCACGCAGTAAACATCCCACCACGCAGGCTGACAGACATGCTAAAATGTCTAGAAACAGCCCACATTTGAATTACTGTAAGTGTTGCAAAACTGCTGAAGGGTTGGCTGGCTGAGGCAAGGCTACACACCCTACATTTTCTTTCCTTCTATTGTCAGCCATTAACAAAAAAAACCCACAAAACCAGAAACACATGCCAGAAAAGGATAAGGGATATAACTGGACTTTTAAGGTAGATAAAAAAAGAACAAGGAAGCATAATGCACAACAGAAGGAAGCAAAGCAGCAAAGACTTCTCAAAATCTTTAACAATGAACTATTGAGGAGACAATAAGACAACCAAGACATCAGGTAAAGATGTAAAAGCCTGATATACTATTGCCAAAATAAAATATGCCACTAAATCTTTGGCAGGAAGGCAAGTGGAATCTCTAAACAGGAGTAATTATACTAACAAGCAACTTACACACTAGAAATACTGAATAAAGACAAATAATAATTAATTCTTTGTGACAGCTGTCGCTAGATTATAGCAATCACATTAGCACTCGGAAGCAAAACTATGAAAACAGTCACCAAAATGGCCTTTATTTTTCAAATGTTTTAATTAACATACCAGTTTTGGGAGCTGCTTAAGTCCATACCTAAATTAATTAAAATTCTGAGCTATGTGCACTTCAGTGCAGGCAAATCACACACCTTTCATTATGGCAATAAAATAACAGTAACACACTTGAAAGCTAATTTAGAAAATCAATTTCCAGTAAAAAACAGAATTAACCATTTGTGGGAGTTTACTTCCCATACAATGTACCTTCAAGATCTTATATATCTGGCTTTGACTATGCACATGATTTCTGTATTTTTCCAAGCATACTGGATTCTTTTTTCCTTATTTGAAAACATTAAATGAATTTCACATATATTTGACTGTTCTTCATTAGCACACACAGAAAAGGAACATGCCATGACCTCTGCTACTCTTGAAAGGCATTTTTTACAAGCTAATTGCCGTACAATGCATGAAATTTCATGTTTGGAAGTTTAAGAGTCTTACTGATTAGTTAAACCTCATTGCAAAAGCAACTGGGGAAACTTGTGACAATTTACTAAGGGCAATCTATATAAAAAAATAACTACTTTTTTGTGCTTCCTGTACATCCTGTATTTGGCTTCTGCTCTGATGTTTGTGAAAAGCAGGAGTTACTGCAGAAAAGCAAAACAGAACAAGACTCTCCATATAGATAACACATCGACGGATACACTCAACACTCCCCGAATAGTTTTGTTAAGCCCATAGGTCTCATGGAAAGGCTGCAAAGAAAACAATTAAAGACACCAAGCCATCGTCTGAGGCAGAAGGGACTTGGTTAGATAAAAGGAAACTCTACAGAGGAATCACCTTAACATCTTCAGTTATACTAGTATCACTCCTACCTTCTGAGGACTTAACAGAAAAATGTGAAGCTGCAGAAGTATCTACTAGGTAGAAAACATTTATGGAAAGAAATCCACAGACACAACCTGAGGGAATGAACTCTAACACAGCTTTCAAAATCACTGTTTTTCTTTAATGTAAACAAGCTTGAAGTTTAACAGCCTTACTTCTAACTCCAGACATTGTGAATTTCTGTAGTATTTTTTTCTTTTTTCCTTTTCTTTTTTTTTCCTGTCTGCTTGCTCTTTAAATAGCATTTGGTGGCCTGGAAAGATACCGAGTCAGATTTCCTGAAAAGGGGCTGTGATTTTAATATTGGCAGCATCTGATCCAGTGTGTTTCCGGCAGATAGAGCAGAAACACCACCTGATTTCTGCAGTTGTGGTCTGCATGTTAAGAATCATCCAAAAGCCTGAGAGAGCAGGAATTTGCTGCTTTGCACCAGGTAAACCAACCTCTAAGCATCTGTATAATTAACTCCTCTTTTTGCAAGGTTACTTTTGATTCAGATGAGTTTGGTGGCACAAGTCTGCCTGGGTAGCTAACAGCATGCAGCCACAGCTGGAAAAAGATGGACTGAAAGGACTGCCAAAGTGAAGGGAGAGAAGGAGAAGCTCCTTCCAACCATGCCTGCTGCACAGCATCTGCCAGGAGCAACCCAAGCAGTGCCCCCAGAGCTCCGGGGTCCCACTGGGAAGACCTATCTGCATTAAAAGAATTGCTATTTCTGGAATACTTACTGAAGTCTTACACAACACCTCTTACCAGCTGGGTTATCTGCTTCAGAAACTGTAGCACTGTGCACTACAGAACACTTGGAGAAACAGGGAAAATGCTTTTTATAGCACAGAATAAACCTTAAGAGGCCATGCTGCAGTCAGGACTACGTTCATGAGTCAACACAGTGCCTGATGCCTAAAAAATAGTGACAGTGGCAACATAGAGATGATGATGAATTTATCCAAACCCTTGTGTAAAGAGGATTTTGAAGAGAACAATGATAAATCGACTTATGTGACTCGATACAATCAACACCATCCAAAAGAAAAAACACTGCAGCACTGTGTGGCATTCATGAGTTCATGCACTGGTTACTCCCCTCACCTCTAGTTAAAGTATCAATCCTTTGGAAGGTATCCATTTCTCTGGCTGTTTAAACATGGTGTTAAAAATAACTGAGTATCCAGCTCAGGCGGTCTTTCAAAAACCTGAACTGTGAACCAGTGTTACAACTGACTATTTCTGACAATTAAAGTTGCACATAAGGTTATCAAGTTGTATTTGGATGTTAGTCTGGCAGGACCAGAGAGAGAGATCCTTGTGAAAACTGCTTTGATTCCTTTCTGCTCCTGTCTTCCCTCATATGCTTTCATCTGCGGTACCTGTACTGATTCCGCAATCCTCCACTACTCAGCCTTGCTGAAATCCTCATGCTTCTTCTCTTTTATCCCACACCTTCCTGCTTTCCTTATATGACACTACAGGGGAGGAGTGTTCACAGCACATCATTTCAGGTAGGAAGCTGACTTTCCTATTTGAACAGTGGCTGCAGCATCTCCACCCCAGAGCCGGGAAGAGAAACCTCACGAGGAGCAGCGCAGGGAACCCACGCACGCCCCAGAGGAGGCTGTCAGGCAGCCCCAGCCCCGCCGGCAGACAAGCCCGCTTTCTGATACCTGGAGGCAGGCAAGGCAACCGCCCACGCTTCAAGCCCACTCTTTGAGCAGGATTTAAATCTTCTTGAACAAACACAACCTAAAAAGGGAAATAGCATTGAAATATACATTTTATTAGCTACTGCATAACCCTTCGAACAAAGGACTCAGTTGTCTCACTGCTTCTTCTCCTGCCCAGAAGTGGAGAGGGGCTGAATAGGGACTTGCTTTCCTTATGGCACCAGCACTAGATACAAATTAGCACAGGGAGGATATTATGCTGTTCTACACTGGCCTCACTAAACCCAACACGTGAACATCACCCTGATGCAACAGCAAGGAGAGCTGTGAGGCTAACAGGAGGAAAAGTCTGTATGGAACAGCAGGTGGCTGTACTGCCGGCAGGAACTGCAATTAAGATGAGGGATTTCTATGCAGACATGGACACTGTGTGCTGAACACACTCCTATTTTCTTCCACAGGGCAAGAGAAGGAAATTCAACTATTCACTCAATAATTCAAGGCAGGATAAAGCATACACTACTGCTAAAAACCACAGCTAAAGAAAGAAGAAATTTATTGCTCATAGTGAAAGGCACAGATATGGAAATTAGTCCAAGCAAACCATTATTTATTTCTTAGGAGGGGAAAAAATAATATTCTGACCAATCCATATGCTCCTACATGACTCACCTGTCTGTATGATAAGTGACTGGATGGAAATGGATTCAGAACAAGTTATAAGGCTGATTATAAAGCGATCACAAGAAAAGTCAGTTCATACTCTTCCTAGTCCATAGCAAGACACTCCAAACCATTGTTAAAGCACACTGGAACGGTTTACCTGGACTCTTGGATTACTAATATAAAGCTAATTCATCTCTTACTTGCTTCCCTCTCATGCTGAGCAAGCAGTGCAGCACTTCACACTTTGACCTTAGAATATATTTTTGTAGTGTAGCACTTGTGCCATAGATGTAGCTGAAATCTTAAAAATATGCTGCCTAATTTTTAGTTAAATATAATTTTCATCTGTTCATTTGTAACATGTCTGAACTGAAATATTTTTAATGCTTGACTGTATTGATTTTCCATGAGGCTTTTATAGATTTTCTGATGTCGGCGGCTTTTGTAACATTCTTGAAACTCAAAACCTGATCAACCAATTTCTGTTGGTTTTCTGTCTTGACATACTGCATTAAAAAAAAATAAAATCACAGCTTTGCAGCTTGAAGCACTTTCTCACAACTAAATTAATAGCTCCTGGACAGAGCTTAAAATGAAAAAACCTGCCATTAGCTACAGCATAAATATCAAGGTTAAGTTCTAACAGCATCTAAGCCTTTCAGCCAGGTTTTTGCTCACAAATGGTTTGACCACTTTTTCAACGTCCAGTGATTTCTTAAGTCTTTTGGTATACCTGTGCTAGTTTTAGACAGTTACTCTCACATGAAAGTGAGTCTTAAACTAACATCACTATTCCTCTTACCACCAGTAATATCTTCTGACACTTTAAAGGGCACATTTTCTTGGATTCAAAATCAGAAGGAAAAACACATTGTTTCATACAGCTATTTTTGTCTTCATTGACAATCACAGACAAGTTTTTTGCAATACAAACTGCAAGTTTTACATATCAAAGCACAAAGAAATAAAAATGTAAAATATTTTCCTCCTTTACTAATACTTTCCTCCAGGTTTTCTCCTCTATTAAACAAAATTAATAGAGAGAAATCCTTCTCTATCTACCCTCCCCCAAAAAAGTGATAAAATTTTACCTTGTAGTGAATATAATTATTTGTCTTGAGTATCTAGGACAGTCTCAATTTAAACAAGATCACATTATTAAAGTATTACTACATATTGGGTTTGCCCAAAGACATTTTCTCTGCAGGCACTTCCATGCAAAATCTTTAAGGACAGAACAGTCAAGTATTCATCATGGTTGAATTCCACATATAGCAGTAAACATTCAGGCTTGAGTTCAACGCAGAGAATTCTTTATGATCTCTACAGATATTTTCCATCTGTTTTAAAGCATAAACTGCATGTAGTTCTCTATTAGCAGATACATTTGCCCAAAGGATGCCATCACAAATTGTTCTTACTTAAGTTTCACTTAATGCTTCAATAAATCCATATACATACACTTATTCTACAGTGCCTTCCAGGTATTTCTGTATAATATACAACTATCTGTGTGCATGAGCATGTACGTGCTTCCAATCCTTAATTTCTCAAAGCAATTCCTAGCATTCCAATTAAAGTCTTCCTAAATTAAAGGGGAAGACTTCTATTGTTTAATGTAGTATTCTTTCAAATCGCCTCAGAGAATTATTTAGCACTTTTCCCCAAATATGTAAGAATTATTTCTTGAAATTACTAATCCCCAAAATTCCCAGAAGTTTTCGAACAACAAACTTCTCTTACCTCTCTTCAAGGACTGCATTATTACTTTCCTTTGACACTAGCTCCTCTTCTACAGGCTCTTTGTGTTCATTTCTCCAAATAAAAGAGATCAAGGAATACAACAAATCCTCAGTCTCTTTGGAGGAAAGGTTTTATCTGTACCTGTTTGATCCCAGCACCTCACCACACCTGGATCATGGGATAGCTCTGCCACAGCTCCCGGACGCCGGCGTATACAGGCTCCACTCGCTGCTGATCAGCCTCCCTTCAGCCCTCCCCACATCCAGTGATGCCAAGGGGCCCCAACACTGACTCAAAACACAAAATATCTCCCTGAAGGTTTTCTTTGGCAGCAGAAGGTTTAGAAGAGTATTACATACTTCTCAATACAGTATGTGGAAAAAGATTGCACCATGTTACTAATTATTTGGAAAAATGTCAGTGATGAAAGAGTTTCTTCTGCTTCCCACTGGGCCATCCACAGCATTTGAAGCATTTTTCCATTGAAAACAATTAAGATATCAAGATCAAGATAATAATACATCATTACAGTGCTACTACAAGCATTAAGATACAGCCAAATAGCAAAAGCCAGGAAAATACATCTGATTCATATCAAGAGTCACTCTTGTATTCTAAAATTGGCTGTGCATTCTTCTATAGAAATTCAAAAGTTCTGAATTTTTCCTTCTTCTGATATACATTTTAAAGAACCTACACAATTTTTTTCCAGAGAAAGGGCAGATGATGCACCTTTCACTTGATTTAGAAGAGCAACTTCGGACAAAAATAAATAGCCAGATCTATTTTTGCTTTTTCCATTACTGGAAGGAGAAACATTCTAAAAGAAAAGGATGTGTTTCCCAAATGTTTAAAGAGTACCAAAGACCTCATATAACTTATCTGAATTGTCACTTACAAAGCCAGCTGTAAAACCTGAAGAATAATGAATAGCCACACTCTTTGGGCTAAGTTCTGCATTCTACTTAGCATCTATTTGTTTTCTTTATCTCCCAAAAACCATGGTGACACCAAGTTAGACAATTTTTTCATTGTTTGCTAATGCCTTCTTTTCTTATATTGCAAGTCTGATTTAGAGCTACCTTATTTCTTTTAAAACAATACATAGTAATATCTCTATAGCTAGTAGAAGGCAGTTTTGGGGGCAAAAAAATGAGTAATACAACTTGGTTTTGCTCTTTTTTTCAACAAACTCAATGAAGAACTTCTGACAGCAAATTCTTCTCTCCCAAATTGTCTTCCCTGTTAGAGAAATACACTTTCCTCAGAACTTAAGACACATACAACAAGCCAACAAAATGCAACAAACTCCCCAAATTCCTTGAGCAGAGGAATGAGGCTGAGGCTTGTGTGATGCTTCCCAACAAGTTTGACGAAGACCTGCTGAAACTTGCAGGCTGCTGCCGGTAGGATGCTGCTCTCTTTCCCAGAGATGTGTATTTCTCACTGCTTCTTCGCATTCAAACTCACAACTATGTAATTGTGTGATCAGTTATCAACAATTCAGAAAGAAGTGTGACTTTACAAGGGGATAAATTACAGAACTTGACAAACAGACAATTCTCTTTCAAGGTCCTGATCTACTGCACTTTAGGAAGCTGAACTGGTTTTAGCACCTCCAGTTACTTCCTCCTCCCGAGCTGTAACTTTGGAGCTGGACATACTGAATATACTTCTGCTTTTCTTACTCTTTCTATGTTTTCCAGAAAGTTCTCTTGGCAGCTTCTTTGCTATAACACTTCTAGGGGACAAAAGAGCAAGTGCCAGTAGCTTGTCCACTATCATTTCTGGCAAATGACAGCTGCATTGTTTAACATCAAGAGTTGCCACCATGTCTTCCAACTTGTACCGTATCTCAGCTCCAGGGAGGGCTTAAGACAGAAAACATGGCCTTTACAGTTCTTGCACGCAACTTTTACCAAGAGCCTGACACCAAAGCATTTTAAATAACCAAAGAACTGACGAAGATGTTAGGTATATGTAGTAGTTCAAATATAAAGCAAAAAGCATTCAGGTATCTAAATTAATATTTTAAAAAGTACTCCAAGGAATTAGCAAGGTGTCCTTGACAGAAAGAACAAAATATCTCCAATAAAACAGGAACTCAAATTAACTCATTGTATTAGAATATTCTGAATGGAAAAGTAACCTGAAGACATCCGAAGAAATATGTTAACAGAAGTTTTTAATGAAACATTTTAAATTCAGTTCTCAAGATAAACTCAAGAATATTACAAAAGTTTACTTCTATTCTGCTCTTTCTGGCAATATCTGGGAGCTGATTTCATGCAACTTGTCCAGAATATACTACTAGCAGTAATAGTGGAAGATGCACCCACTGTCTGCTAACAAATCCCTGGTATCAGAGACTGGAAAAAAATGTTGCTGTCACTGCAGTTTGGAGCTATAAGAGCAGCCAGATCACATGGTGTATGACAGATGCTAAATAATAATTACAGGGACATGCAACCTGGAGCTTTATAGCTGCTTCTTACAGCATTTTCTACAGCAAGATGTGAGTTAAACATCAGGTTTTTTATAGCAATCATGAATTTAATGAACTTTTACTCCATGTTACCTTCAACACAAGGCTGAAACAGCAGCAAGATGAAGTGACACACTCCATCCTGCAGAGTGTCTATAGCAGAGCAGTTGCTTTGAAGTCCTTGAAACAACCAAATCATGATACAACATTTTATAGCTGGTCTTTTATTTACATGTACTTGTAATTCAATAATTATTTATTATTCTATGCAGACAGCTTGTGAGCGTGCTGGCCTAATGAGACAAAGGAGAATTAAATTAGGTCTGCAGAAGCATGCAGATTTACTAACCATCATCATAGACTCCTCATCTATTCCACCTGATAAAAACTTTGCAATGGCTACTGTAAATCTGTTTATCTTGCACAAGCTTAAGGTTATCCCCATCTCCAATATGAACAGAATAGTCAGCCTGAAGTTCAATCAAACGGAAGCTTTTTACATACACGGTCAAGAACGGAGAATCTGAGCTAAAACACACGCAAAACCAAACCAGAACCAGCTAGATATCCCAAAGTAAGAAGTCTTAATAAGACACTTTTTAAAAATAATTGTTTGCTTAAAAAAAAATACCCTACCTCAAAATACTGTTTTAAGACCTTACATTTAAATACACATGGATTTTTCTAAACTGGATTCCTTGTTTTGTTTTACATTTAAAAAATATCTTGAGCACTGCAGTCATTAAAGATAGGGGAGGGAAAACACTTTACTTTGTGCCAATGGTATTACACCAATTTTGTACCACTGCCTATTTCAGATCCCACTTAGTAGCAGCGGTCAAAGAAAGAATTTTTCTCTATGTAGATCAGCAAAGCTCCTACTTCTATACTGCTTCATCTATCTCTAAGTTTGGTACCTACTGATTTTTACTGAAAAATACATCCACACAGTACATTCTGTTTCATTTGAATTTGCAAATATTTAAGAAATAACTGAGTAAGAGATTACTAACATTTTTTTCCCTCTATAAAGTCCCAATACTGAGAATGTATTCCCCTCTGCTATTTGAGACTTTATACTCAGTAAATTCCTGCTTTCCTAAATTACATTTTCTCATGATACAAGTACATAACTTCACTGTGTAGGCTGCAAATCTGGTGGGGGAAAAAACATTTTTTAAAAATGTCGAGTACTATCCGATTATTATTTTGTGGCAAGTTTTCCACCTACATTAAAACCCACAGATAATAAAAGTCAAAAGGAGCTGTGTTACACACCAGATTGGCTCCAGAGGGAATGGAATTATTGCTTTTGTACTGAATTTAGTGGGGGTTTTTTTTAACTGCTTCACATTTTCAAAACTGAACCCGGAAACAACTGTATTTTAAACTATTTGTGCTGTATTAGAATAGGTGCTTCACAGCAGCCATGGATTTAATTTTCCAAGTTACTCTGGATATGAATATTCCCAAATGCTCTATACATATACTATTTTTGGTTGAAGATTAGTGCTTGAAGTTATCTAAAGAACTGCCTTTTTTTTTTTTTCCTAACATCAAATACCAGAGGTCCCTGAAATAAAATGTAGATGTTTGAAAATGCAGTTCCTAGTCATGCAGCTGAGTTCAAAGTATGCATGAACCTGCCCTACAGGACTTTATTTTTAGGGGATCTGGGCTAAACCATCTCTGAGAGCAAGCTTCAGGGTAGAGTCTTGCTTTGACTTCTATTATGCAATGTGTTCTCCTGAAAATAATAGCAGTTTTTTCTTCAAGGCAATTATACATGTTTTAAAAAGAAACCCTTATATAAGCCTTTCGCAATTGAGGAAAGAGTAACTAACTTGCATAATTGTTAATTGTGACCTGCAGTTTCAGTAATGCAGCTCAGCAGGCCTTTAAAATGTTCAGGCACAGGCTTCTAAATAGGATGTATGAGGAAAGGAAAGGAAAGGATGAAATCACGGACTTTTACCCTCCTTTTCATCTATACACATCCCTGTCATGGCAGCAAACAGAGGACAGATGTAAGATGAGATGACCTTCACTAACAGATCTCAGATATTAATTTCATTTCATAAATTTTGTTCCTTCCCTCAAGACAGACTATTTCTCCAAGGTATTATGGTCGGCTGAGCAGAGCAGGAGAAAACACAAATTAAAAATCCCATCAGAGTGGCATACACATGACTCCATAAAAGCAATGAGAGATAGTAATTTCCATAAGGTGTACAGCTAAAGAAGCATCAAGAGAGGTTATAAATCCAAGTTAAAATGTTTACATTAATTCTAGAAATAAAATAGAAAGTTTGAATGAAAAAACCCTGAAACTCAAAGTAACTGAAAAAAAGAATAACCATGTGAAATCCTTGTGAAAAAAATTCCCGTTCCATTATTTCAAAATTGACAGATGTCTAGCATTTCAGTTTACAACTCAGAAATGCTCTGAGCATGACGCTGTACTAGTCATATTACCTCCTCTCCACTGCACCTTCAAGCAGGAAAGAAGGCCAGGACATCAGACCAACTGCCCTGGCATCAACTTGCTCACTAACCTTACATTTCTCTATCCTATATTCAGCACTCTCCTTTTGTTCCTTCTCTTTTCAGCACTTATGATTTGCTTTATCTCAAATGACATCTAAATATATTATTTAAGTACCAAAGCAACATTTGCAGATGCATGCTCTTGCCTAGTAGCTCTCCTGTACAATTAATAATTAAGAATCTGGTAAGTACAAGCAGAACATCCTGGACGGACATCAGCTTCTTACTTACCTTTTCTCGTCACTACTGAAATCCTCCTTTTGAGAACTACCTTAAAAGATCATCTTATGTAGGCAGGCTACAGCAACACCAAGCAGGATTTTAGAGCAGTGCCATTGCCTTGCAACGTTACCAGACTGTGGTGCTCAGTAAGCATTGCTTTGCACTGACACAGTGGATGTGCCCAAAGAGCTCATCCCCGTAATTGCTCTAGGGCAGTTACCAGAATCAGAGCCCTAACATCAGGGGCTCTGATGGGTACAATTTATCAAGAAAACCAAGGCTGGCTCTAATTTGAACGTATATCCCCTCTATACATCACCATATTAAAATATGGCATCTTAAACAGATGTTCTTTATATTCACCTTTGCTGTATGTAAGGCCACTGTTTAAACCCCTTTGCAATGGATCAGCCTGCACAGCCACAGCCACAGCCACAGCCACAGAGTACTGCCAGGGCACTCAGTCACAGTGGGGGACACTGAATTAAGCAGTTATGGCCCATTCCCCTCCTCTCCCGTCCTCCACATTCCCCTTGGTGCATCCATGCTTGAAACCCAGCCTGTATCTCAACCCCAGGTCTCTCAGTGAAGCTGATTCAGAATCAAACTAAAAAGGAGCAAATTAATGCAGAAAAAAAAACCCACTTCAAATATAGGACTGCGTTTCCAAAAGCAGCCTTCCATTTTTAGAGCAACAGCTTTTAAGTCCTCTGCTTGAGACATCTTGCCTGCTATTTCCATGAAAGCTGAACGCTTCCAGCTCCCATGGAAATTAGCAAGTGAGGTGGGTGCTCAGCATCTCAACAAGCCATGGCAGTACTTCTGCAAAGGAAAAATGTTAAACCTGAATCACCTACAATTAGGAGGTGCTATTCGGTTTTAGAAACCATGTAAAAAATAAGCTATTGGAACTGGAAAAAGAAAAGAAAAATAAATTAACTCAAAAGATGTAGTGGAAAAGGCAGCATTTGCAAATACATTTAATTCCTGTATCCCCAGACTCTTTATTTTTCATAGCCTTGGGGATGTGCCAGCATGCTGAAAAGATGAAAGTTAACATTCTTCCAAAGGGGTTACACAGATGACACACTAATAACCATCAACAGAATAGTAATTACAATGGCTTTACGTTTATTTGAGAATATTGTTGACTAATAGAGTTCCTTAAAAGACTGTTAGATATTTTGTTATGATGACATTTTTACATTGTGTGCAACTTGTACTCTAAACACGATCTAAAATTTTAACACACCCAAAGGCTCCACTAGAACTGGGTATTTAGGTCATTTATATTACTGCAGTGAAGCGTCAATTATTTCGTCTGATACTCGTAGCCATTCTGTAATTTGCCAAGAGTAATGTTTTCCGTCAGGAAGCTCTGGCAAGTCAATAAGCGCAGGCTTGATCTGACTTGAACTGGCACCAAGGTTAGAAATGGAGAGGGTGAATGTGAATCTTCATTGTAAAACTAAATACTCTGTTTTGTGGGTGGTTAGCCATGCTTCCTGCTCCTTCTCCTCACCAGCACTGTCTCTTAATAGATGAAAGGAAAAAAGCATGAAGAAATTTCTACTTGTCAATGAAAACGTCTATTTAATAAATGCTACACAGTGAGTTACAAAGCAACATAAGTAAAATATGCTGGACAGATAGCAAAGGGTTTCAAGGAACAGAATTGACCACTGAAGCAAACTCTGAATACAAGAAGAAAGGCAGCATTTGGTTTACATACACAGAGAATAAATCAGAATTTTATCTACTCACCCTTTTCTTCCCAGAGGGACAGCTCGGTGCCTGTAAGCTCCAGGGTACCCTGGGTCTTCCCCAGTTTTGCCCTTGATAGCTGCTGATTGGTCGCCTAAAAACTGTCAATTATATTGTTCCTAAGTACACAAAAGGAATATAAACCTCTATCAGTCACTTCAGACCTTCCTCTTTCCTTTTCCAGGAAAAAAAAATGGAGAGGTCACTGACACCATCGTCTTCATGCTGATTTTAAGACGAGCAGAATTCAGTTATTGCTGAATGGACCAAGAATAATTAATTTTATTTACTTGTATGTATGAGGTACAAAGAGTTTTGGAAAAGACATAAAGGCTACAACATTCAGCAGTTTTTATGAACTTACGGCAACAATAAATAGCAAATAAAACTAAACCCAGGAGTTTGGAAATTTAAACCCCTAAATATTAATAGGTAGTTAGAACTACAATACCTATTCTAAAAGCTAGTGAATTGTGTATTGTGTAATTTAAGCATCACCAACTAAATTTGCTTCTGTCTGCTTTTTTGGGATACAATTTAATGTGCAAACCACAAAACTGTGTCCACGTAGGACATGAGTCTAGAACAACTTAAAAAACCGTAAAACAAGTAATAGCATATATGTTTATAAGAGCTGGCCTATAAAGTCTTCATTTTCATTACCCTTAAGACTTGACTGTGTGTAGATGGCTGCTATTTATCTTTTGCTTCTTGTTTTTTCTGTCAGTATCAAAAGAATGTCATCATCACAATCTGCCTGTATCTTCTGTCACTCCCAGCCAGTGATGAGACCCCATCTGTAGTGGCATTTCAGTTAGCAAAATTACTCCAAAGCCCTTTCATTAATGGACAACCAAATAACCATTTCTCTCAGGTAGTAATACTTCATGTCAGTTCCCAAGAATCCTGCATCCATGTACTGAGAGGGGAAAACAATGATACATCCTAAACTGTAAAAACATTGACAGTAGAACAGTAATACTCTTTATAGTCTTCAAACTGCTTTCTTTTGAACAAGACAAACAAAAGAAATCCATTTGCTTAGACCTTTCACAAACAGCACATTTTGAAATTTCAAGTCAAAATAAGGGGCACAGATGCTATGATCAAAGAGTAACTGCTTGCCTAATCCATCAGGAAAATGATGAAAACAAAAGCTTGAATGAGCAAAACGACAAGAGCTCAAATGTTGAGGCTAGAATTTTTATTCATTGAAATGGAGAGTGTGCTTTTCAAACAAATGTGGAGAGGTAAAATAATATGCACACATTACAACGCTGATGGATTCCCAGCTTCAAAATATTTCACTGGCAAAGCCATTAAGATCAACCATATAGCAAATATAGTATCTTCCTGGTGATTGGAGCTACTTTCACTTCACAGCTGCTACAGAAACTGTCAGATTGTTTGGGTTATGGAACTCAGAGAGTGTAATTTTTTTTATTAAATGGCTTGTGCATCTAATTAGTTATTTAATACAACCAATGGTGCAAGCAGCCAAGTGGAACAGGTCTTATTTACTAAATTTAATGAGGTAATTTGTTAGGAAAAGTTACTGTGAAATGCCTGAATGAAGAATGAACTAAAATTACAGGGTAAGAAACCCAAATTACGCTCAGCTCAGATATACAATATTAACCACATGAACTGTAGACTTTCCCCAGGCTAACACCTGAATTCAAGAGCTGGGTCTATCACTAAAATCTGAAAAAAAAAATACTTGCAGCAATAAAAAGTTCATATTTGAATTGCTGCAAATGCAGTTACGTCAGCAAGAGCACAACACATTCAATCTACAAAGCCAGGTCATTTCTGGCAGCTCTGGTGGCCCTTTCATGTTGTCAGTGCAGCGTAAAGCACCTGCCAAAATACAGAAAGAATTCAACCTAAACTAACAGTTTAAAAACTCCTGAATGAGATGAAATTGGAACTGTAACAGAAGAGAAACCTATACAGTGGAGGACGCAAGTCTTTTCATCCACAGACATGATAAGCATAGAAAAGCAGGAGTCAGAAAGATGTTTTGAGAAGTATCTCCTTAAATTAAAAGGCATTGAAGACAGTGAACACTGATACACAGCTCAGTGATGTATGCTGTACAATGAGAGTTTCACAAGTTACACACAAAACTACAAGCAAGGATGCACCACTAAGAAGATCTCCCAAAAGAGATCTAAGTTCGTGCTTGAAATTTTGTCTTCCCAGTGTACATTCAGTGTCCATTCCTGAAATCAAAGTAGCATGTCCAGTTTAACACTAGTCAGTAAGAGAGGTCAACAAACAACATTTTTAACTATTAGACAGTGTTTGGATCTTGAGCACTGGAAAAAGGAATAAATATCAAAATTTCCCTAGTGAAGATCATGAAAAATTTAGCCATAAAAAACTGATTTTTAGCTCTATGTATAATAATTAATATGAAAAATTCACAAACATAATATGCAATTTAATATTCCTTGGCAGAAGACTCCTGTGGTACTTGGGTCTTCCCACTCCCTAACTTGCTACAACCAAACAAGGAACCACTTGGCAGCAGTGAATGATTATACATATAGTCCAGCTGTGTAGCTTAAGCCATAACCAAAGAAAAAGACATGAACCATCTAACTACAGCTGCCTTGGGACAGTAAAAAGGCGGATTCAACCCCAAATTGATTCAAAACATTTTTAACTGGAACCAATACAACATTCTGATATTTGACATCAAGACTGAATGTTTCAATATCTCCTGGACAGTTCTTTTCAGCTATACACTATTTTCACAAAAACTAACTGCAGATTATTATTTTTGTGGGGAAGAGGTAATTTCCACATGGCTTTCTTGGATCCCACAGTTGTCAGCTCTGTCCCCCACAACATTCCAGCACAAATTTTCTTACATGCAAGACCTTGGAACTGTAAACAGTCACAGGTTGGTTTCTCCAATGCTCCAGCACCTGTACTAGAAATACCTCTCTGTATCTCCTGTAATACACACTTGCTTCATACATGGCCATGTAGCCTCAGTACGCTAACTGTACTAGCTGTGATCAACAGCAAATCCTGGTATTTCCTCCTTTCTCCTAAATTTCCAGGAGGTATAAGTCATAAACTCAAAAGTGACTGCCCTTCTGACTGACTGTAAACTCACAGCTGTTAGATCAACCTTCAAGGGCAACTTTCTAATATTCTTTGTATCTCCAAATTTTACACAATCAGCTATCTCCACAGTTGCTTTTTTGGTCAGCATCACTAATGAAAATACTCAGCTCTTGAGTATCCAGTAGTTTCTCACTGGCCTGACTGCTCTGTTTTCAACCTACACACTGATGTGACTTGTTTGGCCAATGTGCTACCTAACTTAAAAGTCTACAGCATTGGCAGGAAAAAAAACACTTCGCTGTTACCTATATAATAGACTAAAGTTACAGAAATGCTCAAAACAAGTTTCACAGTTGGTAGAGGCTTCTGGAGCTCATCTTATTCAACTTCCCAGCTCAAGCAGACCCACCAAGAGCCAGCTGTCCAGGACCACACCCAATCATCTCCTGAAGATCTCCGAGGACAGAGACTTCACAATCTCTCTGGGCAACCTGTACCGCTGTTCAGTGCCCCTCACAGAAAAACACTCTCCTTAGGTACACACAAATGACACATTGCTGGCTCATGTTCAGATCAGTGTTCTCCAGGTCCCCAGGTCTTCTTCTGCAAAGCTGCTTTCTGGCCGGGCAGCCCCCAACATAAACTGCTACATGGGGTTTTCCATTTCTGGGTGCAGGACTTGGCATTTTTCCTTATTAACCTTCATGAGGTTCCTGTCCACTCACTTTTCCTGCTGAGGTCCCTCTGGATAGCAGCATGACCCTCTGGCACATCAGTCACTCCTGCTAGATTGGTGCCATCAGCAAATTTGCTGAGGGTACGCTCTTCTCCATCATTAATGAAGATGTGGCACAGGAGTTGGCCCAGTAATAACCACCCCTGGGGCATACTTCATGTTCTTGTTCTCTAGTCAGGCTTTGTGCCTCTGAGCTCAGTCAGTCAGTTTTCAGCCCTCCTCACTGTCTGCTCATCCAGCCCACACTTTTGTCAGATTCTTTGTGAAGATGTAAGAGGAGACAGTGTTGGAAGCCCTAATGAAGTCAAGGTGGACAAGACACACTGCCCTTCCTTCGTATACCAGGTGAGTCATTTCATCACTAGCAGCATCTGGCTGGTCAAGCATGACCTCCCCCTGGTAAATCCATGCTAACTACACCAGATAACCTTCTTGTTTCTTTTAAATGCTTTGAAAACACTGGAAAATATACCATCCATATTCAGTACTTTAGTAGATAAAAATTAATAGGTAAATCTGCTTTAGCGCAAATCCACCCCAACTGAAAGCCTATCATTTCACTGCATAGCATGCTTTCTTCTGATTTCAGCCACCCTGTTTTTTTCCCAAGTAACAAAGAAGTACAAATCTTACAGCACACACATATTTTCTCCCAGAGGTATGTGGAAAAGAAGAAATTAATTCATCACAAAAGAATCAATGCACACTTTCCATCAAGATCCTAAGTTTTTGAGAGATCTTCTACGAAACCTAACAAAACCCCCTCCTAAATCCTACCCCCAAATCTTCAGTCTCTAATTATTAGAATCTTAGTAGGTAACCATAAGTAGACTAATCAAACAAGAAAAACTGCATTTCTTTTCAGCTAAGTATATAAATCCTGCTCTCTCATGTTTTTCATCCCAATTAAGCAGTTTGCAAACTTGATAAAGCTTTGGGGAGAAAAAAAAAATCCTATTAAAAATTCCAGAACTCTTTGAGTCTACATAAATTTTCAGGATGAAAATTTGTTACCTGAACTCTGGAATAAATATATCTAACAGTACAAGAAGGCCCTCAGCACCCTCAGGAAATGCTTCAATGACCTGAATGTGTCAAAAAGAGGGAGAAGCAGATGACCATACTGAAAAAAAATGCATGAATGAGAAACAGTAGATCAACTATTTATTGTATCACTGCAAAGAGAATATTTTTACCACAATTCAATATATGCTTAACACTCATTAATTACTCTTTAAAAAATCATTCATGTCATGCCATGTATGATTTTGCTATATAATCTCTCAAAATCTAAAATACACTGGAAACAAAAGCAATGAGTTCTGCTTAGGAAACATGACACCACAATGAACTCTGGTGTTAGATTGTGCCTTCTCTTATGATTAGTTTAACTATCAGGAAAGGCTCCCCAGAAATAATGGATAAATAAGTTTACAATGAAAATAAAATATTACTCTGTTTTTTCAGACTAGAATTGTTCAATTTCCACATCCCACATAAAACCTTCAAAAATAGTTTCATAAGTCTTGATATCATTACAATAAATTACCAGAAGATACTGAAAAAAATAAGTGTTTCTATGTTGTGACCACAAAACTGGATACAATTTCTAGTGTTTGTTATATAAGCTAAGAATTGAAATATAATAGTGTGGAGATGAACACAATACAAGCAATTATATGTGGAAAACTAAAGAAAAATCTAAATGGAAAGAAGTATTCTCTTTTTGTTCCTTTTCTTTATCTTCTCTTTGTGACTATACAGCAGCTAGGTACAACTGTACAAAGAGACATTTTTGAACCACCACCATGCAGTTAAATGCTCCTGCTGCACTTATTCAACATCTGCATAAATTAGCCTCACCCATTAGTAAACAGCTTTGTGTCTCTTTGTATTTTTTTCAATTTTTACTTGCAAGCAGTAGCTTTCAAGAGATATCTACACCTTCTTCAAAATATGGGTAACATTAATTCTCTTTTCCAGGTTTTCAAGGAGTAAAAAGAAAAATGAGTACAATATTTTACTTGAACCTGAACC
>VZTX01003154.1:136044-151046 GCA_013400915.1 Pardalotus punctatus
GGGGGGGGCGTGGGGGGGAAGGAGGAGTGGGGAGAAGAGGGAAAAAACAGAGACTACATTTTAAAACAAAAAAAATCTCTACAATGCTCAGGTAGTATCAGGCAGTCCATTGAGGCAAAATGGTGAAGAAAGAGTTCAGCTGCATATTTTGGATAATGCTATATTGAGGGATAACTCTATATGGAATGCCATATTGATGCAGCAGAGAACAGCTAGCTGCTAAAAAAAAAACAAAAAACCAAAAAAACCCAAAAACCTATCCTGTGGCTTCTTTGAGTCCTAAAGGCTCCAAGTGTAGGGCTACTGAGTACCACTGACTTATGAAAGCTGAGGCAGAACCCTGCCAGGACCCAGCCTACGCCCCCACCCTACTGCCCAGCTGGGGCAGGAGACCCTCACTGCTCCCCCATCACCCCCACCAAGCCCCTGGTTCTCACTGCTGGATTTAACTTCCAGCAGCACAGCATTGTCAAGCTAAATCCAGCTTTCTCAAACTGAGAAACCTGGAGTCCTTAATGGAACGGATTAACTACAGGGGTTCTTCGGGGCTTAGAGACACAAGTGACACTTTGCACTAGAAAAATAAAATAAATAAAGTAAATCACATATGGACACAAGAGGCTTGCTTTAATAGCACCATTTTTGAGCCGAAGTAGTGAAGAACAATTTACTTTCTACTATTTGTTATCTTTTATCCCCTTTATTCAAAGTAGTGTTCAAAAAACGTCTCACTAACTCCTCTCATGTTTTATAAATGGGTGTTGGTTATCTCCAGACATACACATTGGTCTCTCTTCTGGCAGTTCTTGAGCTTTACAAGACCAGCAAAATGCCCCTCTCCTTCATTATTGGAGAGATTTCATAGATAAACTCAACAAAATTAGCAACTCAGTACATTTTACAAAGTGAGTAATTTTTAAAGATTTCACTTATGGTGTACAGCACAGGGTGAGATTATTTACCAGTTTAACCACAGCTTTTGAATATTTGGACTCAACTGGGCAATCAGATCACATTCCCATTCCAATCAAGGCTTACCCCAGCAACAGCCATCCAGGTTTTGGCTACTACTACATGCAAAATGCTAGTGGGCTTTGCCTCTGCTGCAAATGAACACTATTCCTCAATAGTTTTATTTTTGTACAGGCAGTTTTGAATTTTTCCTCTTCATCATAAACATTTAACTGGACATAACTGGAAAGAGGCTGGCTCTGTTTTCTTTGCACCCTTCCTTCAAGTATTTATATACGTTAGTAAGACCACCCTTGAGTCTTCACTTCTCCAGGCTCAGCACTCCCAGTTCTCTCAGCCTTTCCACACAGGAGAGATGCTACAGACCTGTAATCATCTTCATGGGCCCTCACTGGACTCTGCCCTGTCTCGTGTGCTGGGGAGCCCGGAAGAAGGACCCAGAACTCTGCATCTGTCCTCACCAGTGGTAAGTACCAAAGAGACATCACCTCACTTGACCCGATGGCAGCACTCATCTGAACGCAGTGCAGAATACAACCAGCCTTCCCCATTATGCGAGTGGCATTGCTGACTCACATTCCACCTGACATTCTCCAGGACCCCAGAAGATGCCTCTTCTGCAAAGCTGAAGAGGATCCATCCACTGGATGGTCCCCCAGAACATAATGGTGCATGGGGCCAGGTGCAGGAATTTGCACCTCTCCCTGTTCAAATTCATGAGGTTCGTGACTTCCCACCTCTCTGCTCAGCCAGTTTCCAGTCTACCTCACTGTCTGCTCATCTAACCCGTATTTAACAAGCTTCTCTATGAATATGTTACGTCAAAAGCCTTACTGAAGTGAATGCAGACAACAGCCACTGCTCTCCCCTCACCTATTAAGCCAGTCATTTCTTTGTAGATGGTTATGAAGTTGGTTAGGCATAACTTCCCCTTTTTAATGGTCAAGAGTTACTGGTAATGACTGTGTCATGCACTTGCAGTATATCACAGTAAGTCTCAGCAGTTATTTTGGATCTACAACTGTTAAGCCTGGAGACCTTTTCACTGGCCATACACAGAGAGAAAAATATAAAAAGAAGGAAAAAAGAGCTCCTCTATTTAATGGTACTTCCCTACCCCCCATCTTAAATATTAACATGAAAGAAATGTGCAAAACATCAAGGAAGCATTTTTTAGTCAACCTACTAAATTAAGAGATAAAACTGAGCAACTACTTCAGAGGAAAATGCTGGGCAAAGGGGAATAAAGAGCTACATGGTCTGGTAGTCTCTTCCTATCAAATGTCATACTGAAACATTCTCATTTGTGTTAGTGCACTTTGTCGCACTGCTAAATTACCAGCTTTTTTCAAGAGTACTCTAAACCTCTGGATTAATGAGTTCACTCTGGTTTGCCCTTGCAAAAAATACAACATTAAAGTATTCTGAGTATTCTGTTTAAACGGTCCATGCACAATGAAATCTACAGGGCGATCACTCAAGTCAACACTAATGAGCAAGCATCTTTGGCTTTTAAATAGGCAGAGCTAACAGGTAAATATTTAAGTATGTCAGATTCTACACATCTAAGGAACCTAGAGTGTGTCAGTAACTAAATATGTCCCAGTCCATCTTAAAGATGACTGCAAGCTTATAAAGATGTAAAGACGATTACAAGCTAGATAAAAAAAAATCTTAATGCTTTATCATAAAGGCCATGATCTAGATGAATTAGAGAGGAGTTTGATAGCATGAGTTTTAAAAGCCTCTATATTTATTGCTTTCAAACAACTAATGCGAAACACAGTTATTTTATCAAATGGAAGTCCCTAGGTCTACATGCAGCATAGAGTGAATATTAAAAGATATCCTTTCAATGTGAACCAGCATCTTATGCCCTTGAGATTATTCATTGAATACTAAGGCAGATGGAAACTGCAGAGCGGAACATCAGAAGTTACAGATGTGCATAGACTAAGTGCAGCTTTATGTGTAATAGCACGAGGCAAATGGGTGTTGGAGATAAATTCTGTATTCACACCTTCCACTGACTTTATCATATGGAACTATCTGAGTGATCTGACGGGTCTCTTGAATCAACTCTCATAGGTAACTCAAGTAAAATTAGCTTCTCTCAATAGAACACTTTCTACATTAAAAACACACAGAATAACACCTCTTGCTTTGTATCATTTAATTACAGGAATGTGGTACTCTTTTTAATAGATGATTTGTGGCCTTTAAGTTCAACAGAGCTAAAGGTAATTGCAACACTTTACATAATTAACAGACACTGCTAGACAACACAGTAGTCTTTCAGGAACATAGGGAAAGAGTGCCTGCAATTACAATTCTTTAATCTTGGAAAACATTCAATTCCATCTTAAAAGTGGAATGCTGCTCCGTAGTTTTCAGGTGCCTTTTCTTTTGAATGCAGAGATGCAATAATGGTCCTTTTCAGGCCTCATTCATCCCTCACCAAGCAAGATAAATTTCTTAAGGCCCCTGCTTTATGACAGAATTAACCAAGATAAAGACACATAAGAGCACCAAGTTGCTACAGCTCTCCCTGCAAACCCACTCGTCTTAAGCAGAATCCGTCAGACACAGTCCAGATGAAGTTTCCTTGGCGAGTTATAAAATGACACCCATAATTTCCTACTGCTTGCAAAACATTTTGCTTCACGTTATTTATAATGCCATTTGCCTTCCTCATGGCTGCATCACACCGTGGGCTGCTGCTGTCATTTTGGGCGAGCGAGTCAAGAGTCCTTAGCTGTCATCCCCTACAAATGAGTCACTAGTTCACTGTGAAAGTTCTTAGTTCAAAAATCCACCCTCCCTACCCAAGTCCTCCCATATTTCACTGTAATCCTATGCAATGATAAGGCTTCCCCACTTTCCATCAAAAGCAAGCGTCATTAGTGTGCTCCAACTTCCTGAGACAGAACTACTGAAATTTTTAACAAGGTCTTTTATCTTATCAAAGGCAGATCCTAATTCAGTCTGACATATACTACCTCTGATAAATCCATTTACATGTATTCCATTTGCCTCTCTGCCTTTGATTCTTCAAAAAGTGTTTTCTATTGCTTTGCTATGGAAAAAAATATTAGTAATTTTCAGGCAGCCAGAACCACCGCTTTTCTACTTTCTGAGAAACATCTATTAAATTTGCTCTTCTGCGGTTAAATACCATCTCTATTTTGGTAGTGCTCTTTTAGTTTTGAAATATTTGCTACAAGATTTTCTAAAATACAACTTCTTTGACCTAGCCCCATACAAACCTGAGCCCTAGGAACTTGTAGGTTTCTTCTTCATTTCACTATATGAATTTCCACAATAAACTGGTGGTGATAACTCTGATCATAACTTCATACTCACTGCATAACATCCAGCTTCCTTTCTTGTTTACTTTTTAATGGATGAATAGCTTTTTACTACTTGGACTATTTTCCTTTACAAAGTCAAACTCAGCTTTACTTCCGGCAACTTCTTAGTCACATTTAAGACTTTTGAACACTATGACATTCTTCATTTTTTCAACAACCACTTTTGCCACTCCTTCCAAGTTCTTGGCTAACTTATGATGTTCTCTTTGGCTGACTTTTCTTCTGATTAGGTCTGCAATCATTCTGCTTGTGTAGTCTGCTTTTTCTTGGGATGCAAATCCTACGCACTTTTTCTAATTCTGAATCAAAGAGCTCCCTTTGCTCTTTGGTTCAGCTAATTTCAAACCATTTCCTACAGTTTCTCAGTCTGCATTTTTGGAATTCAAAACCTTTCATTAGAAACCCCTTTCAATCTAACCCACACAAAACTGATGCAAATTATTCAATCCAAATTTGGTTTCTACAAACAGTCCTTCTATAATGCCCTCAATGCTTATGAAACCCAGTTTTAAGGCAACATTATTTCTTTTTAGTTCAAGAACTAAGAGTGTGAACATTGCATCCAGGAATTATTGGTCCCTAGAATTAGTAGTGAAATTATGGTTTATAGAAGAGTTAAAGTCTCCACAGCATATTTGGCAGGGAAATAACTTTATTCCATTTACTATATGCCAATAATTCCATGTATACTTAATACAAGAAATCTCTTTTGCACCTCAAATTGTGTGCAAAAGACTCATCAGTGAAGACATAAAATTGCCCAGCAATAATGAGATATCTTTGTTCACCACATTGACTGAATCAAAATAGTAACTTCTGAAAAGTTTTAGCCCTTCACTACTCTTTATCTGACTGCATCCATTCTTTGAATCCTTAGTATTTACTTCTCGTTCCTTTCCTTGACAAATACATATAAATGCTTCTGCCTTTCATAAAAAGATCTTTCATAAGAACATATTACCAGAGCAAAGAACCTGTGTTTTCATGCTGCAGTTATTTTTCGCAAATGATCAAAGTTAGCAGGACAATCCTTGCAGTACAACACATTTTATTACTAAAATCAGTACAATTCCCCATAATTGACAATACCTGGAAAAAAGTGTAAGTTCATTTTATGCAACAGAATAGACACGTTCCAAGATACCCAAGCAATAGTTCTGCATACCAAACTACTTCACACATCAAGATGAATGAAATTAATTACCAGCTTGCTGCCCATTTTACAAAATTTGAATACGAGCATAAAACTTAAGCGATATATTCAACACTAAAGGAGACAGGGACTAAGCCTACCTAATACCTAGTTTTATGCTTTAGCCAAAACTATCATCCACTCCTAATGTTGTAAAAGAAGCATGGACTGTGGCATCCCACCCTTATGGGGAAGGGAACATCCAAGATTCATATATACTTGTGGTCAAAGGGAACAACAAATGTCAGAGGGTCCTCAAAAGCTTACAAAATTTTATTAGTATATTATGCACTTGGCATGGAAATTGGTATGTTAGTCTCTTATCTCTTAGTAACAGCACATAGCAATGGGTTTTGAACAAAGTGGGGAGGGTGAATGGAGAAAAAGAGAGAGGAAAAGAAAGGGCTTTATAGGTCTTTGGTGGTGCTCTGGACCACCAAATGATGACCAGTCTTGATAACTGGGCTGGCCTTTAGTCAACATTCCAGGGCCATTTCTCAACCTCATTCCTGCACTTGTGCTGCAACGGTGTTGTGCTTATCTCCAGGAGCCCAAACAAGAACATCAGCCTCAGCAATGTGCTGCCCTTCCTGTGTATGGCCCCTTGTTCAGAAACATCCTGATCTTTCTCACAGAATGTTATTACCAACAGTCAGTCTTTGGTTGGCTCCACAGCTATCCAGCTATCAATGTTTGAGAATACATATTAGTTCTCTTATCTTCTAGGCTTCTACAGGGACACAGGAGCTGAAGTAGTGAACCAAACTTAACGAAAACAAAATACTCCTTCAATGATTTCAGAAAGAGCTACGCATCTTTTTTTACCTGTAAGCTTTCATAATTAACCCATTCAAAAGTGGATGAATTTCTCAGATTCTGTAACCATTTCAAATCTAACATAGCCTCAAGGATCTTTCTGCAAGTTCTGTATTCCACAGTAGCCTTAAACAACAACTGTCCTAACATGCACTGTGATTATTTATAGAATCCTAGGCTCATTGTGGGTGGAAAATGTGGAGATCATCTAATTCCATCTCTGTATTAAGTAAAACACACATAGAAGTGGTGGCAGGTTTGGAGCCACAGACTGTACAGTGCTTGTGTATGGGTAACTTTCTCTTATGATTCCTATGATCCAAAACAGTTCATCAATTTTAACAACAGATAAATATAATACTGAACATTGAATCAGGCAAAGAAATACTTCTTGTTTACACTAAGACTTGAAAATGTTTTCAGCATACTTTATTTTGATGGCTACTAGATAAAGAATAATGATATTTTAGATTAAATATTTCCAATGTAATTAGTGCCAGATTGTTTCAGATTCTTTCTCCAACACTATTTATATTCCTGAATACATTTTGTCAGGGCAACCCCTGGTAATCAATACAGACTGAGGGAATGAAGAGCAGCCCTGCCAAAAAGGACATGGGGGTGCTGGTGGATGAGAGGCTGGACGTGACCCAGCCATGAGCACTCACAGCCCAGAGAGCCAAACGTGTCCTGGGCTGCATCCAAAGCAGCGAGGGCAGCAGGGGAGGGAGGGGATTCTGCCTCTCTGCTCTGCTCTGGTGAGATCCCACCTGGAACACTGCACCCAGCTCTGGGGTCCCAGCACAGGAAGGACATGGACCTGCTGGAGTGAGTCCAGAGCAGGGCCACTAAAGTTGATTAGTGTGATGGAGCACCAGCACCTTTCGTATAAGGAAAGGCAGAGATAATTAGGATTGTTCAGCCTGGAAAGGGAAGGCTTGGGGTGACCTAATTGCAGCCTTCTAATACCTAAAGGGAGTCTACAAGAAAGATGGAGAGAGACTTTTCACAAGGGCATGTCGTGACAGGACGAGGGGGAATGGATTCAAACTAAAAGAGAGTAGGTTTAAATTACATATTAGGAAAAGATTCTTTAGTGTGAGGGTGATGAGACACTGAAACAGGTTGCCCAGAGAAGCTGTTACCTCATCCCTGGAAATGTTCAAGGCCAGATCGGATGGAACTGAGCAACCTGGTCTAGTGGAAGGTGCCTCTGCCCATGGCAAGGCGGTTGGAATGAAATGATCTTTCAGGTCCCCTCATAAATGGGAAACAACTGGAAGAAAGACTCATTCCTTGAACTGATTTTAGAAGAAGTTTGTAAAAAAGTGTAGTTCATAAAAAAATTTTAATGCAACTATTAAATACAAATTTTATTTATATTCCACTCTAAACTATAGTCACAGTATTTCTAAAATGTCTTCAAAGGCAAGAAAGAGAGTACAAGTTCCAGTTCCTAAAGACTATGTGAACAGGACATGATCTGGAAAACTGAAGTGTTGTGGGGTATAAAACTCAGTCATGCTGCATGACAAAAGAGAGGAAGCACAATATGAGGCACAGGCACTAGTGATTATATCCCCTTCGTATGGAATTAGCTGAAGCATGGAAGACCCATTTGCTACATACCTTCCTTTCATGTTACCCTCTCTCCCACCTACCCCAAAAACCCAAGAGAGCTCAGCAGAGATGTCTCTTCATCACTGCACCCTAAGGAAACTTTACAGAATGCTGAAAACTGCACGAGCAGTTTGGGCCAAACCCCCTCGCAGCAACAAGCTCCCTGCTGTCTGCCATACGGTCTGATCACATAATACCCAAGCCCTTGGCTGGTAGGACAGAGTCAGTGGAGCAGAAGGTTGCAAAAGTAGGCTCAGCAGGAGACACAAATTGCTGTTAACAGCTTTAAATGGTTTAACAGGTAGCTGGTGCCAGAAATCAGTCACTAACTGAAGATGCAGCCATCAGGACAGCAGAAACTATGGACTTGGAAAGAGAAAAGGTGAACATTATTCTTCATCCTAATTCTACCCAGGATGGAGGAAGCATGACTCAAAAGGACTATGATTTGGACAATCAATACATTTCCATTTGCTAGGGTGGGGAAAGCCACGAGCTAACAAATTCTGCACTACAGGTAAACCATGTC
Organism: Pardalotus punctatus; assembly: GCA_013400915.1. NCBI lineage: Eukaryota > Metazoa > Chordata > Aves > Passeriformes > Pardalotidae > Pardalotus > Pardalotus punctatus. The sequence continues at coordinate 144,545 of VZTX01003154.1, forward strand.
CAATTAGCCCACCGTGTTCAAGATGCAGTAGATAACCCAACCCTCATGAAATCCTACAAACCCAATAAAAAGCCAATAAATCAGTGAGTTGCTGGGTTTGGGGCAGGGGGGGCAGGCAGCGGTTGTGGTGGTGATGGTTTGTGTTGTTTCTTTGGTAGACAAGTATCCCTGGAAAAACCAGGGTATGTTTTTCCTCATCACATTTACTTAACTTTTTCACCTCGTACACTTGCCCTGGAGAGCTTCAGTTCTATCCCCAAGTACAAACACAACGCCGCAACAGAAGAGCGGGCCAGTGCTGATAAAAACCTCTATATCATTACATAAACAGTCATGTGAACAGCTACAGTAATGTCCACATGCCTTGTTTAGCAACCCACTCCTGTCCGCTGCCACTCGTGGGCCCTTTTGGGCTACTTTTCATTGAACAGTACCAAGCTGATTTAAGCTCCCACAGGCACGTACAACTGCTCACGTCAGCAATACCACACTCTGAATACCTAGAAACTCTCCAAGCCTGCAGCAGCCTCTGGGCAGTCACCTACTCCTAAAAGGACTTTCAACAGAGATGAGATCAGCAAATATATCCCATAATCCTAGAGCAGAGCAAATGGCCCATGGAGCATGGGAGCTGTGATAGCAAAATTACAGACTGTAAATTAGTAGAATTTCCTGCATGCATTCACTTGAGTCTTCCTCTTTAGAGTGAGTGTCTCAATAACTGAGACTTTTTCCTGCTTAGGAGACAAGCAGAATTCAGTCAATCACTTTGTGGAATAAGATTTTATTTATTTATTTATTCTTCTGCCTGTAACACATTGCTTCTCCTAGTCCTCAGCATTTCCCTCAAAGGAACAAGAAAGTCCCTTATATGTCTGCGTGAAGAAATCACACAGAAAAATAGTCCAAAGCTGTTTACCTAAACCTGTTGAGATCCCCAAATAACAACTATATGGCAATAACTACCCACTGATTCCACAGGTTACACATTCAAGTGCCAATTCTGTTAATTATTTCAGAGCTCTCCTGTAGGAGGAGAGTGAAGGTACAATACTGAAATCTACACTAAACATCTAGAATTTGGGTTGGACTTTGCACACCACTACCTAGTAGAATAGTTAAGTACAAATTGCATCATTTTCATAAAGACAAATCAGTTCCAACAGTTCAGAAAATACTCCTACACTGCTTTGTACTTTTCTCTCGGTCTCAATCACACCATGCATGAGATGATGTTCAGCAAAGTATTAATGAAACCAGTCATGCCCACTAGCACACAAAATTTTGTAGAACAGAAAATTCTTAAACAGTTGCTGTCTATTCAGTCAGAAGCAACATCCCTGTGTAACAGATGGGCACAGGGAGCAACTGGGTAAGTTCATCTGCTGGCACTGTGTGAGAGGACAGAACACAAGTCCCCCCTGCCACCTGCACTGCTCACTGATACGTGTGTGCTGCGTGGAAACCTCCTGCCAGAGCCAGTTCCCAACCTCCCAACAGAATGCCCCATTGGCAGTGCTGCTGGAGGAGTGCAGGAGCCCAGAGACTCCCGAGCCACAAGGGGATTCTCCAGCTGCTCTCCCTGGGTCCCCGCCTGTGGCAGTGCGGCCGGGCAGTGACCTGATGCCCCTGGCAGCCTGCCCCGGCTTACACAGCGTCACACTGACGAGAGAATCACAGAGCACTGCAGAGAAAAGGCAGCTTTTATTTTTCCACAACTTTTGCTGCAGTTCCTCCTCCTGAGGCCAGCCTTCCACATGGTCTCACTTCTGCTTCCCCACATGACTAACAGACTGCATGCACTGGAGGCACCCAGGACAAAAAGCAAGGGATCTCCCAAACCTTCCATTCCCTCCTACACTGTTCCCTCCCAGCACACCTTTTATTATGTTTTCTTCCTACCTACAATAAAGATGCTAGAATAATTAAGCAATGATTCTTTTACTTTGGATAAGCTTGTTAAGAGTGCTTTATGCTTAAACCCATGACAAATGTACTCTTTTTATTATTTTCAAAAATTACTTTTAGAGCATTTTCCTGATGGACTGTTATTATTACTGTACAATAAGTAATCTGAAATGAACATAGCATGAAAAACTTGAAAAGAAAAATATAAGTAATTGAGAAAATACTCTTAGAGCACTTGGCATGACAGCATGATTCAGACAGACAACAGCAATATACTGAAGTAAGAATGTCACTGCTAGCTCTTTCAGAAACAGCAGAAAAGTCTGACCATCTCAAGAATAAAATCACTGGAGTCACTTTCAGGATTCTCACCTGTTGGAACCATCATAAACAACTGGTAGATCTTTCAGAAGAGAGAACATCACCTTGTCTATTAGTACAGCTTCAGGGTGGGGAAAGCAGTGGAGCTTTGCAATCAAAGTTTTCCCTACTTCACCTCCCCCCAAAAAATTCAAGAAAACCATCCACTTTAACTATGGGAATCATCAAAAGGTAACAAAAATACTTAGATTTTTTGGTTCATTATGCAAGCCTGAATAAAATACTAACAAAAAATTTTTAAAAAATCCATTATCTTGTCTTGGAATATTTTGTTTCAGTGTAAAAAACGCTCTTTTCAAAGCATGAAGAAAGACCATTCTTCTCCCTCCACCTCACAATAAACAGATATGAAAATCTGGTTGCTTCATTCATATTAAAACTTCAATATACATCCTACCCTACTTTAAAACCACAGGCAGTATGAATGCAGATTTTGTAAATCACATTACTTCCAGTTTAACACTGGAACTTCTGTTCATTGATTTAGTAATTTTCATTGCTAAAATCACACAATGAAAACAAGTAATCTTCATTACACATTTGTAATTTTAAAATGTTTAAAATTCAAGTACTCCATGATATACCACTGTTTTAAGAAGCCATTTCTGCAAAAATTACTATGGTTTTGAATTGTCCATTAGAGACATAGCATCTTCAGCCAGGGTCAAAGCACCACACACATGCACTAAAACCAACTTGGAATTAAAATACTTTTATATTTAACCCTGAGACTCAGCAATAAAAAGCTGGTACAACAAAACATAGTAAGTTACTGACTAGTTTTTCCTTCTTGAACTGAAAAGTACTGGGAACAACATTCTTAGTGGAAATTCCAAGGTACTTAAAAACAAACCGTAACAGCTCTGCAAAAGTACACCCTTCACTGTGCATTTCAGTCAACTGACTTCACCCTTCTGTAGCATTAAGATATACTCTCTATATATATTAATGCTTTAAAGTTTTAAGTAAGTGACAGTGCTACTAGAAAAGATGATACCAATTAAGATGTGGACTATTAACTGTCCTCTACCACAGAATCACCCTTTACTTCAGGACACAGTCTTTAAGTACAGTTACTTTGAGAATCTGCTGAGAGCTGAGGAAAAGCCATTCAATCCAAAGAAGCTGTGATTTCAAAAGAAATTAAACAAGCAGCACAAAAACCACCAAATACCCACACTGACATTTCACGATGTGGTTACAGCTCAGTCACAGAAGTCAAAACATGCATGTTAAAATTCTTGAACTTCACAAGCCCAGCTGTCATTCTCAAATTCTGCTAGTTTAGTCAGCCACCAGGAAATCTAGGAAATGGCATGAGCTCATCAGAGCTCAGCAGCCTTACTTCATTTAAGATTATGTTCACTGGCTGACTGCAATAAAAACATGTATCCAAAGATCCTCTGAAATCTTTTTAGAGGCAAGATCAAATGTCAAAATCTCCTTCAAATAAAGCTGCTGTTGAATACAAACCAAACTGAAAAAAAAAAGAAAAAAAAAAAAAAAAAGGAAACAAGGCACCTTACCTTAATTGGAGCCCGGCTAAACTGTATTTTTCTGTTGGCTGGGATTTCATCTTCATCTGGCAATCCATTAATTTCAGAATATTCCATATCAGGTTCATAACAATTATTTTCATCACTGTCATCCAGATCCTCCTGTTCTGTACCTGTCTCTCCCCAGTCAGAATTATATCTGGATCGTACCCGATACACATTGTAGTCAGAGTGCATGTACACATGGGAACTCTGAAAATTATTCACATCTTCATGCACATCTTTTTCACTTGCCTCATCATAATGGGACTCAGCAGCATCTGAAACTGCATCTGCAGCAAAATCACCACCTGAAGCTACATTTCTTGTTAACTCTGCGGCTTCAGGTCGATCAAAGATACCTTCTGTATGTTCTGACCGTTCCTTTTGTTGCACCAAAACTCCAGTCTCTGTTTTTGACTTACTCCTAGCACAGCTGTCCACAGATCTTTCACTATCAAGCACACCAACCAAATCCTGTTGACCTGTTACAGAACTCTCAACAGAACCAGCACTTGCCTCTGTTTTCTTTTTTATTTCTTCAGTTGTTTTTGAACCTGCCGAAGTGCCTGTGGACACCTTCTGTCTCGGTGTTAAAGGCGTGTTAGTCTGCTGAGAGTTCTCAACAGACATCATGCCTGTACTCTGCTTGGCTGGGGGAGACCATGTGTTGGCCTCTTTCAAAGGGCTGAAACCCTCAAGGTTTGCAACTGGGGAGGACATATTTGTGACAGTAGATGAGAGGTTTAGTGGATAGTGACCAGTTACAGAGTACTCTTCATTGTTTTCCGACTTTTCTGCAATTACATTGTGTGAGTCAGTGCTTTCAAAAACTGCACTGAGCTGACTCACAGTTGGAGAGACAGTCTCTGTCCTTGGGCTAAGACTGTCCAGTGAATCAGTGCTGCCTCTGTGAGACTTAGAGCTGCACCACTCATCCGGAAGTTCATTGGAAGCGATTTTCTCTTTCTTTGGGGAATATCGATTTGAATGCCCTGTTTCATGAGCATTTCGCTCAAACATCTTCCGAGTTTCAGTAAACTTGGAATAGGAAGGACCATCATGGAGAGTGTCAAATCTACTAATCCTTTCAGAGACGGACGATTCCAACTTTACGATTGAACCATCTGCTTTTTCTACAAATTCTTTGGGCCTAATTCGTCTTTGGGGTGATGAAGGGCCACCCTTTACCCTGGTTTTAGGGGCAACTCCAGCACTTTCAGTGGGCTCCATGCCCATCTGCATAAATAAGTTCTTGATCCTATTGACATTTGAGCCATATTTCCTTCCCCTGCTCTGTGAGGCCTCTCCTTCCTCTTTCGCTTTTTGGTCTCCATCTGATTTCGGTTTGTCAAAGGTGCTTTTCAGCGCCTGGAACTCAGTTCTGTAAGCATTTCTGTGAGGAGAGGCACTTCGGAGGGTTGATCTTTCTCCTGAAGACTCTGTTTTCATCATTTTTACTTCAGGACCGTGGAACCTGCTTGCATAGTTTCTGCGGTACTGCTCTCAGTAGTTTGTCACAGCAGATATTCTGCTTGAGCAATGTTTTTCCTCAGGGGCCACTGCCCCTCAGCAGTGCCATACTTGACAGAAGACCTGCAGACAAACGTCTAAATGCACACAATTTTGACAAAGCAGCACAACTGCGGACTCTCAGAAACAAGGGCTGATTTAACCTGCAATAGAAAGGAAGCTTTTCTGAACCATGTCAGGTACATTAAATCTGTCACAATTTCCATTTACCATTATCTGTTTACCAAAAACTAGTAAAATAAAAAAAAAAAAAATACAACCCAACACTGCACAGACATGTGAAAACTTGCCATTACAAACTTTTTCAAATTGATTGTTGCATAATTTACAGTCTGTAACATCATTCCATAGCAAAAGAACAGATAATCATATCTTTCCATTCACATGTATAGTATCATGGCACAAATATGCATGCAAAGGAAGGGCAGTGACACGAAATATGAGGCACTGCAAGACAATCCTTGCTCTCTCAGAGAAACATAATGGTAGAAATACGATCAAAGATAATATGTTCAGAAAGGCAAATTAAACATCAGCTCGAAGGAATACAAAAAAACTGCACCCAAAGTTAACATCTTCAGCTGACAGGGTAAAGTAAGTGAAATCCCGTTAGAGAAAGTTGCCCCTTGTCACGGGCAGCGGTTTTATCGTGCGGGAGATCCTGGAGGTACCAAAGAGGAGATGCAGAAACGGATCCAGGGGCTGGACCAGGTCCCACCCCCGCCCCAGGGGTTCATCCTCGGCCCCGCAGCTCTGCAAAGGGCACCGCGGGGCTCACCCGAGCCAAACCCCTCTCCCTTCCCCTCCGTTCCCGCTCCGCAGCCCTCGCCCTGGCGCGCCGCGGCCGCCAAGGCGGTGACGCCTCACTCCGGCCGCTGCACGCACGGTGCCGGTGCCGGGAGCGACGCGCCCGTCCCCGCGCACCTCCCGNCGCCCCCCCCCCCGCCCCCCCCCCGCCGATCTCCACGGGTGACTGGAAAGGCCACACGGCAGACGTTCTCGGCGAGCCGTGCCGCTCTCGCAGAATGCAATGAGCTCAACCCGAGAGGGCAGCGCTGGAGCCCCCGCGGCGGCTCCTCCTCGGGCGGCCGTGCCGCGCCGGCGGCCGTGAGCCGCGGGGCCTCGGGCGGCAGCACCTTGCGGCG
>VZTX01003154.1:151384-247830 GCA_013400915.1 Pardalotus punctatus
GGGCGGGGGAGGCGGCCAGCCCGCTGCAGTCCGGCCCCGGGCGGTGACTGCCGACAGGCGGAGGACGGGCCCGGCCGCGACCACGCCGGCAGCGCCGAGTCCCGCTGGCTGTCCCCGGGCCGGTGTATCCCCTTCCTTCCCCGGGAAACGTTCGTTTTCAGCCTGACCTCCGCGGACCGGGCCCGCCCGGCACCCGCCCGTTTCGGAGAGGCAGCGTGCCCGCCCCCGCGCGGGAGGGGCAGCGTCCCGGGTCCCGGCAAAGCCCCCGCGCCCTCCCGCTGCAGGAAAGCCGCGGGGCGCGGGTGGCACCGGGCGCACGGAGAGCTCCCTACACATCAAGAGCCGCGTGTTCCCTCCCTCGCTGTTGATCCATTCACCCAGGCTGCCCGAGCGAGGAACGTGCTGGTGACAAACCCCGGCAAACCGCTCGCAGCTCCGTGGGCATGGCTCGTTCTGGCAGCTGCTGACGGACGGACGATCACAGTGGATCACCCTTGGAGCACAACCACAACCGCAATGCCTTTGTTGTTTGTTAGTTGGACGAGCTTACCACAAAACTGCTCTGGTTTTATACAGCAAATAAGAAAACTTAATTGTGGAACATGAAATCTCAAGGTAATTTGTAAAATGGGCAATCCAGGAAGGTAATGACTGCTAATCACATAGCAACTCCTAAGCAAAGTTCGTTAAACTAACTGCATAAATATCCAGAAAATGGCCTGGACACAAACACTGCAAAGTCTGAAAAATAATTATTACGTATACTGAAGCAAGACAGTGGTGACTGAAAATAAAGATACAAGATATATAGATGCACAAACTTAATTAATTAGTTTTAATGAGACTGAAGCATGGGTACTGTATACCATTGAAATGCTCACAGCTGTCAATCTCTAGCTAATTTGCACCAAGGGGATGCAGCACAAAACAGTTTGCCTCAAAAAAGTTCAAATCATCAGCATGTTAATATTGACAGGCCAACAACAAATCTTACAAGATAGATTGAAAACCACCATTTTGATAAATATATACACAAGAAGCCGGGAACAGAAGTGAGGGCGTTCAGTAATTTCCCCAGAGCTGGCAGTAGCCTGTCCCGGTGCATTGCACGGCCCCTGCTCAGGATCCTGCTGCCGGCAGACAGAGGCACTGGAGGAGGTGGGGGGATTGTGGCTGCCCTGCAGGCTGCTGAGCGAGGCCATGCCAAAGCACGCCAACACAGCAGGGAGAAAAGGAGATCAGATGAGATATGTAATAAACCAAGATAGAGGCAGCTCCTGAGCTTCCAAAGCAGTCACAGAGAGCTCCCCTTCAAGACCTTGTTCCAAAGCAGAAGAATGAAGGAATTACTTTTTCACAGCTGCTTGCAATAAGGAGTCCTACAGGTGATTCCCTGCACAAGGAGTGAAAATATTGCCTCTACACAGGACATCGCCTATCAAATTCTAAACATCAGATACTACAACAAATCTGAGGCCCAGCCTCTCTGTCAGTGTCTTTGTATTGGTATGGTTTTGTACATATGAAGCTGTAGGAGCACTTAGAGAGCTGTTTGACTTTTGGAGATAAAAATACATGAACAGAACTTCAGCTGTCATTGAAGAAGAATAGAGACATAAGGCAGAAATTTAAACATTTCTTTGATTTTTGGCTAACCATGTGGAGTGGTTGAAGACCTTAGCATGTACCAGACATGTATCCTTGTGAGTTTTATCGTTTCCACACACAACCAGAAAAAGGGACACAAGCAAACATTAAAAAATCAATGAAACAATTGAGACAATCTTAAGAAAGAGAAAGAATTCACATCTAATTATGTAAAGATAATTAGGAAAGTATCCACTACCTTATCTACATAACTGAAGCCACAAATATCTCAAATCTCAAGTTTTCCACAATTAGAGAGAATATATTACATTTATGTTTTCCTTAAATGTGCTGTAAGTAGACAACATAAATGTTCAAGCAGAAAATACCCAGCTTTGAAGCAGAATCTAAGGCAAAATTATTTTAAGTAATGTCACATTCCTTCTCTACCACTTCAGGTTTATAACACCCAAGATTTACAGAAACTACTGGAAATTTTTGCAGCTTTATCAGAGACAGCTAGGACCCTATTTAGAGGTTCAGCTTTGGTTGCTGACATCTAAGTTATTCAAACTTACATTATAATCAATTACAAAAATTTTCAATCTACATCCCTATTTACACAGTGCCTATGTGAAACAATATTATTATAACCTCTAGGATAAGAAATTGTATTTTATTTAAATTGTTATGTTGCTCTTCGAGACAGTCTCTTCATATATGAGCATGGCCATGCAACTAACTGTAAAAATCAGATTTGTGTGTCCTTTCACATTTTCAGCACTTTTGTGATAATCTGTTTGAATAGAAAGTATTTTTAGGCTCCACTAAAGTATGATTGATATTTCTGTTAATTCCTGTGCAATATTAAAATGCTGCACAGCATATTTTAGGGAAGATAAGAGACCAAGGGTCTCCTTACTATGTTAGTATAAAATCAGAGTAACTTCACTGGAGTTAGAGAATTACTCCATTTCCCAACCAATGGGAATTTAAAATCTGTTCAGTTTAGTATTTATATATGATAGAGTATGACTGTTATTTTACTTGCAATGCAGTAACAATTCCATTCAAAGGATTCTGAATTCTCACGTGACAGGGAGTGACCCAAGTTGTTTAACCTTATTGGCATGACTTTAAATTATACTCAGTATCTTTTAAAACCAGTTTTGGTGCAGTCCCACAACACTAAAGACAGTTGATTTTCTGATTACTGGATCTGTGTGAATTTTATTTACTTACAATATTTTACTTGTTATAATTACTTTGGATGTCACTGATGGGTTGTTTCAAGTGACTTCTGTGCTTTTAAGCCACTTGGGTTTTGTGATAGAGATTTATTTGTGCAGCAGGGCAGCAATGCAAAGTTTTCCATGTGGCTCAGGCAAAAGAAATAAGTCATTCCATCATTTGTCTCCTGCCAGTGTCTTTGAAGTCTTACAAGATAATATCTGTCTGTTCACGTAGAAATGGAAACTATTTATTTAATCTGATCTTTGGCCAAGAAAGCCTATCTCTGCTATCCTGGGATTGGTGGGGAGGAGGTTTTTCTTCCTTACACATATCACAACATAAACAGAATTGAGTTCTATTTTTTAACACTTAGCCATGAATTCTTATTATGTAATCCAGTTTCAAGAAAAAGATCTGGTCTGAACAAAATACTTACATTTTGGCAGATAAGGTACATTCAAGTCAGGGTTCCCCAGCAGCAGAGTAGCAGAGACTAAAATATACAAAACACAGCTATAATAATAAGTTGATAACCTGCAGTTTCAAACATGAGCAATCTGTGATTGCTGTAAGTGTAATTCTTTTATATAGGAAGCCATTAATAGTTAAAAATGGGAGCTCATTAATATCACTAATTTGGCAACTTCAGAAGATTGTGCTGTTTTTACATAGAACATGTTGAACTACTTGAAAGATCAAGAGTAGTGTCAAAAAAAGAACTTTGTCCTGAAAGATCTGAAGAAAATCTGCTAATGATAACAAAACTGCATATTCTAGCAGTTTATCAGAAAGGCAAATATTAGCATATGAAGGCCTAAACTAAGACTAGTAAAGCCTTTTCTCAGTTACTCTGAGGAGACTTTCACATCCATTCTTAAACATTCTGCTTTTAAATTATTCAAGAAATGCACAGCTATGGCTAGAATAAAATAGAATTTTCAAGAGAGGAGAACATGAATTATACACTGTGTACAACTGCTTACTTTGAAATGGTAGTTTTGCCTGCATTACAATCTAGAAATTTTAAGAATGGTCAAAAGAGCTGTATTTCACACAACTTTCCTTCATGACCCCTCAACATTGAATTCTGCATTTATACCACAACACAGACAACTATTAATTACCAGCCTAACAAGAATGATGGTAGCTAGCTGCAGAAAATACATGATCTCATAGAAAAGAAAAAGACTAAATGTTTCACCTGTAAAGATTTGCTAAGAATCAATCTTGGCAAAACTCATTTAATGTTAAACTATTTAGGTGGGAAAAAAGATAGGAAGCATTCCACAAAACAGATTAGCTGACAAAGTGAGTAAGATCCTCCAAAGTGAATGGTACCTGTCACATACCTTGATTCATCAGATAAGTATCATATGTAGATACATGGTATAGAAAACTCTGCTTTCCAACATCGAGAAAGATTCAGACTTGGAAATGTTACTAATTCAACTATTTCAAACCAGAAAAGCAGGAATAAGAGATACTTGAGAACTTCATTATAATTCAATAATTATCTCTTCATGGAAGTATTTTCTTATTGTCACAACAATAATTTTCTATCAAAGAGGAAGTTTTTTCTTAACAGTCTGAATTGAAAATACAGAAAATAATGGGGTTTGGCAGTCTGTGCAAAAGCATTATCTCAGAGTATTTCTTGTGCAGTAGATACCCACTGTTATTCCTAAATAACACTTAGTGAGCCAAACTGGGAGAAGAGGGAGACATATACTAGGAGGGAAAAATACACTTGATGGTCAGAGCTTATGAGTGTACTTGACACTATCAGTATATAACACACAAGCAAATCTGATTACTGAGTTCAGGAATTGCAACCTTGGCAAATCAGGTAACATTTTGGGCCATGAAGAAGAGAAGACATCAAGTTCAGTTTTCCAACTCACTGTTCAAATTCGGTGACACTTTGGAGCCTATACTGACATTCTAGAAGCAGGAGAAGATGACTTCTTGGAGAGAGAAACAGTGGCCAGAGTTCACATAATACAGCACACCACTGCCGCTTTGCAGTGTGCAATCTTCTGCCAAGTTGGAAAACTTTGTCTGGATTGCTCCACCCTGAAGCTGATGCTTGTGCGTCTATTTGAGCTCACATATTCATAGTCTGTGTTCCACACCCTCCTGGTAACACGAATGTAGGCTTGTTACAGTTGCATTAGTGGAATTTGTTTCTCCTTTTTCCTTTACAAAAATCTAGTAATTTTAATAAATAAAAATGAGAAAACAGATGTTTATTGCAAGACAGAAATTTATCACTTATAGAATGTAACGCCAAATATTGTTTCCCATACCTTTGTAACTTGCCATGTACTTTGATTATCTTTTCTCTTACGAGTTCTCTCTTAAAGCTAAATTTGGTAGTCAATTTAATTTAGTGCATAAAAGCATTAAATACTTGGGTTTTGTATTCTCTATGACATCAGATAATGAACATAGGCCAGCCAAAAATATTCCATTATTTAGGAAAAGCTGTGCTCTTTGCCAAAGCATAGAAAAAATATCACGGTGCTGCAGTCACTGTAGAAATACAGGTTACCAGTTAGAGGCATTAGTTCTGTGTAACACTGAAGCACTTGAGTAAGAGAAAGAGAGATCAAGAAGGTATCACACCATTGAAAAGAAAAATGAGAACACTGCCATCAGCTTGAAACACAAAACATAAGAATTAATGAATCAAGTTTACAAATTTACTACGCCACATTTAAGAAAGGGATGGAACACTCCCATTAATCAGTATAGCATTATAGAGGAAAAGGATTCCATAAATATTTGCATGAAACAGAACGAGCAATTGCACGACACAGAAGAGAAAAGCTTTTGAAGCCAAGCTTGAAAGCCATTCACAAGCTTTTTGTCCTGGCCATTGCCCAGGACAAAACCACCCAGCAATAGCTGCTGTGAGGTAGCCAGCTTTGCACAGACCGAGCCATCACGGCACGAGGGTGACAGAAGAGCAAGCGCAGGAGCCCAGGCGCTGAACAGCGGGTCTGACACTGAACTGAGGGGGTGCAATGTGAAAGCCCCGAGCCCAGCGCGAGCCGCCGAGTGACCAGCGGCTCTTTGGCGCCTCCGCCTGCCGGCTGAGAGGGGCAGTGCCGCCCCCGGCACGGCGCTGTCCGAGCCCCCCGAAGACACCAGCAGGGGAAAAATTGCGGGAAAGAAAGTGGGAAAAGTACTGAATTTCTCTACTGCTCTGCAGGTGTATTGTGCATCTTTAGACAAGGGAAAGCTCTTGTCACTTCACTGTTAAGTCAACGGCTAAATCCACACCAGAGAGCTGGAAAATGCAAACTTACATTTTTCAGAAGCTCCACTACTCTCTGTCCTTCGAGATAAGGGCTGCATTCTGAAAAGTTGCGTTATGTTATGAATACTCTGATGCAACACATATTTCTGGTAAGAACAAAGTAGAAGCACACTCTCTCAGAAAGGAAGCAGCCCTACAAGAGCTTGAGAAGCTGTAAACTGTAGTGGCAAGTGTTCGACCAGACCAGCACAGTGGTTTAAGTAATAGATCCTGGTCACCAGGAGGAGAAGGTTCTGTCTAAACCAGAGGCAAACAACCCTCTTGCTACCAAGGCAAGAGATATTTACATACAACCTGCTCATCCATTTTCACCAAACAAACAATGTATAATTTGGTCATTTTTATCTTAACTGTGAAATGACAAAGAGAACAAAGAGCTCCAGGGTGCATCTGCTAAGTGGCACTCAGGCCTGAGAGATTATTCCAGTGCCCTCTGTTAAGGGTGAGCATTTTCATTTATTCAGGCATAGAGGCATGCACATTTTAGCAGAATAATAAGATCACTTAGTAAATAAGCTGGTAGTAGGGTCTGGACCTAAATATTTCTATGTGCTGGTGTCTGGACAGCAAAGCAAGTACTACAATCAGGCTGCCTCATAGCTCAATAGAAGCAAACCTACCAAAATCAAGAGTCTACAGCAAGTGAATGGGAGGGGATGCAGAATCAAGAAGAAATACAATGCAGAATTTTAACTGTTTCACCAAGGACTTTACATAAATTCAAGTTACGGTAAAATTCTTTGTAATGAGGTCATCTTACTAGTTTTCCCCCTGTATTGTGTGGCATTGCTCTATGTAATACACCTCTTACAAATGCCCTCTCTTCCAAGCACTATCTTGTCATCTAAGAAAAAAGGCTGTAAAGAAGAGGGGAGAGAGGGCTGGACTGAAGGATGAATGAAAGTGAGATTACAAAGGTCTAAACTAGTTTAGACCTACTACCCAGCAGTTTGCATTAGTTTCACATCATGCACTGTGAAAGAAAAATCACATTGAGGATTAGATGGTGAGGAAGTGGAGGCAGAAGGGAAATACAGGTGATTACAAAACTGCCAACATCCTGTCAGATCTGAGAGGGAAGTTGTAAAGAGTGTATAATGAGCAAAAGAACTTGACCCTTGTTATTTATCTATTTTGGATGTAGTGGAATTTTCAGATACGGAGTAAAATGACAGAAACAAAAGAAAAAATAGCTGCATGTGCCCATGCCTCTATATAGGCAACTTTGAGAGTTCTACCAGTGCCTTGACTGTGATGTCTATCAGGCATGAAATCAGTGGCTTTGGTTCAGGTAGGTTGTATGGTAGAGACACCATCTAAGCAGTCCAAAATAATCCCAGCTATAGGTAAACAGTTTTGCTTTAAATTTCAGTAACTCCTGTTTGTCCAGTAATTGGAACAGGAAATAAATTTTTAAAAATAAAAATAAAAAGGAAGGAAGTAACTCAGGGAGAGCAATGAGGGAATGATTAGCTTGCATGGCAGTGCTCCTCCCAGACTGCACAGAGGACTAAGAACCCAGAAACAACAGGCAAATAACTGGGCTGGGAGAGGGGAAGGACAAGACAGAATATTCCTTGTCTCCTGTACTTGAGAATTTATTCAATCAGCTTTGCACAACTGCTCTGCAAGAGCATATACAGGCAGTGAAGAGACTAATCTCATTAGGCAAAGAAATTCTATCATTATTTCACTGCAAGGAAAGTTAAGTGGATATTTAATATAGTATGAGGTAGTAGTAACTCATGGTGCTACTACTGGTAATGCGCAGTGCCATTCAGAGAAGGAAAAAGAACACAGTGCACCAAATCTTCCAAAACAGCTGAGAGAGTGGGAGTTTAATAAAACCCAAATTCACTGACACTACTGTTCGCCCATGCATGGTGTTCTCAGCAGTTTAAGTGTTTTGGGGAGGCCATCTGAAGCTATACATAGATGCATGCCTGCAAACGGGTACCATATTACTATTTTACTATCTTTGTTAAAAATAAGAGAATGCTAGGCTTAAGTTTAACTACGATAATTTTTCACTTCCCACAATTGCAAAGCTGCCAAGTCCCTGCCAGATGCCTGAATAAGATTTGTGGATTGCTGGAGGGAGTCTGCAACACGTAAGTGAGTTTGAGATTTTGCTATTTTCTGTTTTCATTGCTCTCCATCCTCCCTGGACAGCAGATGGTGGCATTATCATGAATGGATCATTTGTTAAAAAGGAGCTTCTCGTGACTTCTCAATATAAAAATCACCTAAGTATCAGAGCACAGGACACACTAGTGTATTACCTGTTTTAAGTTTAAAAGGACAACTGAGACAACTTACCAGAAAAAAATGTGGAAAAAAATATTTTCTACTGCAAAGAGAAAACACTGAATGAAGTTCTGCTGCCTTAACTACTACAAATCTACATTGTATCAAGACACTAAATCCTGGGGGTTTTAATCAGGATGAAGATTCTTAAATCATCAAATTATGCTATAGCTTTCTTGAATTAATTTTGTTTAAAAATTAGGGGCCACTCAGTAACACTGTGAATCACTAAAGAGAGTGGCAAATGTCCTTCTGACTATACTGAACTATCCTGATGACTAGAAAAGGAAATGTCTGCAAACCTCCCAAACTACAGAAAGCACTGGCTTGTTTGAAAATTAAGTTTAGGACTCTGAACCTATTCTGTAAAGGTAGAAATATGGACAATACATACATAAGGATAAAATAGTTACTTTTAGGCAGGCCTTCTGATTGTTGCCCAGAGCATTTCCTACTACTCTTAAATGCCCCAAACACTTCTTATTCACCTTTTAAATAGATTTGCTAAAGCTTGCATTCAGTACTGCTATAATAGTGAATTCACTAAGTAGTCAGCAAAACTACTTGTTGGTGATAGCACAAAAATTGAGAACTATATTGAATAGAGGGGGGCAAGGAAAAAGAAGGAGAAGATATTTTAGGGAAATATAAATGCATGTGTTACCACTAAGACCTTTCTTTTAATATGCTGAGTAAAACTGGGATGCAGTAGTAATACAAAAGGGTAATTAAAGGATGTTTCCAAGGACACTATGCATCTCATATTACTAAAGAAAAAAGCAAAAACCCTATTATGATCAAAAGACAGGCTGGACAAGTCACTTTAGGATCTCAGTGCAACTAATCAGCTCCCCTCACCCCCTTAATTTTTATGGGCCTGTTCATACAGATAAGTTTTAGAAAAATTGCTTGTATTATTTTCCCCATTTATACTTAGCACCCTTTCTGCCCTTGTGGTCTGAATTCTGGCAACCAATGCTAGCAGGAAGTTCAAAGATTCAGAATTCAAAATTGAGGCCTTTATTTTTTTCCTGCCTTCTTTCACTGAAGCTTTTGCTTTATCAGACTATCTAATTGCACAGAATGACTTCTACATTGCTCTTGGAGAAAATCAACCTCCTGCCCACTTTTATTCTTTCCCCTTCCTTGTCAAACTGCCTTGGTAGATGTAAACCATGTGATTCAGCACTGATGGAAATCACTGACCATATAGCCTTGTGTAACATTTTGCCTTTTCCCTTCCATTTGTGGTGAGCTTGAAAAGCATAAACTTGAAATCAAATATCCAACCATGCGCAATGAATACCATTACTAAGATACATAGTATTTCTCAGACTAAAACTACCTGTAATACTTTGAACCACAGAATATGTGATTACCCATGATACCAGACATGCTCTCTGCTTACAGAGACTGTAATCCCAGAAATCTTGAGTTTGATCATGCCTTCTGTTTCAGTAATAACTAAATAATGCGGTACTCATGGATGCAATATCAAAAATAAAATTAAGAACTTCTTGCTGATGAAATGAGAAAGCTTGCTAGGACATAAGTCAGTAGGGCCACATAGATGGGGAAGTTCAAGAACTTTTTTTCTAGGAATGAATCATGAATTTTTCACTAACTGATTCATATGTAACACAAGAAATTTTTAAGAGGACGCATACAGAACAGTCTGTGTTTTTCATGGAAGGCTCAAAATGGAAGAAGAAAAATAGACACTCCAGAGAAGAACTCTGTTTTTTTAATTAGCATGATAATCTTGGGCATGATTATGACAATGTTTATTTACCATTTTGCCTTCTGAGAGCTGAACATAACTCATCAAAAACCAGACTGTTTTTAAAGTAAGAGTAATTGTTGCAGGCTATACTGCCTTAAAATGTTCTAAAAGTAGCAATTCATGTTAATTAGAAAGTTGTTCCTGTCTCATGAAGTACCACTTGTTCTGTGTTGCTTTTTGAGAAGGGAATTGATCTTCTGTTTATTTATTTATTTTACATACCTTATGTAGGTGTAATTGAATCTGTTATTTCAAATATGTGCAGAATTACGTGTATAAAGTAACAAGGTAATGTGAGACAGTATTTTCTGGAAAAAAAAAGCAGAAATCTTAAATATTGGGCAGTGCCATAATTATATCTATGTACACTTTGAAAGCTGATTGTGTATATTTAACCAATAGCAGCAGCAGGAAATTATTGTGATGATGCTAATTTTTATCTGCTTATTTCATTGTTTAACTAAACCTATGTAAACAAATTTAATGAAGTCCAGATCAAAATTCTACATAATTTTTAACTCTTTTCAAACTTACTGAATGAAAAGGTTGTAGACCAAAATCAGGAGTTCTGCTGGAGGGTTGTGGCCATGTAGATTGCTACAGTATAGTGGAAAATTCCCCATCAATAACAAAACAGAAGATATAACCTTCTTCACAGTATGTAGATGTAGGAACTCTCCTTTTCTCCTGCTTCTTCTTAGTTGAGTCAATCACAGTTCATAATGAACATGCAGGGGAAAGACAACTACTAAGTCCCTCCTGTGGCATAATCTTACCCTACTACACAAGCTGTAGTCTTTTCTCTACGTGGTTACAGAGCAGAGAGCAGCATGTAAAAATCTTCTGCACCTCCCACATTAGGATGCCATGTTTAGACATCAAAAACTAGGAGGAGGTCATCTCCATGCCACTTGACTACAGAGTCTGTAGGTTTGCCTGCCAGAACTAGGCAGGTCAGAGCTCCCAGTATTGTTCTCTTTACTCATGCACACAGGCAAGGGTTAGGTACATAAGGCCACTGAGGGAGGGGAAGCAAGCAGAGCATTTTTCCCTGGAGCCATTGTTTTGAGAGGTCAAAAAGGACTGAAACATAATGCTAAAATGCCATCAAGAATTTGTCTTTCTAGAGCTTGCGTGGGAGTGCTGGTGATTGACCCTGTCTGGACAGCAGCTGCCCACCAAAGATGCTCTATCACTCCCCTCCTCAGCTGGACAGAGGAGAGAAAATATAATGAAAGGCTTATGGGTAGAAATAAGGGCAGGGAGAGATCACCCAGCAGTTATGGTCATAGGCAAAACAGACTGGACTTAGGGAAATAAGTTTAATTTATTACCAATATAATAGGAGTAGGATAATGAGAAAATAAAATCTTAAAACACCTTCCCCCATCCCTCCCTTCTTCCGGGGTTCAACTTTACTTCTGAATTCTCTACCTCCTTCACCCTCAGCACAGTGGGACAGGGAATGGGGGTTGTGGTCAGATAATCACACCTTGTCTCTGACACTCCTTCCTCCTTTGGGGAAGGACTCCTGACACTCTTTCCTTCCTCCAGTGTGTACCCCTTCCACAGGGTGCAGTCCCTCAGGAACAGCCTGCTCCAGTGTGGGTCCCCCATGGGACTTCCCTGCCAGCAAAACTGCTCCAGGGTGGGCTTCTCTCTCCTTGGGGCCACAGATCCTTCCAGGAGCCTGTGCCAGCACGAGCTTCCTACAGGGTCACAGCCTCCTTTGGGCATTCACCTGCTCTGGCATGGGCTCCTCCACAGTCTGCAGGTGGATCTCTGCTCCCCTGTGGATCTCCATGGGCTGCAGGGGACAGCCTGTCTAATCATGGTCTGCACCACGGGTTGCAGGGGAATGAATCTCTGCTCCAGAGCCTGATGCACCTCCTCCCCCTCATTCTTTTCTGGCCTCGCTGTCTGCAGGGATTTTTCTCTCACACATTCTCTGTCCTGTCTTATCTGGCTGCAATTGCTTCCACCAGTAATTTTTTTCCCCCTTAACTATGTTATCCCAGAGTCTCTACCACCGCAAGTGATGGGCTCAGCCTTGGCCAGCGGTGAGTCCATCTTGGAGCCAGCTGGCATTGGCTCTGTCAGATATAGGAGAAGCTTCTTTCAGCTTCACACTGAAGTCACCACTGTGGCCTCCTGCTACCAAAACCTTGCCATGCAAGCCTAATATATTGCGGGAACATTTTGCCTCTTGGGAAGAGCACAGTATAAATCCCTGTCAGATTGCTGTGTAGGTCACAGTCATGTTACCAAGGACAAAAACATAACCCTGCTTATTAGAGTAGATCCTCTTTGCTTGGGTCACTGCAACAGCCTAACTAGTGTATCACCAGGGCATCTACTGAATTCCTGTGACCCTAACTCCTCTGCTACAAAAACTGAGCAGAAGACAGCCTTTAATTTCAGTGAAATCATGAACAGATCAGTCCTGGGGAAGGTTATGCTTCCAACATACTGAATTATAGTTGTTTCTTGGGTGTTGCTTTTACTTAGTCCTGAACAAATTCCTTGCCAGTTGCTCTAGGGTCTTCTGATCCAGCAGACCTTTCTTTCCTTAAAAAAAGTGACTTCAGTAAGCTTAACTCAAGAAATGGTAGGGTAAAGGGAATTCCTGATATTATTTCAGACACAAACAGTATGGTGCTTATGTAGTAAAAATAATCCTAGGATATGTCATACACATTGTAATATCTGCCTAAGATATGAAAAAGGAATATAGCAGTTCAAGTAGTTGCTAGAAATAATGATAAATGGCTTGTAATTCTTAAGCTGCTCTCCACCATTGTAAAAGTAGAAGTGAAACTGTTTTGACACTTAGCCTACTCTTTTTGTCACTTACCTAACCTGACTTACTTATGATTTTAAGTTTACTTTTCATAAATTCGACAACTTGCAGAAAAAGAGACATCTTGTTTGAAGGACTACTTAGTGGTCATCAAGTTACTTCTTGCCAAATTGTTGAATAATTGCCTCAAAGGTTTCTGTAAGGTAAAATATATTTGACATGCTTAATTGGAAGAGACAACATAAAACATACATTGCATCTTTTCAATAAACAATTGAAATATTTTTGGTTTACACAAGACTACATAAGCAAGTAACAAAGACTTTTCTGGCAGAATTTTCTCACTGGGTCATTAAAATAATTCTGCTTTCATGCTTCTGCCCTTCCCTGGGAATCAGATTTTTCTTTCTTTTTTAATTTAAAATGACTACCATTATTCTTCCAGATAAAAACTTACCCCAGCATATTGATGTTAGACATGAATGTCACGGTAACAAGATTCTTTTAAATGACTCCTGCGACATTCTGAAGAGTGCTTTTTCTAACCTAGCTTACATTTTAAAAGTGCCTTCAAGCTTTTCATCTCATAATGAAGTTCAAATAGTAAAACACAATAAAACATAGATCACTGATGATCAAACATAATATCAGAGAATAAGCACACAGTAGACAGATTTTTAGTGATCCTAAAGTATTTGATGCTTGTATTTCTTTAATGAAAAGCTTACTTACCAAGAAAACATTAATTCTTTCCTTGGATGTGTAAGAAAAAATTTTAGATCTGATACATTTGCCTTCTGCTGGAATACTGCACTTTACAAAAGAGTGAATTATCCATTAGTGTTGTTCTACCAAGATTTTCAACAATAAAAAGAGCTATATCATGAACTCTGGCTTGTACCATATCAAACTTAGATTAATTCCAGCAGTGAGGCCCACCTTATGCAGTTTGAGGAGAGTATGGCTGTACATTCCACAGTCAGGACTTCACAAGTCATTCTCTAACCTCTAGAAATAGGCTCTCTTGGTGGGGGGGGGGAGAATATGCCTGCTGCTTCACTGAAAGCTTTCCTAAAGCAACTACATTTGTGTAATAACAAAGGCAACTGAACGGGTTCAATATAAAGAAGACCGCAGCATATAACCATAGCTACAGGAGAAAGTCACAGTAAATTTGATGTGATTTCAAAGTCATTTAGTTAGCAGCACACTAATCTGCACAAAACATTTATTTCAGTGAGTGTGAGAGCAGTATTTACAAAAGAATGGGTGTCTCATGCAGGTCTGTAGATTAGGCTGATTACAATGAATTAACCAACTTAAAGTTTGATTTTAAGTACAATTTTCTCATGAAGACAAGCCCACTTTCTTGGAACATTGCCCACATTTATCACACTTGGACATTTTGTTCAGAGCAGACATAATATTTTTGATAATATACAATATGTAGGATAAAGCTGCAGCAGTTTGTCATGGGTGGGCTGATCCTCGCCCACTTGAGTTAGACAGGTTTTGGAGGACTTGCGAGAACAGCAGAGAGCTTCTCTCATTATTAATAGGCACGCAGCGTTGTTCCATCTCCCAGGAAACGGCGCCGTTGGATTGGGGCATGCTGTGAAGAAATGGCACTTGTGTCAGCCCTGTCCTTTGTTCCCCTGTCTGCTATCAGATGTTTAGGAACCACCACCATTTCTCATGTTCCCATATGAATATCATCACGTTCTTCCTCACTACACCACCCAGACCTTCAAGAGAAGCAGCAGCCCTGATGCCTTTTTCTCCAGAAGAATAGGTGTATGAAATTTATGATTCTTCAGTGGTAATAGTCTTCAGTTTCTCCTCTAATAATCATATTGCCTGGTGCCTGTGGTCAGCAGTTAGGGATCTAGCTCAGAGGACAGTAGGGAACAGTGTTGAGCAGCCCAGCAATACTAGCAGTCGGTGGCCTGTTACACACCTCATCCACAACAAGCCTGTTTTACAGACTGTAGAAAAGAGAAGGAGCAGTCTCTTTCCCAGCATAACTTCAGGTAGGTCAGCTGGTCACAGGAATGAAGAATTTTTGTGATGGCCTTCTCTCTTGGAAGTTGAGGTATAGAACTGGGTAAACACAAGCAGTAAGAAGCGAATAAACTCTTCTAGGCATTAAAAACATGAAATAATCTTTATTTGTGTTCACCTTTGATCACTAGATCTGTATAGGGCAGTAATTTAACATGAAGACATTTTAAAGCATACAGTAGGAAATCTGATATTAGAATTCAAGGACAAAATGAACACTGTTTTGCACATTTAAACTGCACAGCTCTTGCTTGCAGGGTCTCTTTGTGCATGGCTAAGGGTCCCAAAATAAAGTGACCCAAAGACAGAGCATAACTGTACTTCATCTGCCACCCCATCCTCCCCCTGTATTCTTCCATATTGCCAGTAATACACCTGGGTTTTTATCTCAGAAGCCCACCAAAACACATCTTCCATGTAGAAAAATCCTTTTCATGCTTTTTTTTTATTTTAATGCATGCATCTTGTTTTATTTTAGCTTCATGGACAAGCTAAAAAAAAAATATTTCAAGATTTGAATCCTCATTTTTCAATACAGTAACTGCCATCAGTGTTTACAACACAGTAATTACTGGTAAGAGACAGAAATGGGATTTTTTAATTTAATCGCTAGATTAGATTACTAATCACCTCTATATCTGATATATTATACAATGCAAAAATAACAATATTCTCCCTCAGGTTCTATTATTTCAACTAATTGCAAAAGAGAAAAAAAAAATTTTCCAAACACTGCAATAATAATCTATGTGCAGTTTTCCTCTCTTTATGTTTGTGAAATAGAGATCAAAATACTTACACAAAGGCATATATTAAATACTCAAACCCAAAACCCCTTGAAAATCAAATGGTGCTAAAGAATATAAAAATTAATTTAAGATAAAATACATTTATAAAAAACATACCTTGAAATTTACTCTCCTATAATTCAAGTTTAAATTGTGCTATATTAAAACTCAGCTTATTGGTCAATTTAACTCTTTCTAAGGAATACACTTCTGGTCTTTTCTGTGCATCAGCATTTTTAGAGAATTGCAACTTTGCTGCAAAATTGTGGAACCTGCTTTCTTCTCCTTTTGGAGGCCATCTTTCATAACAGTATCACAGATATAAAAGAGGGCAGAATTTCTCTATCCTTTCCATATTTTTTTTCTCACAGGAATGAAATGCAGTGTTCCCTTCTCTTCTCAGTATTTCAGGAAAATAATCCCAATGACTATGACTATGGCAACCAAATAATGGCCAGCTTAGCAGAGCACCTCATTAGACTTCAGAGTGACTTTATTCATTACCTCACATCACTCTTGAGGGATTCTTCTCACTCCTATGAAATTGCAACAAACAACCCCCATCACAGCTAATACTCAGGCATGGTAAGAGGGCCCTTAACTGTGAAAAAACAGCACAGTTCAATTCTGGAGACAAGTCAATGCCAGTGTCTGGAAAGACTTCCCCAGGGATACTTTCTGCAGGATCATTCAGTAGCCTCTAAAATTTTGCATTCATGACGTGACTGTATTTCTGCCACACAGGTAATCAGCTCACCTTCTCTGACCACTACTCCCTCCTCATCTTCCCTGGACTATGAGCATTTAGATTTAACAGAGAGTTTCCCTTTCTATCATTCAGGAGTCTATCAGCAGAGTACAAGGAATACAACCCTACATGGAGAATATAGTGGTTTTCCCTTTTAATACAGCAAGAATGAACCTTACAGGTATACAAAGCAGACTTGGTCTCCTTCCAGATGTCTTATTTTCCCCCCTTGTTCAAAATGTAAGCTCTAGTGCCTCCCATTAAACAGTGGAGAAGTAAATCTTTGCCCACTGGTAAAAAGGAAGATTATTATTTGACTGTTTCAAGACTCATCAGTTCTCACTCTCTGGTTCCCATGGAAACTATCCCCAGTGAAGTTTGAGAGGGGCTTTGTGTGCAGCAGAAATGACAATAATTATGGAGAGAATTAGGTTTCTGCAGGGGAAAATCTTTAATAATTTTCAAATTTTGTCCAGACCTTAGACAGCAAATCATTCACTAGTTTCACTTTTGCCAAATAACAAGGTAGTAATGAGTATTTTGCCATGTTGATTTGTAGTTAATGAGGTTTTTTTAGGGAAAAAAGGTACTGGAATAAAGAAGTATGTTTTATCTGAACAGAGACCAATGTGAACAGCATTAAATAAAGAGTACACTGCTAGGCTGAAATGAGTCCAGCAATCTTTTTCGGAGAGAAGTTGTATCTAAATTTATGGATAAAATTCTGTTGTGAAAGGTATATCTATCATCTCCCTTGAAACAGTGAGACTGTTTCACTGTACCTCTATACTATAAATTCATTTGATGGAGCAAGAAGTAAACTGGCCCTGGGTCTTCAACAGAAAAATACAGAGGTAAGAGCTTACAGTAAAAAAATGAGAGGAAAAAAAGGGTTGATGTAAATACAAAATTTTATAAGATGTATGAGCACTCTATAAAATTCTGGTCCTTGATGAATGAAAGGCAGTAGATTCAATAATGACAGTATTTCCTAAAAAAAAACCCAACAACTATGCTTATAAATTAATCTAATTATCTTCTGCAGAAAGAAATTATACAGATTTAAAACAAGATGGATGTTAGAAAGAAGTAGTTGTAATGATAAGCAATATTACAGAGACATGACTATTGGGTAAAGTATTACAGAAATTATGATTAGTATCTATTTTATATTTTTTTTATACGATTTGGAAATAGAATAGGCGAAGAGACAGGAAAAAAAGCAAGGACACTAACATGGGGCCCTACTCATCTAAGACTACATTCAACAGAGAATTTAAACCCCTATATAATTGTATAGCAATTCCAAAACCATAAACCAGGCATTTACAAGTGTCTACTCCAATGGGCACCTCCCACTTAAACCTGGAAGTTTTCTAAAAATTTTGCTTCTGTACAAGCCAAAAATGAAACATCTTGGCAGTTGTGTCACTTGCCTATCCTAACTGAAGACCCAAAAACCCCAGGTGACGCTGGCCCCCAAGGAGCCACTACCTGTACTCAAAACACACCCAGCCTACAGCTGGAGCTCACAGTACTTCACAAAATGAATAGGTAAACATTTTCTTTTAAAACACAGCAAGAAAGGACAAAATTGTTGCAAGTGTTTATTTCCATAGAGTATCCTGCTGGTTAGAGCACTCACTGGAAAAAAACATGAGACACCTGTGTAAAAGGCCTGTGTTTAGCACGAGGAGGTTCCTCTCACCTCCTCTTTCTCCTGCCTTAAAAACAGGCTTAAATACCAGGCTGGAGGGTAGACACAGCAGAGAGGGAGGGCAGCAGAAGACATGAAAGAGTACATGTTTACTGCTGAGCAGTTTGGGCTGTCACCTGAATAACAAAAATACAGACTGGACCCCTTGGACTTGTTTTGGAGTCATGTTTAAAATGCACAAACAAGTCTAGAAGCTGGGAGCAGAGTTCAGAAGTCCCCCCTCCCTGCCAGGAGAGGCAAGGCACGAGTCATCCTCCTCCAGGCCCCAGGACTCCCAGCCTACTCACACAGCTTTGCAGCATGGCTCCCTCCCTAGCTCCTGCCTCCAAGGCAGCCTGCTAACTTGGGCAGTCCCCCAGGACCTGGGAGATGCAACTTCAACATGCCCAAGTGAGCAGAAAGCCTTCCCAGTCAATGCTTATGCTACTGATTCATGTATAAGGGATGTGAGGAAGAGGGAAACCACCATGGGTTTGGTGGGGGTTTGTGTGTTGGGTTTTTTTAATAAAAGACAAAAGGATAGGAATATGTACCAAAGCTCAGAGCTTGCAGGCACTGGCAGGAGAGGTTGTGTGCCAAGGGAAGGAGGTGCCTCTGGCCCACAGAGAGCTAAATGCCAAAGCTGCAGAAGGAGGCAGAGTCCTGAAACATCTCTGTTCTTGCTAATTAGCTCAGAGCAGCTTTCTGCTGGGAATGATGAGGCTTTTTGATCACCCATCCCCATATGCAACATTCATCACCCCAACTGCGTAACAGAGGTAATCAGGGTGCCTAACACTGGAAGTTATGCACAGGATCCTGCTATTCTTCACTCTGAAGGCCAGATGAAATTCTACCCTCTATGAACCACACAGTTTTCCCTCTGTTAAAAACAGACAAAAAATAAGCTTTGTATTCCACTGGGTTGGCAAGGATAAATGTACTGAAAATTGAGATGCTCAGGCATTCAGTAATAAATATTGTAGCACAGGATAAACCTTGTAGAAATAAGATCTCTCTCTGAAATCTTACCTATGCAAGCAATAAACCTAACCGAGAAGAGTAATATGAATGTGATTAGACTATTCTAAACTATTAGAATATTGAGTTGGTTAAAACAGAATGACCAACCAATGCTGTGGGAGGAAAATACCCCTACAGATTATACTAAAATCACAAGCTTTCTGCACAAAAGCAGCAAAACTGACTTCAAAATTCTCTCCCAGTTCTGCTATGTATGTGAAAGAAAGACAGTAATAGCCTAGGCCAGTACTTATCCCTTCACAGCAGCACAGCATAAGTAAGGAAGGGGAAATCATAAGGAACTGGCACACTAAAACAAAATGAAAATTTTCATCCCTGAACTGGGGAGGGATGAACGACTGCAGAAGTGAAAAGCTTTGCATAAAACAGAGTGGGGCTCAGACTTTGACCCTGCTGCTAGGGCTGCCTGAAGAAAGACATTTCTGCTTCATGAAAGCTGAAATTTGAAAATCTGGCTTTAAGACAAACCAAGATAGATTTTTCCAAGCTGATGGTTTCCTAACATGACTTTTGGAAAATAAGCAAGATGCTTGATTTTCCATCCAGTAATGATCCTGTAATACAAAAACAGCATTTGTCATAAAACCGCAGAATTTAGACTTTAGCATCAGGATTTTTTGGCTTTGTCAATGCAACTTCTGTTGTAACTACATGATTTAATAAAAATTTCCAAAATAACTGCATTTTAAAATTAATTCCTCTGTGAAGTTTCTGTCCTTAACTACTCACAAGTAAGATTCATGATGAACACAAAAACCACAAAAAAAGGCAGGAACTGGACACAAACATCAAGCCAGAAAATAAGTACTAACCAAGAGAAAAGATGAATCTTTTAAGACATGAGAATGAATGTAGCATGAAGGCTACGTACCTTATCTTGTCTCAAGAGCGTATCTATGCAGAGTTATGCAGAGTTTCACAATGGTAGTGATTGCCATTAAAAGTACAGATATGGACAAGACTACTGGACTGTGTGAATAAAGCCTTAATAATTCAGTAAGACAAGAGCAAGTATACTAAAATTCATCAAATTAAATAGTTCTTTTCTCATTTTTTGCCAAACTCTCTCTGCTTTATCACTGTACCACAGGAGCTTGTGTGCAGCACATATTGATAGCAGAGCCTCACTCCTGTATATAATCAAAGTCACAGTCTGAAACATAGAGACAGTAGATCAAAGGTTTCCTAACCTGCCCTTCTTTCAGGCACAGAAATCCATTTGAGAAGTTGCCCATTTTTCAACTGAATCACATACATTCTGCCTTACATGTAGAAATATATGAAAAATAGAATATGTGGATAAAAATAAGCTCAGTCTGGGAAAAGCCAGAATTTTCAAACATTCACCACTGAACCGTTAGGAGCTGCAGAGCTGTTTAGCAGAGGCCCCAGTTTGGAAGCCTAAGGTTGCCATCTTTTGGAATTGCATGTGAATTGTGCAGCTCCCACCCAGGGCCATTTCATGAGGTCAGGAAACAGCAGTAGCTTAGTAAACAAAATTTTGGATCAGACAAACTGTCTGTATTTCAAAAAAGTCTTTATCTCAAAGTGTTTTAATCACTAATAGCATCCAACTTCAGAAGAAATTTCCATGTTTTTCTTGTCATCACCTAGGTAAGTTTAATGATGGTTCTACAGATGAGTGTGAAGGAGCCCAAATCAACCTCCATCTTATGTGGAAATGACATGGAATCTACTTTTTGAAGAGAACATATGGAAAGATTTTCTATTTTAACCTCCACCCAGTTCCCCTGTCTTATCGCCATGTTCCTTTAAAGTCTTTTCCTCCTCCTTCTGGATGAGAGCTGGCCCAGGGCTTACACAGGAGCTTTGCCATCTCTCTTCTGGTATGGAGTTACTTCTCCTTCCCTTCCATGTCCCGCTCTGCACTCCAGCCTCCCCATATCATGCAACTTGTGTTGCTCTCCTTGAAGATGCCATCTTTGCTCTCCTTCATCCAGTGTGCAGCAAATGGGAGAAGAGGCAGTCTGTATTCCTCTCCTGGCCAAGATGCCTCCTTTCCAGCTCAGGATCCAGAAAATGGCAGCATATTAAGCTGTTTTCCAGAATCATGAGATTCAGTTCTTATCCTCAACTTCAACAGGAGTTGCTCCTGAGCCTAATGAAATTTTCACTTAAAGATACTATACAGAAGTCATATGCACCACTCCACTATTTCCACAGATGGCAATAGTATCTGTATGAGGCAACTTTTCCTACCAACACCTCATGGTGGATATTTCTGCCACTGGTGGTGACTGAGAAAATTGGATCATGAATTATGTGGGGATCATACCATCCAAAGTTCACTATATTCATACTTTAATTCAATTCTCTGGCTTTGGTCAAGCCAAACTTTGTAGGGTGTCGGCAAAGATGGCCAGCATCCTTCTGGGCTATAGTAAGAAAAATGTTGCCAGCATGTTGATAGAGGTGATCCTTCCCCTCTCTCTATTTAGCACTGAAAACACACCTGGAGTGTTGAGTCAAGGTCTGGCCCCCCCAGTGTGATATAAACATTAAACTGGAAGAATTCCAGTGAAGTGCCATGAAGGTGACTGAGTGACTGAAACACCTGTCTTGGAGAACAGACTGGGGAATAGAAAGCTCAGGAAGATCGTGTCAGTGTGTATAAATATTGGATGGGAGTGTGTAAAGAAGGAGGAGCCAGGCTCTTTTCAGTAGTTCCCAGTAACAGGATAAAAACAATGGAAAAAAATTGAAATATAAGAAATTCCACTTACATGTAAGAAAACACTTTGACTGCGAGGGTGGCCAAACACTGGAAGACTGCTTTAAATAAGGGTCTAAACCCCCCTATCAGTTCACAGTGACTGCATATTTGCTTTCCATAAATATGGCTTCATATTACCCTTTTCCATCCAAGGCACTCCTTTGAAACATCCCCACAGTTACAATCCTATCAACTTCCAAGTTCCACGGTAAAGCTCTTGTTACAAAGTCTGCAAAACTCTGAATTACTGGGTTGTTGATAGGTTGTGATTACTACTGACCCAGGCTCCCATGCTCCCACATTGTTCTGTCATCTTGTTTTACACTTTGTGTGTAAACTCTGAGAGTTAGGACTGGCTTTTTATTCGGTGATTAGACAGCCTCAAGCACCTTATAGAGTTCCTAGATACTATTGTAAAAGCAAACAATGTAAAAGCAAACGATCTGCTGATGTAAATTTAAGAGAGTACATTATCTATCACTTTCATTTTTAGATACTTGTTCAAGGAGGTTTTCATTGTGGAAGACATTCATTTCACTTAAGTTTAGCCATTTAACTGTCAGAGACCTCATGGAAAGACAGAGAAGCACGATCAGAAAAGCATTCATCTCACCTCAGGAGACTTCTCTCAGCCTGGTATGATCCTGCTTCTCTCTTCATTTATTAGAAAGTGAGCATAGAGACATAAATTCAGCCAGCTGAGTTTATGTAAAGAGGCACCCTTTTGACTAGACATAAATCTACACTCATCAGTAGAAATCTAGCTTTGAAAATTTTTACTTAGATGGCCTGAACAATATCTGATCTGTTTTTCCAGCTAAAATACAAGAGAGTAATACAAGAACAATATAAGATCTCTCATAACACATCATTCATATGATTTAGTTACAGTATTATGCTTTACTAGTTGCTATCTTTCTTCAAAGAAGCTGAGAGGAGATTCCACTGTGCATCTACTTCTTTGTGCACTGACACTGCTTTTTGAGAAAACAACCATTTTTCTCATCACAGTCTGTAAAGCTGCTGTGAAACACAGAAAGCCACTCAACTGAGCTATTCCAGTTTCAGATAAACTTGCTTAAGATCCGGCTTAGGGATTTCTAAAACATCCTTCAATGCTTTGCAACTTAGACAAAATTGAAGTAGCACCAATAACCTAAAATTATGTTGAGAACTCTGAAAGTACTGCTAGACTAACTGCAACAGTTCTGGTAATTAAGTGCTCTTGTAAATGGCGGTCAGCATTCTGATACTTCTGTTTGCATGAGGAAAAGACTTGTCAGGAGTAATAATGGGTGACCGCTGTGATACAGAAAATGCTGAACTTCAGCAGTCTGTGATTAACAACTTATACAGCCAAGCAATCCTGACTTTGCAATATAACTTAAGTTACAAAACGCCAGTGAGAAAAATGAGTTTTATTCCCCAACAAGCTGACCAAGGCTGTACAGTATCCCACACAATCTGAAGTTAATTTTGAGTAAAAGAGATTGAGAGAGAGAACTTTTTTTTCTTTGTTGCCAAATTCAGTCATGCAGAGAGAGAACAAGTGTTTACTATTCTTTCAGAAAAATGAAGCATCTGTGACGATTGCTGAGAAGAACTTGCTCATTTAATGATGTGCAAATCTTGGTCATGGGCTGAAAATATTTTAAGTTGCATTTGAATTTCAGAAGGAACAGTGAAAAAACTACTTTGTGTGTCTATAGTGGTCATCTCCAGGGCTACTCAATAACAGAATTAACTTTGGACATTACTGTGCTTTTTAAGTTTATAATAATGCAACTACAGGATTGACAAGCATTAGCTCTCATCATTTTTGGATGGGTACAGGAGGAGAAAAGAGGCAGACAGGATTTAGGTTTGGTTTCAGCAGCTTTTACTCATCTCTAAGCATGATTTTACTCTCTAAATAGTCTTAGTAGTCTTTACATTTAAGTAGTTACAAGAGAGTCTAATTCCTCATAAAAAAAGTAGGAGAAAAACCCACATCAAACAGGCTTTTGAATGTAGATATCAATTCAAGATTTAATGGCTTCTTAAAATCAAAGGACAACTTTGCTGGCAGCACACTTCTCAAGATTATTCTACAGAATCTAATTTTGAATACAATTTATGTTGGTTTTCTTCTTATTAACTCATACAGCCAAAGCTTTGCTGAAATGTTTAAGACAGTTCAAATTACAGACATTAAAAAGGAGGTCATGATATAAAATCTTTCATCTCTGGCAAAAATTGTAGAATCACAGAATTGCTTAGGCTTGAAAAGACTTTTGACTTCATCAAGTCTAACCCTTAACCCAGCACTGCCATGTCCAGCATTAAACTATGTCCTCAAGCACCAGATCTGCACATCTTGCAAATACCCTCAGGGACTGTGACACAGCCACTTTCCTGGACAGCCTGTTCCAATGCTTGGCAACTCTTTCGGGTGAAGAAATTTTTCCTAATATCCAATCTAAACCTCTCCTGGTACAATCTGAAGCCATTTCCTCTTGTCCTATTGCTTGTTACTTCAGATAAGACGTCAGCCTTCAGCTGACTACAAGCTCCTTTCAGGTAGCTGTAGAGAGCAGTAAGCTCCCCCCTGGGCTTTCTCCAGGCTAAACACCCCCAGCTCCCTCAGCTGCTCCTCACAGGACTTGTGATCTGTATAATACTAAATATTCTCATGAATAATGGCTAGTTGAACTCAGAGTAGGCAGTTGAAGTAAAACTAAACATAACTTTCTTGGTTTTATTTCTTTAGTAATTACAGGAGTCTGTGAATCAGTGAGATCTTATGGAGAGAGAATCTGCTATGTTCATCAATATTTAAAGCTTTAAGACAAAGCTCAGCTATACGTGATAGTTGCACTACCAACACTTGAAGTCAGTCAAAAAGTAATTTGATAATGTGAGCTCTTACTGCAAGCCAGGGCCTGTCTTGTCACACTTATGCATATCTGCTATACTTCCTGCAGGCAAGAAAAAGTATGTATTTTTTCTATACAAGCCAACTTTTGTTACATGATTGTCAAAGGTTGTTTGTACCTATTTCAAAAGCATAAACAGGAAAGGCACAGAAATGCCAATTAAAACCCATAATTTGCTGTCACACCTACTTAAATATCAGGATCTTCAGTCTGGAAATTTCAAAGGGAATATTCAACTCTGTTCAACTATACTTAATACCTGACTGTGTTTATAATCTCACAGCAGTTGCCCCATTCAAAAGCACTTTTCTGTGCTTTTACACCTCCAACATCCTCCTGTTTTTCAGAACAACACATCTATCATTTTGTAGTCATTCTTCTCTCCCACCTCTCTGAGTATTTTGCCAAGCCCTGCTGATTTCTCCTTTATAATATGTCCTTGAAAAACAAGCAGGTCCTTCCTCTCACTTCCTGTGGGTGAAACCTTTGCCTGAGTTCTGACTGCCTTTCTTCTGAAGTTCCTAAACTACTGCGACCTCCTCTGTTGCCTTTTCTAATTCCTCCTTGGTATTCCCACAATTGCTACAAACCCTTGCACAAAAGCATCCCCTCTTACAAACCATGAATCACCTTACTAGTTTCCTCAATCCTAGCAAGCCAATATTTTCAGTTTTGCTTATCCTACTCTTTCTGATCATTCATATCTTTCTTTCAATCTTATACTCAATTGTATTGGCACTTCCAAACGGACTCCATTCTGGCATTGATAATGCAAAGCCACATCCTACCCCCTGCAACCAACTTCCACTGTTTCCTTCCAGAACATACCATTATCATACAAATCATTATTCTACATACATCCTTTGGGGATTTTTTTTTCCCCAAGAAAGGCTCGTTTGAGTATACCTGAATCAAACAAGAACTTTTGCACACAGCTTTCTACATTGCCCGTGCGACAGGCTCACATTAGAACTTCACGGGGAATTAAATACTGTAATTTCTAGCTTAATGCCGCTGATCTGCCACATAAAGATCCTCCTACACAGTCAGTTCTCTCATGCAGAGATTTTGTCTTTGTTCTGACACTTTGCTGAGAACACACATGTCTTTAGTTCGTATAATATAGGACATTTATTCCTTGTAAAAGCAAAATAACTCCCTACCTTTCCCTTCCTGCTGAAAATACAAACTACCCTCCCTCTCCCTCCCTCAAGTAAAGCCAATCAACAGACCTCTAATTAACTGAAGGACTTGTATCATTAGCTTGTCTGGTGGCAACAATTTTACAACTCAAGGGATGGCACATGCTGAAAATTGAATGTTACTTTTACAGGGAAAATACTCAAATTTGTTCTCCAGATAGGCAATTTGGAGGGGTTTAACCTTTATAAAATTGTGTATTCAGAATAAAATATGAATTTATCTTGTATTTTAACTAAGCTTGTAGTTTCAAATTCAGCTACCTGTGCCTTACTGAAAAAAACAACAAAACAAAACAAACCACCAGAAATCTCCAGTATATGATACTGCCCTAAGTTGCCCATGTTTGAGAAGGGTGGCAAGGATGCAACAACTTTAGAAAACAAGGATGCCAGGAGTGTTCCCCTGTTCTATGGCAAAAATATATCTACAGTGTACAAAGTCACTTTTTAAAATTTGACTGGAGTGCAAAATACTTCAGTTTTACTCTCTGTCTGGACCCATACAGTGTAAGCAGAACACCCTTACAGTGTGGAGGTCTTACTCTGGTTAAAACACAAAAACTTTCAGAATGTCAGCAGATACAATCTATAATATTAAATCAAGGAGCTTTATATCTATGGTCTGTATTTGGTATAGAATTTGCTTTCCAGGAGAAAATGGCACAGATGAAGATTTTCATTGTGCAGAACAACACTTCAGAGCAATGAAACTCAATCACATTTAAAATCCAGGTTTGCCAACAAGGCAAAAACTACGGAAATGACAGATCACAACCACAATTTGACTTAAAAATCTGTAATAAATCACAACCACAATTTGACTTAAAAATCTGTAATAATGCTGCACTTAAATTCCATCTCTTACAAATTATTTCAAATCAAAAGACAGCTAGGATCTATTGAAAAATAGTATGTGGATGCTTAAAAAAGTTCTTATAAAACCTGAGGCATCATTATAGGGCTTTTTTTGCAAGACGTGTGAAACCAGGACTGTGAGGTACTAATGAAGTTTCATGGCCAGATTTATTAACCTGATGTTTTTTTAAGAATTTGCAATACTCAGTTTTATGCATTAAAAAACCCAGAAAAATGGTCTATAATAATATAGGTTCACATAATCCAAACACTATGCATGAAGGCAAAAACAGTGTGCTGCCAGAAAGCTGTAGTTTATTTCCACGTGACAGAGAAGCAAACCTAGAAGAATCAGAAATCACCTTCCTTCTCCTATTGCAGAAGAAGGTGAAAAGAATTTTGAATCCTACAGATCTGAAGCAGAACATGCCAGCAACATGGGTCCAGAAATCTGACAATTAGGGAAAGCTTTGCCAAATTTTCATTTCTGCACAAACCCATTCTAAAGGTGAGGCTCTCAGGACTTCTGACTTCCATATTACCCCTTGCTTCTCCACCTCCCTGTGATTACAGGCCTAGATTTAACTGCATTCTCAGTTCACAGTGGTAATGCCCACCTGCATTTACTAGATTCCACCTGCATTTACTAGATACTGCAATAACTATACTCTTCATCTGTCTTGGATACTTTAGCATTCACATGATTTACTATCATCAGATATAGAAACCTTACCCAGAGAAAACCAAAAACCTTTCCAAGACTGGTAAATGAAAATCTTGAAACATGAATGCTCAGAAAAAGCCTAATGCATTAATGCTTCGGGGACCTAAATTTAAAATTATTTAATTTTCCAGGGTGCCAAATTCTCAATTCCTTCTGAAGTCAATGAGAGTAGTAAAGAACAAGACCCTGTCTAGGCTGTTCCTTCCAAGATTAATTTCTAGTTTCTCTGGTCACCTGTCTTTAGCTGACTGGTCCTCCACCTCCCCAGATGAAACGCTGCAATTCAGTAACTCTCTGCTACATTTTCCCCCTCAGGATCTGTAATATTTCATAAGCTGAGACATTTGGCAACTGCTAGTTAGTTACTTTGCAAGCCAAACAACATCACAACACAGTGATACAGGATTAGCTTAACCTAAACAAAATACATCTTACTTGCCAAAAGACACAAGCACTCGATGTGTGAAGATGTGGCAGTTAAAAAACAGCCACCTGAGCACAGCCTTGCTTATATGTGGCATTTTTTCTGAAAACACCTGTCTCCTTTGGTACTTACTCTTTGGGGAAGAAATGTTAATGTTTGTTCCTCTCAGTCAATATACAGCTCACAAA
The DNA here is from genome assembly GCA_013400915.1 of Pardalotus punctatus. NCBI lineage: Eukaryota > Metazoa > Chordata > Aves > Passeriformes > Pardalotidae > Pardalotus > Pardalotus punctatus. The sequence continues at coordinate 179,796 of VZTX01003154.1, forward strand.
ACCACATGTCTACAAGACACAAAACTAGGCTAACTAGATTCTCTATATGAATTCCACACTACTCAAAACTAGTTCTGATGCATTTAGATAAGGCACACCTTTGGATCCAAGTTTAGACAGAACCACATTCAACAATCCTGAAACTGCAGCTGCATTCCACTCTTTCAGCCTCCATGTTCTCCTGGTTGTAAATCTGATTATTGTACTCTGTGGCACACTCTTTATTTTTTTGGTCTTTCTTAACTACTACCCTCAAAGAGCCACTTTCAGCCTGGATTGCTCTGTATAAGGTAATAACTCGCACAAACACATTGGAGAGCACATTATATTTATTTAAAAGAAAACATACAAGTATTTCACTGTTCCTCCAAGCAAAACTTGTTCTGGAACAGACAGAACTTGTTCTTTGTTCTGTGTGAACCTTGGCCCTTCCTCCTAACATCACTTTCAAATTTCATGCCTTCGGGCTGAAAACATTCCATTTTTCATCAAACTGTTTTCTTAAATCTGCATGTAACACACCTGTCACAAACTTTTGCTCTACTCCTTTGCAGTGTTTCTGCAACTCCCACACTCTTGGCAAGAGCTGACTCTAGGTAAAAATCCAACACCCTCCTTTATTCATCATCTAGGATGTATGATTAACTTGTTTTTTTCAAAGATGTTGCCTTAAGTTCTGGGTGTTGACTACTCTCATAAGAGGAACTACACCTTGTTCAGTGTTGGCCCACGTTTCCACTTCTTTGAGCTGAGAATTCCTGATGAAGCTGGATCTATGTGTTATGTAACCTGGCCAACATGACAGTGACATCCAAGGTTTGCCTCTTGCAAGAGTTCCTGCTAGGTGTGTTCCAGTCCCCAAATTATTCACAGATTCTGTCTTGACATGGGAACTATTTCTCCAAAGCACCCCTGATTTATGGCATCAAATATAATGAAGGACTTAAGTTCACAGACATGTGCAGTCTCACCTGTGAGTATAAACAAGAAACCCCAAACAAGAATCCGCAACTTTCACTCTAGTTACATTTCACAGATAATAAGTTGCATTTGCAACAAATACTGGTTCTAGGATAATGCCAGCCCTGTCCAGTAAATTTGGTAATCAATTATTTGGTCAAGGGAGAAGAGATGGACATTTTTGCCAGAGATTAGGATTTACTCACTCTGCATTCGCCAATGTGCTCATCTAGCCCATTGTTTTCTCTAATACTCCTTTTTGAGCTACTTCTGTGCATCCAGGAAGTGTATCTTCACGCAGCTGCACTCCAGGGGCTATGCTCTGTTAAAAAGAAAACAAAAAAAATTCAAACTATAAATATTCTCCTGTTTCCACAAGGAGGACCTCTGAAGTACAGAGGATCTTAGTTACATTATCCACAAAAGGTGCATAGCTTTGGGCAGCCAAATGTTAGCAGAATTTAGAAGCTCTCATTTTTCAGCCATTAATTCTGATAATTGTATTTCACACACACTTTTGAACAGACACTTACTCTTCCCTTCCCAGGTGGGGGAGGTTTGTCTTGCTGAGGATTACAAAACAGGCTGAAACAATGAATTTTTGTAGATAACTTAAGAATTTTTGAACAGTGAAGACACAATCATTAGTTCAGAATTTTTAACTAATTTAGTCATCAGACTAACTTTTCTATGAAGAATTTACAAGAAATTAAGCCAATTTAAAACCTAGAAGTTTAGGAATGACAGAGCTCACAGAAAAGACGAGGAAAATATTAATTCAGTAATACAGGACCAAGAAGCCTACTAATCTGAGTACTACGGACAGACATTTTAAGAGATTCAGATGATGCTTCTGGTACTATATTCCCCCCCATGACAAATCGGTATATGTACAGTATTTATTCTCTGTGCCATTTTACAGGATGCAGCTTTTCACAACACAGAGCAAGGAAAGAAAAATCAAACTTACCACTGCCTAGCTATTTTTGTATTTTTCTTGAATAGCAGTTTGAAATCCAGATAGCAATATTAATTCTTTAAACCAACACGCTCCCTAAAAGCTTTGACCACAGGAAAAATTATGAGGGAAACTACAGTCAATACTTTCTTTTTTAAACTATAGTAGGAGCCATCAGTGAGCACCCAGCAACAAGTATGTTTGAAATGGAAGCTTTTCATAAAAGAAAAGCACACCTCAATATTATTTCACTCATTGCTACCTGACAGTGTCCTGAAGAAGGAGAGAGGGGCAACTATGGGCTATTTGCACATGTAAAGGAGTGAAAGCTCTCTCTAGCGTTGACAAGAACCCGTAATTCAGGTGCTGTAGGGCATATCTTAAAAGCCACAAGAACTACACAGACACGTGAAACGAGAACCTCTAAAATAAGGTCAAAGGCGCTGTCACACAGGGCTGCTGGCTATGCAAGTGGTGCTTCAGCACTCTGAAGTCATCTGTGGGCTGTTTAAACTTATAGCACACTTCTTATTTCTTCCAAGTTTTTTTTTTTTTTAATTTGTTCGTTTATCACTCCCATATTTGGATACACATTATCTTCCTTCTACGGACACATGGTATTTTCCAAAATATATGCCGAATTCTAGAGATAACGACTACGTTATATAATTTGATCTTCTGAGCTCTTCTTTACACTTTAAAATTCCAATAAAAGATAAAATACATGGGCCAAATCAGCTAAAAACACAGCTCATAAAATCTACTTCTGTTCAACTCTGGAAGTTATTTTTGAATAGCATGCTTTGTTTCAATAAGCATCTGTTGGGTGCAGTTGACACAACACCAAAATCCTTAGCCTCCTAATTTTTTAAGAACTTTTTGATGTATACAGTATCCTGTAGCACTGCTGCATATAAAACATTTAGTTAAACACTGCATAAACCAAATCATGCACTGCAGTCACAAATTACTACATTAACATGCCAAAAAGTGTCCAGTAAACATTAGAAAGGCAGAAATACAAAAGAAGTAAGAATCCTTGGAATGTAATGCAAGGTGGTATTATAAGCTCCTCAGGACTTGCAAACTGGAACAAGAATTGCACTTGCACTGTTTATGTCTTACATAATGACTTGGTATACTAGTTGCTAACCTTACTGAAAGCTATACACCAAAATAAAAATATTTTTCTCACAAGAGTGACTACAAAATAAAAGGAAGGGAAAAAAAGACTACTCTTCCTTCTTTTGTTTATGTGGGCTGATCTCCAGAAACACCAAACACTTGCAAGCATTCAGTACCTATAAAGATCAAGCTGGAAGCATCTGTGCTCTAAAAGAGAGAGGCAAATGGATTAGGTTGTATTCCTGCTGCATGAAATCAACTGCCTAATGACTCTGAACAACAAAAAAAACCTTTGAAGTCTGCAGAATGTATGGGGAAACAGTAATTGTCACTTTTGTATCCCTAAAAAATGAGGGTTTTATACTCTGGAATTAAAAAGTTTTAGTAAAAACTATTGTAGTGTTAAAAGCCAGCTCCTTGTCAAAGTAAATGCAGTAAATATGCAATACAGAATAATTTCTGTAAAAATGTCTCATCATTGCTTCTTTCAATTAATTTCAAGACAGTCTGTTAAATTACAGTACAGGAGAAAGAAGTACTTAGGGTGTATTTCTAACAAATATCAAGTCATTGGTGGAAAAATCACATTAACTTCAGAGAAGAAGTAGGCCTACTCAAAATTACAAAGTGCCATGAAACAGAAGAGTACTTCTAGGCACAGGTAAGGGGTGTGATTTCTGCTCTTAAATATCTTGTAGTCAAATTAAAAATGAAATATATTCTGAAAGTCTCAGTGGAATGAGAAGAAAAATGTCCTTTATCTGGCATAATGAGCTGGCTGACTAAAACACCAGAGTATTTTGCATCTTTATGTTGGGCAGAATATTTTTACTGAAGAGCCTCTTGCTATGTAAAGTTCCCTTCATGAGACGGATTAATGGAAATTGACAGCTGTAACAAGACTAAAGCCAGATAGGGTTAAGTCTTCTACAGTTGTCTTTTTTCCCCTGCTTATAAAGAGTTCAATAAGGTCAATACAATTTGAGTAAGACAGATTACATTTCTTTGTTCCAAATCTCAAAAGCATATAATTATTATTACTTTTTTGCAAATATGTTTGGCTTGCTAGAGTGGAAATGCTTATGAAATTTCATGAGAAATCAAAATTATCTATGCAAAATGAAGGATAATCATGGATATGGAAGACTTACAGCAATTTTCAAATATCAAATATGACAATCCACCAGAATGAGAAAATAAAAGTAAAAACAGATCTATTTGTTGAGATGGGGCTTTAGTTGTGGAATATGCAGTTCTAGTACAGGGACTACTCTTATATGTACCATTCAGAAAGCTGAGAGACAGTAGCTCCCTGACAGAAAATGCGGTATTTACATAGCACTGTGCCTTAAGTGGTTATATATGACATATACATACACCTACTCTCAAAATACAGCACATTGCTGAGAACTACATTTGACAATATTCTTCCATCCTCCACAGGGAGATTTGCTTTTATCACTCAGCAAAGACCTGCCATAACTTTTGGGCTATGCCACAGACATTAAGTGACAGTCAAAAATCAGTAATGAGTCCAGAAAGCATAATGCAGACAGGGGAAGTGAGACAGCATGGAATGGTCAGACCAGACGTAGGAAATTGGATGCAAGGTTGTCACCAAAACTGTGGGAAAAACAAAAACCCTCCAACAACATTTTAGTGTTAAATAATCAAAGCATTACTTTATTTCTGGCCAGGATGTGCAACAGAAATAATTTCATCCACATATAACCTGGGTGTGCAGAGAACATCATTCCACGACACATGAATTTTACTAGATTTCCCCCAAAATTTATACAGTCACCTGATTCCTCACCTGGTGGAACAACGCCCTGGAGAGAAACTTAAAATTCCTTTGCCTGGGGCAAAGGCAAACAAAACCCCTGACTAAAGTTATATAAGAAATTTTTAAAGTGGTGTATTTTCCAACAAGGTGATGCACAGAGGAGCCTGGAGCTGGGAGACTGACCAACCCCTCCAGATACCCCACTCACAACTCCACCACCTGCAGGAGCAGCTGCTGACGGCTGGAAAAAAAAAAACCAAGCCACTTTGGTGTAGGGTAGGGATATAGGCTTAAAATAGGGTAAGCTGTTCAGAAAACTACTGTTGTAAGGACTTTTCACTGTAATGTCCTCCAAGAGCATACCACATCTGTGTGCGCCAGGCAAGCCTGCGAGGTGTTCTGTCCTGCCCTACTGCTGGTGTCACAGAATCACAGAACTGTTGGTGTTGGAAAAGACCTCTAGAGATCATCTAGTCCAACTTCCTTGCCAAGGCAGGGTCACCTAGAGCAGGTTACACGGGAATGTGTCCAGGTGGTTTTGAACATCTCCAGAGAGGGAGAGTCCATAACCTCCCTGTGCAGCCTGTTCCAGTGCTCTGCTAATCTCAATGTAAAGTTCTTCCTCATGTTGAGGTAAAACTTCTTCTGTTTTAGTTTATGGCCATTGCTCCTCATGCTGTTGCTGGATGCCACTGAAAATAGCCTGGTACTATCCTCTTGGCACCCGCCTTTGAGATACTTATAAAGCATTAATGAAATCCCCTCTCAGTCTTCTCCAGACGAAAAAGGCCCACCTTGGCAGTCTCTCCTCCCGTAATCATCTTCGTGGCTCTCTGCTGGACCCTCTCCAGTAAGATAGGTAAGGTGTTCAGAAAACTACTGTTGCAAAGGCTTTCGCCACGACGTTTTCCAAGAGCACAGCACACCCGTGTGCTCCACGCAAAACTGCGAGCAGTGGTGTGCCGCCCTCCCCCGCCCTGGCTCCGAGGGACTAGGCTGGGCTGGGCGAGGCACCTCAGCCGCTGCCTCGTCCCCTCCACCCGGGGCACCCCGGCTCCGTCCCGCCACACCGGCACCGCGGGGCGGGGCGGGGCGGGGCGGGGCAGGGCAGCCCCCACCTCCGCCAGGGGCCACAGCCGCTCTGCCCTCCCAGGAACCGTGTCCCGCCGTGCCCGCACCGAAGAACTCCACTCCCCCCGCGCACCCCACCATGGCGGCGAGAGGCTCCTCCCGGCATGCCCGGCATTTCCCGGCCGCGCTGCCTGGAGACGGCCGCCGGGGCGGGGCGGGGAGGAGCGGGGCGGGAAGGGGAGGATGCTGCGGCCGCCGCGGGGTGAGGCGGCGGTGGCGGCAGGAGTAGCGGTACTGGGCGGCACGGAGGATGCGGCGGCGGTGGTGTCGGCAGCAGCAGGCGGAGGAGCGAGGAGCGATGCGGTGCTGCGCGGCGGGGCCGTGGCCGCACAGCGCCCTCACCACGCTCCTGCTGACAGGTCGGTCACGGCGCGTCTCCCCGCGGNCGGAGCGGGAATGCCGGCGGGGCGCGGGAGCCAGGCCTGGCTCCGAGCCGCTGGATGGCGCGGGCGGCTCCGCTCCCCAGGGCTGAGCCGCGCCCGCTGCTCTCCTCCGCTCCCTTGAGCTGGTGCCAGGCGCGACAGACGGGCTGTTGTGAATACGAGGGTGTCTTTTGTGTTGCCCCTCGTCTCCCGTATTTCACATCTTGACCACTTAATGCAACTGTGCCAGAATTAAGAATTTAGAAAAAGTCTTGGTCCTGGTCCCAAAAGCATGAAAATAATAGCTTTTTTGCCATAGGCAGGTTTCACACCCACAATGTTCTTTGCAGTGAAGCACATCAAACAGATAACACTTAATAGCAGCCCAGCCACAGGCCTGCCTTTGTGAGATGTGTTACACTAAGAGCTAGTTAACAGTAGGAAATCTGTAGGTTATTTTGAGTTCCGAGAGGTTGATGGTGTGTCATCTGCAAGCAGTCTGCTCTATATCCTCTTTAATAGTATCTAGGTACACTTCTAGTACTTTTTCTACTTATGACCGTACTTGTCATAGGCTATTGGAAGCAGAATTGACATGGAGGCGCTGGGTATATTAAAGATGTGGTAAGAACTTAAGTGTGAAGTTGTTCGATGCGAGGATAAAACTTTGCATATGTTAGGTGCAAAACACTGCTTCCCCTTAAGTGGAAATTTCTCCTGCCTCTTCTTCCTCCCCCTCCATGACTGGTTGTGGGATAGCAACCAAACAAGAGCTAGGACAGTTTAGAATAAGCTTTCAGTATCAGCTGAAATACTGTATTTTAGAAAGGTCAACTAACATGACCTTCTGGAAGCTGACTTGTGAGCTGCTTTCCTGGCTGCATGGTAAGGGAAGAGGTCTTAAGTTTTTTTAGTGGTAACTTTTCCACTTAGACCTTTCTAAGGCTGGTTCAGTTAGATTTCATTAGTTAAAACTAGAATACATGGTTTGAAACTGATCAAAAACAGGAGATATGAACTTTAGTTCAGTTAAATTCTCTTAAGAGATATCTATATAAAATTTATTCTTTGTCAAGGTGGAGATTTGTAGTATGTTCCTGATCTGAATGAAACTGTCCCAGGAGCTCACCTGAGCTCCCCTCCATTCTCCTTAAGAGGGGAACTTCCAAACTTGTCTGCTGGCTCCAAGAAGAGCCATAGCCCAGCATAAAAATCCATTCTTTTGGGTCCTGATCTTAAGCAGGCCCTACAGTACTGCACCATTACTTAACAAGGCAAAAGACATCTTACAGACAAAATGGCCCATGAGAAGTAGCACAGGATTTATAAATAGATTTCTTTTAGTTCTGCTCACTGAATACAGATTAGTTTTTCCCATTTCTGTTCTAGCACTTGATCTGCAGAAGAAAGTTGATTTATGCTTTTTGCTTTCCTTAAAAATGTATGAAAAAAGGCTTTATGGAGGACAGCTGCTGTCAGAAGGGTTGTCTCCCTCTCACTCCTCCCTATCCACTTTGTGGCAAAACATTATTTCAAAATCCAGGGATTTCAAGAGAATCAAGAATTTATAGGGTGTAAGAGTGATTTCAGAAGTCCAACAGTTGCACCTAGGGGTCTAGTATAGTACTCAAATGGAAGGTATTGACTCTCAAATGCAAGCTTATGGTCCTCCACGGCTAGGAAAACATGGGACTTTGTTGTGAGAAGTGACAGTTAGGATTAAGCATTTCTAATACAAACTTGTTAGCTGTTCTTTGACTCTAGCTTCATAATAACAGACTTCCTAGAAGTTTGCTAAATTACACTAGTAGAGATGACTGTCCTATTAGTTTGGCAGAGCAATGAATTGTCCCCGTGTTCGGTATCTGAGAGAGTGGTTATCAAAACATTGCTTGAGTGACTGTGGCCAGTGGTTTTGTCCTATGTTTCTGCCCTTCAAGAGTTAGTTGTCAGTACCCACGCTGTCTCTGAAACCCCTGTTTTATCCCAGGAAGAGGCTGTTGTAGAGCAATGGAGCTGTATTCCCCATTCCCTATAAAGGGGTCAAAATGGGGAAGAAGCTCATTAGTTCTCACTTTGTAAGCTGTGGTTATGTGGTCACATTAATTTGTCATAAAGCTGCACTGCTGCCAGAATGCATTCTCCAGCCCTTGCAGGGCTAGGGATTATTTGCTGCCTCCCTTGGTGATGAATAACTTGTACAGTGATACTGTGCATTGGGTCATCTGTCTGAAAACTAGTCCACCCACAAAAATAGTTCGCAGAAATGTATGTACTGATCAGGACTGGTATGGGATCATTTCCACTGGTGTGTGCTAGGTGATGAAGAATGTGCTGGGAATGCCCCCTTTCAGCAGGGCTGCAAACACGCTGCTTTAAAACAGCTGTGAAATCACTGGCTGGGCCAGGGATTCAGGAGGCTGAACTAGATCCCTGCACTTGTCCTGCTGTTGACAGCAGAAGTGCTGTTGGCAACACTCCACTACTGAGCTGCACCCTGCACAAGGAGGCAGAACATTTCACAGATGGTCTGGTGTTTTCAGACTGACACCCCAGGACACCTGCCCTTTTTCCTTTTGTGGCTGCAACCATAAGGGCAAAGAAGCAGGTTTCCTTCAGAGAGCCTCTGGATGTCTGTCTGCCTATGAAGATGCTGCCTGTACTTATCTGAGCCAGGTCAATACATAAAATCTACCGTCAATAGGTACTTACTTGAATAAGTAATTACAGGAGGGGAAAGGTAGCCATTCCATTAATACGCTTTTCATTATAGAAACACATTATTTATAGGCAGCTCAGCTTACATGGAGACATCTTAGAGGTCCTAAAGCCAGACAATAAGAAGTCAGCTTTATAGCAGAAGATGTAACTGTTCAGTCTGTAGAGAGGCTTATTTTTGCTCCTTAGTGTTTTTAGATTTGAAGTTCATTAAAGTACCTCAGGAGTTGCAGTCACTGAAATAAAACCCTTTCTTTAGAAGAAAGATTATTTCCAATCAAACTAAGAAAAAATAATTGAAAACCTAGACAAGAGCATCTGTTTTTTTCAGTATCTGAAGAACTTCTGGACTCTTCCTGAATAGATAGTAGTCACTACAGCAGTCACTATCAGTGTAGATTGCCTTCCTTGGCAGACTTCTAGAGGAAAGGAGGGAGTTGCTGGTTTTGATTACTTCCATAGGAATTTGAAAGACACAGAAGAGACAAGAAGCCAGAGAATGCAAATACTAATTTCCCTCCTAATCAGCTGAACTGCACTAGTATCAAGAAGTAGTAGAACCAGGAAGTGTTCTAACCTGAGAAGAGTTTTTGCATGAGTATCTTGCTGAAGTATTTTCAGTGTGAAACAAGATGCTATGGATTGAGAGCTGAAGGCATGGATTTCAGTATTCACTGATGGGCATCGTGTTGGGATTAACATGAACATGTTACGAAAGTTGAAATGATGCATTGCTTTGTTAATAGCATAGTTACGGTGCTCATTATGTAATGACAAAACGTATGGTTTATGGAAACATGGTCTGTGTCTAAATGTTTGTACAATTGCAACACAAACAGCCAAAATATCTTTTAAATGTAGGTTGTTTTAGTGATAGTCTAAGCCATGAAAATGAGAAGTTAGAGAAAACAACCTACTGACCAGACAGAAATCTTAGCATCTTGAAATCAATGACTTTTCTGAATTCCTTAGTCTTTCAGAACAAATGCCACCTCAGAAATTCAGAATGCAATTGCAGGGATACTCTGATATTTCATATCAAATAGCAAGCTTGGAATAGCAAGCTTACAGGGTGACCTGGTCATACCCCTTGGTTACACCATGGGCCTTGGGCTGGAACCACAGGAACTGACAGTGTTTTCCTCACATTCCTGGAAATTATAACTTAATCAGGTTCTCTTGTCAGGCCTGCAGTAGGAGGGAGAATGGTGGTGGGTAAGTGTTACTATTAATAAATCATGAGGTGTTTGTTCTCCCAGTAGTTAATTTGTAGCATTCCCATGAATGCAAATGCTAAAGTTTAATGGTGAGACTGACAAATGCTTTGTTTGGTTACTTTTCTTGAATGATTTAGGAGAAATGTTCAGATGTTACAGTAATCAATGGATAGCACAGGAACAGGTGGAAAACTATTGCCTACTAAACAAAGATGAGTAAGAATAGAGCTGAGAAACATTTTTGAGGTTGATTTGGACTTGTAAACAGTTTGAATAAATGGAACGTAGAGGGACCTGAGCAATCTGCAGTGAGGACCTAATACAAATTCATTCCTATTTCTTACATAGTAGCTGTTGTTGAAGAGGGTAACAAAATATCCATTATCAATGTGAATTTCTACCAAGAGAATTCACCAATTCATAGTGAATTTCTGCCATGTATTACATAGTAGATAAGGCAATGGTGCATGGAATTTGAAGAGGGAGAGTAGTGCTGCAACTTCTGCCTCCTTCAGTGGCTGATGTGACCAAGTGGGCAAGTGTCCAGTGCGGACACCAGTGGATCCTCAGTAACTGCCTGGCTACAAGCAGTCAGCTGTGGGCCAGGCACCTCGGTGCAGATGGTTCTCTCTTCACAGATGTTTTGTTTCAACTCATGGTGTCAGTTTCTAACTGTTCTGCTCTGTGGTTCTCAGCAGCCCTTCAGAAAAATGTGCTGTGTATGGATCTGCACTTCCAGCTCAGAATGCAGGAAGGAGGACTGAGCCAGATGGGATATGCAGTAGAGGAATGCAAGGGTAGCTTTTGGAGCTGGGTTGTGCTATAAGACAGTAAAGGGCATTGTAAGCATGGCCTGAGGCCCTGAGCTGTGGCATCAAAATAACAAGCGCATGTTTATGCCGGCTCCCAGCGGAAGGTGGAGGAGAGAGAAGAAGTGCTGGCTTTTGAGAGCTGGAGCTGTGTGCTGCTGTAATAGTGGGAGAGATGGGCTTGAGATCCTACTTCAGAGAAGGAATGAGATGGGTAAAGGTGCAGGGTACTGTGTGGAGGTCAGAGTAAAGGAATAGGGGAAAACAAAGTTGGTCCATGATACTTTAGGTCCTTTTCTGACTGTTAGGTGGTCAGAAATTGTTGTGGGTCATCCTCTCTGTTAAATATTTAGTTGTTAAATATTATGCAAATATACTTAAACGGGGGGGAAGTATAAATTAATAGAAATATAATTTTTATTTTTAAACCAGCACAATTATAATTAAAGAATAATTAAAGGAAAATATAATTGACGTAAAGAAAAAAAAAAAGTGATATACTTCACCTGGGCATGTTTGAGTCCCAGGCACAGAGCTAGGAGTTGCTCCTGCTGTTAGAGGCAGTGGTGGGTTCTCCAGCAACTGTGGCAACACATGTAATAATCTGAAGAGCCTGACACTATTAACATTTTTTTCACCATGAGTACAAGGCTGAATAAATTAATTCTAAACTGTCTCTTTGATAAAATGCATAGTTTGAATCCCTGCATTCTGTAGTATAAGGTCTCTTTTGTCATCCTTTAATCATATTCAGATCTTCCCAGAGCCTTCATTGTGTTGTCAGTGTGCTTCTTGAAGGCTCTGCTAGACAGAGCATTTGAACAGTGATCATATCTGCGTCAAGTACAAAAGTAAAGTCTGCCTGTTCCTCCTTGATGTTGCTGTTTACACGTCAGCTGTTCTAGCTGGTGTTCTGCTGAAAGCTCTGTTCAACCTGACTTAGATCTCTAGGTTGTTAGCCAAGCTGAGCATCCCTGAATTGTGTGCTTGCAGTGTGTGTTTGGCATGCTGCTGCCTTTGTTCCTGGAGCGCAGTTACATTTTATTCTATTGAACTACACATCACTTATCACTTTTTTACCAGACAATGCAGACTGTTCTGTCATCTCTGTTAATTGTTGGTCTCCCTCCCCATCTCTCTCTGTGTCCTGCCTCTTTTCCCTCCACCCTAATTGCATAAGGCTAATGCCAGAACTGTGTGAGACCCACTAGAAATCTCATATAACAAAATAGCTTTTTAGTAGCCCTATTCTCTTGCTTCTCACACCTGTCATTTGAAATCAAATTGATGGTGATATATATGAAAACATCACACTGTAAACTCTAGGATGTGAAAACAGGCATACTTGTTGCTTTTCCAGTTTCCCTGTGAAATGCAGCATAGCATGGAAAGGGGGACAGATAACTTCTTCAATCCACACAGCTAAACCCAGCACAGCTTGGAACCCAAATCAAAGACACTTACTGATCATTTATATTGAAAAACACATTGTGGAACTTGTCTTTTTTAAAATTTTTTTTATTTTTTTAAGTTGCTTTCAAATATGCTAAAATGATTTTGTATCTACTTCCTCAATCAAAGTGTTAGGTCATAAGCTGTATTGCTAAGGGTAACATGTCATTATTGCTATCTTTATCAGGAAAAAATTGTGGGCTCACCAAAAGTGTCTAAAAATGCATTAAATCTGTGATAAGGATTAAATAAGGACTGTGATAACTGTAATAATTTTGACAAGAGCTGTGATAACTCTAATACTATTCTCCATTTAATAATCCAGTAATCTAATCTTGTATTAAATGTTTTTTCTGGTACTGGTTTGTAGCTGACAAACCTCTGATTGCCCAGCTCATGCCATTGAAATAATGTAACAACTTTATTTGACCTTTTTAGGAATTCCTTGAGTGTTCAAAGAATTACTAAAATTGACACTAAAAGTCCTGTGCAGTACTGAATTTCGTAATCCCAAGGATGGTATTATGTAAAGACTTGCAGATCAGTTCAGCAGGGAAAAAGTTGTCCGCCCTGCCAGACATATATGAACCAGTGGATGTAAATAACATCTTTTTGTTAAATCAGATCCTTCATATGTATAGAAAATCTAAAGAAACTTAACAGAAATTTATAATTTAGAAATGTTATTGTGTTGGTATGGTAATTATTGCATTAATTAAATGATTACATTTAATAAATAAATAAAATTAAAAGTGCAATTTTTTAGTTACACTTCAACCTTAATTCAGTTTTAGGGTTTTTCTGTAAATTATCATTAATACTAACTCTCTTACATGCGTAGATTAAGTGTGGTCTATCTTTATTACTGCCTAAGCCAGATCTGTTTGGCCTCCTGAATTCTCTCTGAAGAATGTCTTATCACTAATTTAATAGCTGCCTGGTGTAGCAGGTCAGAAGTTCCCACAGATGTTTAAGCTTCTTTCAGGTACTTTGCTTGTTTGCCAAAAAGTGTTCATTTCTTCCTGCAAACTGGTGTATCTGTATACAAGTGCTGCTACTTGGTGTTTCTGTTATTGCTGTTTTTACAAGATCATTAAGATGCTAATCCAAAAACATCTTTGATCCGGGGTTTGACATGAATTCGTACTCCCAAAATACTTCAAAATACATACTTATTATGGCCACTTTCCCTTTCCTAGCATCTGACTGCAGTTCCTTCCCTCTGCACTTTCCGCTGGCACGTAACTGTACAAACAGCTGATATACCTATTATTCATCACAGAAGAGCAGGAACAAAAAGTGGGAACTGAGGAGGGAGCTTTCTCAGGCACTTTGGCTGCCGGTGAAATGGAGTCTTTCTGTCAGCTCCTCAGCTGCTTTCTGTTTCCAGTAATCATCTGCTCCTCACCACATTTAAAACTTCCACCTTCTGCTGCATGGATTCAGCTGATTCCAGGCTGTGTTGTAGTTGTGTGAGATGTAGGCAGACATTTTTAATGGGTTCTTTTTTCAAAACTGATTATTGATTATGCCTGCAAGGCAATTGGCCCCATGCGTCTTTATATAAGCATCATTATAAAAGCAAAGCTTTGTTATTTTTTCCTATTTTGACCAAAATATACTATTACAGTGAAAGGTACTTTATATATGTTTTCCTTGTATGTGAAGTTTTGCCCGTGCAAATATATTTATTAGAAAATGCTTTTCTTCATCTTTGTTATCAGTACAATTATGTCAGCAGAAATGCCTGCAGAGGTTTAAGCATTTAGCATGAACTAAGCTTATTTGGAAAGACAGATGTCAAAAATGTGACTGCCAGAAAGATTATTATATGTTTATATATCCAAACCAAACACCTCTATTTTTTTAACCTGTAGTTCCTAAATTCTAACTAAAACCAAAACATGGTGTAGAAGGCCTTTGGTCCCATCTGATCAGATTGTTTGTGGAAGTCTGTTGATCTGACTAATATTTTTTTCTTGCATTTGTTTTATTCTGAAAAGCTTTTTTGCTAAGCTCTGCTGATGGCAATAATGGAACTGTTAACTGGACGACTAAGCGAGCCCACAGTTATATTATCAGCAGAATAAAGGCTGTTCAGAAGAATGGTGAGTTTAGGTTGTGTAAATGTTGGTTCAAGCAAACCTGCTTTTTTATATTACTCATGCTTTTCCAGTCATGTCCTTGTTTTAGGAATAGGGTACTATTTTCAGGTAAGTAATTTGGAAAACTTTACATTTCTTCAATCTTCAAACGTTCACAGACCTGTGTGTTCTTGTTAGTCTTCCCTGACTTTTCCTGTTCCTATAGCTTTGCTTGAAATAATGGCTGTGTTTATAGCTAATACTGCACATTTTCTTATCATGGCTGGTTGCTTGAAGATACCTCTGCAGTTTGCTTAATACAATAACTTGTCTGTAACAATTTTAAAAAATCTTCTCACACATGAATGTAAAAAGACTATTTTACTGTCATTTATGCAAGTACACATCAAATATTGTAGCTAGTGCACACTGGCTGAGAAAAAGCTTTGCACTGATTGCTCATCTGGGCAGGCAGTCTGGATGAGCCTCCAGATCAAGTTATTTCTGGGATTGTGCTTCATGTGCTAAATATCAGTGGGGAGAGCCAATTGAAATTTCCAGACAAAAAAAACTTCCAGGGGAATTAATTTCTTAAGATCGTCAAACTTGGTTAATCTTCTGAAATTTCTGGAGATGGGGTTCTTCTGTGTCTGATGACAGGCTCTGGGATGCAGGCTGATAAAATCCTGTCTGAATTCCTGGCTGTGCCCATGTTCAAGACCTGCAAGGAGATCTTGGAATTTACAGAAAGCCCTCCAAGCAATTTGGAAACAAGAAAGAGGAAAGCAGTGCTGTTGATGTGATCCTATGTAGTGAAGATTTTTAATTTCCCATGATTAGTTTTACGGAAGCTTTTCACAGTCCCTGAGATTTTTATCTACCATAGGGAATTTGCCCAGGCAATTCACAGCTGGCAGTCTGCTGTATTAGATTAGCATCTATTTGTTAAGTATATTCAGTTTTGTCCCTAGATCACCTAAGATGTTGATTACACATTCATCTCCAGTCTCAGTCTTGCTAAAATAATCGTGGGTTTTAAAAGCTTGTGAAGAAGGTAGCATTTCACTTGTTTCATAATTTAAATGCTAGTGATAACTGTAGTGGGCTGAAGACTCATCATTTTCCTTCTGACTTTGAAGAAATTTCATGCGGGAAAACAACGAGGGCTTCTCTGCCAAGGGATGCAAGAACTTATGAGTTCTTAAACTCCATACTTGTGTCATTATGATGTGTTTGTCATTACAAGATAAAACAGGTTTCTGGGATTTTTTTTTCTGAGGGATTTTTCTAGGCTTCCACCAAGATCAGTGTTTTATATCTGCATCAAATCCTTGCTGGCATACTTATTTCAACAGCAGGGAATGTTGCAGTGCTAGGAATGAGCAGGCATTTAGTGGTGGTAATAGGTTTCCTATGGCAGACAAAATAAGTGTTATATGGTTTTTTTTCAGTGACTGTTGATTCTATTATGCTTCTTTCTAAAACTACTGCTTATGGAGAAAAAAGACACATTACTTTTTCACTGTTTTTCTTGTTTTAAATGGATTTTCATTGTAGAGGAAACACACTGGAAATGGAAAAGTGGACTTTTCTAGGTATTTGATGCATTTTCAGCCAGCCACCATATTTTTGTCAGCTCTTCTGTTAATATTACTGTGCATTTTCAGCTTTTCTTGAAAATATTTTAAAGGAAATTAATTAATTTCCTTGTGCTGTTTACAGCTCATTCACAGAGTTGAGTGCAGAGGTTTTTTGGATAATCATTTTCTAATTTCAAGTAAATAAATCAGAGAGCCATGTCACTGTACTTAAGTCTACATAATGAAAAGTACAGTAACTGGTTAATTAACCACACAGAATTGTAACAATTCAAATTTCAGGATCATTTTAATTTTGTCACTAAGATAAAATTATTAGAAATGCGCTCTGTTCAGTATTGTGTTAGAAGTGGTTTTAAAATATGGGAAAAAGCAAATGCTGTAGCATGTGATTAATAGTATATCCAGAGCTTGAGCCTATAAATTCTGCAAGATGAAGCTTGAAGAGTGGGAAGTAAGTAATTAAATGTGAAGGTCTGCATTACAGATGTCTGCATATCCTCTCAGCTGCTTCTGCAGTACATGGAGATCTAGTCAGTCTAGCCTGGAATCTAGGACATGATTCATCTCATTTTACAGGAGAAATCAAATAAATCAACCCCTAGAAGTGTCTGTTTCTTCTCCACTGACTATAAAAGGAGCCTGACTAACTCAGTGGTGGATGTTGTTTCTGTAGGCATCTAAAATTAGGTGAGAGAGATTCCACTCGGAGTACGTGGTGTGAGGGCTGGAATGCCTGTGATTAATGCCTAATTAGTGGTGCCTTTTTAAGCAGATCTCAAGTAAGAAAGTTGGTATAATTATAAGGCTGGAGGTAATTATACCAGGGTTAAAAAACTACACCAGGTTTAAAAAATCACATGAGCTTTATCCACATTTCAAATGTGTCCTTCTTATTGATCCAAGTGTTGAAATTAGCCCTTCTAAGGCCTACAGGTTTGTTCTTATGAGTTTGTTACAATGACTCTGAAGTGTCTTTTGGAGTCAATGACAGCACCTCCATGCTGTATGGTGTCTAATTTTTGGATGGAGATGTGATTTCTCATAAAGTCTCTTTCAGTTTGGCAAGCAAGGCTGGTAGCTGTGTGGGGTTATCTGTGCCTTACCATATTATTTATCACTTTTGTAATCTCATCTCACTGACAAAACCTATTAGCAATAATTAATTCTTTCGGGACATTGACTTGAAATTCAGTAGTAATAAAATTAATATAAACTACAATCGGTCTTTTTAAGACACCATGAGAAACACCTATTAAATCAGTATTCTCTGTTTATGCTTACATTTTGAAACTTGTTGATAAAGTGGTTTCTTATCCATCTAATTTATTGTAATGATTTCTTTATTCTTCTTAATAATTAAAATATGTATGTAGTTCTGTGCCAAATATGTTATACCTAAAAAAGATATGCTCTTGTCAATGAATTTTGTACTAAATAAAACATAGCTTTTTGCTTTTACATAAGCTGATTGTTCTGAATTAAGTTTTCTTTAGGTTTTTAATTCTTAGTCCTGTAAAACATGGCTTCATTTTTTTTTTTGTTTGGCATCAGTTTCACCTGACTGCCCTATACATACCCATGTCCTTTTGTTTTATCCTTCAATACAAGCACAGCACCTTCAGTAAAGAGCTCCATAACCAAAGTTTCAAATGTATTTTATCTGAGCCTGGTGGTCACAGCCTAGCTTTTAGAACTCATGAAAGTCAGCTGAAGGGAATTACTCTGTCCTTTTCTTCACAAGAGCTGAAAAACCTGCCATTTCTGTTCACTAAGGAGTGAGAACTGTTGATTGGTAAGGTTCCTCTGTATTCCTCTGTTACTTTTTTATGTAAAATATCAGGAAAACATTGTATAATTTATTTAATGTATTTTTATTAGTGTAATATTACAAATAAACCAACTATAAAATTACAATAGCCTTCCTCATTTTTTTAAATTGCAATAAATTAAAGGGCTTATACAACTTTTGAAGTCTTAACATAGGCAGTTTTGTTTATTTCAGTCTTGGAAGGGAACTTGTTGGGCAAAGAGAGGGTTTGCTCCATGTTCTGTTCTTAAATCTACGTAACCTTTTAAAAATCTTATTAACAGGTGTCTAATATTTGTTGCTTTCCTTTCCCCAGATGCCCGCATTGCTGTTGAAATGCATGAAGTTACCTAGAGCATGTCTCATTTTTGCCTTTTTTCTGTCTCTTATCTCTCCTTCTGCTTTTCAGTGTACACAATTCTGTCTAAGGTGCACTCTGATCGGAATGTATACCCTTCTGCTGGAGTTCTGTTTGTTCATGTTTTGGAGAGAGAGTACTTTAAGGGGGAATTTCCTCCGTACCCAAAGCCTGGTATGAGATGCTAAGATCTTCCATATTATATACAAATACAGTAAAAATACTGTTTTAAAAAACTGAACTCTATTTAGCATACCTTATAGTTCAATTTAAGGTCAACAGGAGAGGTTTTAGTTTCTATTGAAATATCTTCAAATGAAAAAAAAGTGTAATCCTACACTATCACAAACATTAGTTTGTGATAGTTTGTGAAAAGATGCATATAATTGTGTATTGTGAAAAACTGTACTTAATTTGGGAAGGTGTAATAACACATATATCTGATATTAAGAAGCATTCCTTTACTTTTGCACTAAATATGAAATTGTGGAAGTTTAGTAATTATGTCGGTTAAAATGGTATTTATCTGATCACTGTTTTAGACATAGTATGTGTCAGGCTATATTAAGGAGCAATTTGAAAGCATATAGTAAATATAAGACAAAATAGAAGATGAAATCAAATATGAGACTTTATAATACTGTTTTCTTTCATTTAAAAAACTATTCCTTTGGCTTCAGCCTTCTTCCTATACTTAAGAACATTTTAAAATTAGTAAGCAGTTTGGTTTTAGAGAAGGAGCTGTGATTTCCTAAGTATGGTTTTGTCATACCCTAAAGCTAAAAGATGGTCACCACAGGTTAGAATATGTGTAAGCAATCTGGGACGGGTGGGAAAAGAAAGAGAGAGCATTCAGCCCCATGTGCTTATCAACAACAAAAAGGAATAAATATTTCCAATTTATTTGACTCTTTTCCTATAAGAGTAGGAAAAACCTATGTGCACAATGTGCACATAATCAAAGCCTGTTTCATTAATAAACTCTGAGAGTGCTATTACTAAGACTCACTTTAAAGAAAGAATAAGCTTCTGTTAGCATTTGTTAAATTTGGAGTAAACGTGAGTAAACCCAAATGTTTACAAAATTTCTTCTTTGAAAAATGGATACCTAAGTCTTCATTTCTGTTGTGTCATGTGACTGGCAGAGTGAAGTTTGCCTCTGTCCCAGTTTTCTCCCAGTTTTGGCACATAGATGGAAGAACTTGGAAATTTTAGTAATGATTGACTATCTTACAGCTGTAACCTCTTGACATTCGTGTGATTCAAAGGCAATAGGAATCTGGTTTCAGATTCTGTTGAAATTGCTGTTCCCATAGACAGTTGTGATTATATCAGAGATTCACCATGAGATCAAGTTTTGTCATGGTCCTTTTATTTTTGTCTGCTGAGCTGGATCATTATGTGGTCTACCTTGACGAAGGAAGGGCAAACCAGATTGTCTCACAGGTGGCTTTCAGAATTTTCCAAATAATTTGTGGTGCTGGGAATTTGTTTAGAGCAGGGTGCTAATAATGCCAGGTTATGGGTTCAGGCTCTGTACGGGCTATAAATTCACTTAAGAGTTGGAGTCCATGGTCCTTGTGGATCTCTTCCAACGCAGAATACTCTGTGATTCTGAATGCACTAGATTAGATTACCGGGATATAGTAATTCCTGAGAGAATTGTGAGGGAAGTAGTGTCACACCCAAGTACTGGTTTGGGCTGGTTCATTTTACTCAACCAGATGTGTAAATGTGTACCTGAAGACAAGTTACCCTTGGGCAACACATCTCAGTCTCTTTGTCCTTCTCAGGAGATGAGAGCTGTTCATTCTTCACTGGGCTCAGTTTCTGCCCTCTGTGCCAGCCTGCCTGTTACCTTTCATCATTGTCCCACAATGCAGTTGCCATCTCAAAGCAGGGTAGAGGTGTCTGTGCAGGCTCAGAATGGATTTGACTTGAGTTCTGTGCCTCAGCTGGACACTGTCTTGGTGGTGAGGGTTTGGTAGTGTTCAGGCATGATTTCATTTACAAAAGCTAAAATAGACTGAAGTAGAATCCAGACATTTGTAAGAGTATCAATGAGAACCACAAGAACTGATGCACTGGTTTGGCTTGAAGGCTTTTACAGATTTCAGCTGGACCACTGTATGTAGTAGCCATCAGTGGATCCATTTCACAGGAATGTATGTTCCTTTTTTGAATTTGTTCTGTAAAGAAAAATGACTGCCAGGCTGTTGGTGCCGAAGACCTGTACATGTATCCTAATGCTAATGCTAACAGAAGCTTTCAGGCGTTATTGATTACACAGCCACTCTTTACAGTACATTGAGTACCTGGATCCATCATTAAAAGCATAAATCAAAGTAAATTGGGAGGGGGAATTAAAGGACTGAAACCTTTGTGCTTTTGTCTGTAAGGAGGTTAGATGCTTCAATTTGAGGTGGAACTGAGCTCTAAAAATCAGATCCACTAGTTACTGAACATGAGCCCTCAGTTAGCCAAGACTCTGGGAGGTACCAGTACATTTTCTATGCAGTTGGTTACACTTTCCAGGTATGAATTTCTTAATACCTGTAAGTGCTAAGTAATAGTTCACTTATTTCTGATATGGAAAACTTTAGTGAATTTTAATTGTTTTCTTCTTTTAGAAAGGTTCAGAAAGCAAGTGAAAGCAGAACAGGACTTCCTAGTTGAAAAATTAAAATCAAAGCATGTAACATTTTCTTGTAAATATTCTAATATAATTTTTCTTATCTAGGTGAAATAAGTAATGATCCTATAACATTTAATACCAATTTAATGGGTTACCCTGACAGACCTGGATGGCTACGCTATATACAAAGGACACCATACAGTGATGGAGTGCTGTATGGCTCACCAACTGTAGAAAATGTGGGCAAGCCAACCATCATTGAGGTATTTTCTTTCTAAAGTTCAAAAAGATGTATTTTGGTTTAGAGTGTAAGGTTTAGAACTGTCAACAAGTTCCTCCTTATTTTTGAAAAGTTAATTACAATATTTAAAAAAATATTATAAGGCATGGATACAGACTTGTGATATTAACATTTTCTCATAGGTACCATTTTATTCTCCTTTGAGAGAAAGCCAGATTGACTGACATTTCATTTTTTACTTAAAAGGGACAACTAATAAGTAGCAATAACTAGTTAAGCTGCATGCAATCCCTTTTCACTTTTCTCTTTGAACTTTCTGAGGCATTTCGTTTCAGTAAATGATAACTATATTAAAGTTTTATTCAAAATACAGCACAAAAAAACTTTTTAAACAACTGTACTTGAAGAATAACTGAATTAGGAACTTTGTAACATTCAGTCTAAATATGGGCCAGACTTTTCCCCACTGGATAAGAGTGTTCAGTCAGTAAACAGTTGTGGGGCTTTTTTTGGGTTTTTTAGTTTGTTTGGTTGGGCTTTTTAATTTGGTTTGGTTTGATTGGTTTGGATTTTTTCAATTATTTTTCATCGAATGTCCACTTGTTCATTATTCATGTTTATTAATAGGTTTTATTTTAGTTAGCAGTTTTGTGAATTTAATTCTTGTGAATGTAACAAGGACAAAACTATTTTTGAGAGTTAGCTATTCTAATGTTTAAGAGCACTAATTATTCATTGAGCAGCAATTCAAAGGGAGAGGGGTATGTATTTCATGTATTTCATAGACAGCAGACTGAATTAGACATTGTGTGGTTCACAGTGTTAAGAAATCTGCACATTAACTTGTTCCAGCCATTTTGCTGCATCAGCAGTATATTTGTCTTAAACACTTGATGAGCATTTTTTTCCTAAATTACATTTCATGTAGTTTTTGTTCTTCAAGAATGACATCTCTGAATGTTAAGTTATATTGCAGATAATTTCACCTGTGCGTAATTTTGTATACATGATTCTGTTTTGATTTCAGCAGGACTAACAACATCTGAGAATTGATCATGTGCAGAAGTTCTTGCAAACTTTGCTTAGTTTCATGTAGAGGAAACCATTATTTAAGATTGCCAGGTTTAAATTGCATGTGCTTTTAGATTCTAGGATCTATATCGAGACCTCCATTCTAAGCATGACCCCAAGCCATATTTGAAGTAAATCTTGCCTAGCATACAAATTAATTCCTTACATTTCCAGTCTTAGATGTGGCTTTTGAATTAATTCGATGGTACGAGAGGAGGGCAGATGGCATTTGATCCTCTTGCTAGTGCCCTCTGAGAGGAGTGATTTCATATTCCTGGCCTGAATATAACTTCAATTATGTTATAATTCCTGAGGGGATGTCATGGGTAGGTCAGTTAATTGCAGGAGACCTCCTGATTAGAAGAGCCTAGCATTATGCATGGCACTGCAGTAGAACAGGTACCATTCTTGAGGTCAAACTCCTTTGGAAGCTGTGCAAAGGCAGTTTGTGTTTGAATAAATATTCAGGACAGAGGAAATCTCTGGTATTCCTTGGTGTGGTGCATGGCCTACGCTGGCAGGCTTGCAGCGGGTACTGCCCTGCTCCTGTAGAGAGCCTGTGCTGCCACAGGGTTTGATTTTATGAGTATTAATGGTTCAACTGCTGTTGAAACAGTCATTTGAAAAATTAACAGAATTAGGTCTGGAGAAATCTCAAATTTATTTTCTGTTAATTTTATAATGAAATTGTAATGTTAAACAAGATCTGTTTGTGCCTGGTAAGCTTTTCCCATTCTGCTTAAACCTCCAGTAGATAATCCACACCATATTCCCTTTTCATTCAAATCCTTTAAAAGAAGTGCAACATCTGTTGCTTTTATTTATTTAATAGGCAGTGTCACAATGGTTTGTAGCTCTGTTTGCTGAAAAGCAACATAGTTCTGTTACTATTGTCACTCCTCTGCTTCTCCTTTGTTCTGAAATGAGTGACCTGAAGTCTGAAATTAGAAAGAAAATCAGTGTTTTTCAGTTTGTTTCATGAAAGATTTATCACCTTTCAGGAAAAAAAAAAAAAAAGTAGAGAAAGTAATACATAATTATCTGATATCCAGCCTCATTCTGTATTTCTTATGAATGAGCACTGAGTTGTAGTACAACCTTGGAGTACAGTTACTGCTGAGAAGTAACCACTTGCATGCATTTCAGGTATTCTAGGTATTTAAACTTTTATATTCGTATCCTTGCATATTTCATTCATGAAGGTGTATGCTTCCAAAAGGAGGAGTCATGGATGTTGTATCTATGTCATAGTTTTCATTTCCCCTACAGTTACAGATTACAGGATTTTAAAAAAAACTACTTGTGTTGGAGCATTGTTTTGAATCCATTCGTGGAGCAAGACTTCACTGGGGCTAGTGCTAAAACTAAATGCCAATCCCAATGATGAGAATTCCTGGCATCCCGAGACTTTTTCCTTTAGAAAACCTCCATGTAGTTTAGTTCCTTAGGAGCTATCATTGAATTTAGATCTTACAGTATTGATGGAGGGGGGTTTGGAAGCACAAGGAAATGGAGAAACCAGTCTTTCCTTATGGTGGCTTTTAAACATAACAGAAGAGAAAGAATACACATGTATGGTAGAACGCTTCTGTCAGGACCAAAATATATTGTTTTTACATATATCCTTTTGATAATTGTATTTGGCTATAGACTGGTCAAGAAAATTCAAGAAAACTTGAAGGCCATGCTGCATTAAATAAATTGACCTTACCTTTCAAATTTTACTTTATATTAATGAATGAATGTTCAAACATTTGAAAATAAGGAGGCAAAACATTTAAAAACTGAGAAGGATTTTTAAGGCATCAATTTAATTTTCACTGATGTTTTATTTGTATAATTTCCATTTTTGCATTGTTCTGTAATCCTATCTTTTTCACTCTAGATCACTGCATATAACAGGCGTACCTTTGAAACAGCAAGACACAATTTGATCATTAATATAATGTCAGCAGAAGGTATGTACAGAATATAGCTGGTTGTGTTTTGAACTGAATAAGCAAAACCATCTTATGGGTTCCTGCTTTTGAAGATAAATTCTGTAAAATAGTTGTCTGGCATTCAAGCCAAATGCAGGGGGTCGCGGGAGAAGTACGAGAATTTTTCCTGCTTTAAGTAATTTTGGTTTTTTAATGTAGATTATTTCTGTCATTCAGGACTGTTCTTCTTCACTTACAGAAAAATGTTTGCCTCTTTGATTTTAATTTGAAATTTCCCCTGTCTTTTCAAATGGATATTACATGAAGAATTTCACTCTCTTTCTGCATGTTGTTTAGTTTTCTTAGTTCTGCATGTGCCTTATGCAAAGAACAATCATGTAGGCAGAATCAGAAAATAACAGGTTGTGGCATATATGGACATTTGGACCTTAAAATTGTTCTTTTTATTACAGTTACCTATTTACATTCTGGAGAGTTGTGGGTTGGAATCCATTGTTGTTGCAGATCAGTTTTGACACCCAAATTAGTATGAATGTAATTATATCTGTTTAATGAAGCTTTACCAGCTGAGACTCTTTTCCTCTAGTCTGCTTCCTCATCTCCCAGTTGTTTTATAAATAACTGAAGGTTTTCAGCTCAAATAGCAGCTAATGGTACTCACTATTAAATTGAACATACTCACATTAGGTTCAAAATGAGCTAATTCAAACACAAGATTTTTGGAAAGGTGTATCAGTCTTAAAATAATATTACATTAATCATTACTCCAGATATTTTGGTGATTTATTTTTGGATTTATGGAGCCTTTGTTTAATGCAACACTCTTTCTTTTTCATCACAAGTAGATTTTCCTTTACCATATCAAGCGGAATTCTTCATAAGGAACATGAATGTAGAAGAAATGTTAGCAAGTGAAGTTCTTGGTGACTTCCTCGGAGCAGTGAAAAATGTATGGCAGCCAGAACGCTTGAATGCTATAAACATTACTTCAGCCCTTGACAGGGGAGGGCGAGTTCCACTTCCTATTAATGACATGAAAGAGGGGTAAGCATGTGTCAGTATGATATTTTTGCTTCACTGTTTTTTTCTCTTATTGAAAAGCCTAATAGTTTTTCCAGTTTTCTAGAAACTTTGCAATTGCTGTTTTGTATTTTGGAATTAGATATTAAAAGTTTATTGATGTTCCAAGCCACAGTTAGAATATGGGTTTATTGTGTTAGATACCAATACAACAGGGCACAGTTCCTAAATATTGATGTTATAATCCAGTTTTACTTCTGAGTAGTCATTTGGCATGCTTTTCAAGTTTTTAATGGTTCCCAATTAATGAAACTCAAAATTTTGAAGCAAGATATCATAGAGCATAGATTGCAGAGACACTTCAATTTCTGAGAGCAGTTAGCATGTAACAAGTGTAATTTTTAGCTGTACTAAGTTGAGTTAGTTATGTGATCCAAGGGCACTGTGGACTTTCTTCTGAAAGTTTTAAGGTATCTGGGGAGGTCAGGTTACTGAGTGTAAACTGCAGGGATGACTATGTCCAGTTGTGATTTGTAACCATAAATTCTGTTCTGAAATACTCTACTTAACTTGGAAACTAGTAAGCATTCAGTTTTTTCAGGTATGGTTCTGATAGTGCTTTTCCCTGGTGAAAATAAAGATACCTTTTAGGTGCTTTAATTATTTTTAGATAATTTTAGGTATTTTGGTGTCAAATATCTAAAAAAGGGATTAAGGTTCAAAATACAAGATGTGTACTGAAAATACTGTTTTTTTCAGAGTGCTTTTATGTCTCTGGAGTTTTGGAGCACATTTGAAGGAGGAAAGTAACTTCTGTACTAGCCAGAGTAATAGCAGAGTGACTTAATACAACTGGCTACACTTCAAATATTTGGTTAGATGATGTCTACTATAACAAGTGGCAACCAGGACCTAATTTCTGTTTAGAATTCATTGGTACATTATTACATGGTGCAGGAGACTGTATTTTACAGCAGCATTCCATATATCTAAGTATGACAGTGAATAGTACAATTAGTGTAGTAGCTCTTACTTTATATATGGTAATGCTAAATCAAGTATTTATTTACCTTCAGCTTTCAGAATTCTGAAATAAATTTTGTTGCAGTGCAACAACTATAGTATAGAACCTTTTAGAAGCTGGAGGTTTAGGATGTTCCTATCAGTATTAGGTTTAGAAGTAACTAATTGAGAGTTTAATTTGAAAACATGAGAAGAAACTTTTAAAAAATACTGTGATGAGTAACACTAAAGATTTCCGTAAGAAAAAATGATGCTATTTTAATGCAGTTTTCAAAAATAGTACTGATTTACTTACATGAGGAAGCCACACTTTGGAGCTCTCTGACTTCCTAGAAATTGACACCACTGATGGTAATGAAACATTTACATTAAGAAGCAAACCAGAATATGTTGTAATAAGCAGCTAGAAAAATCCTTTTGATTTTAGTCTTACTTGTATGCTTAGGGAGAAAAAAAGTGTACTATGAAGGAAAATAATTTTAAAAAGTAATTTCAATCTTTAAATAACAGCTGCATGTCACTATATACAGCACTAATGTTTGGAAGAGTACATCATTGTCCTTTGGGGATTTGTGAGACATCCTGCTGGTCTGTCACTCCTCTCTTTCTGCAGTGTGTATGTGATGGTCGGGGCAGATGTTCCTTTCTCTTCGTGTTTACGGGAAGTGGAAAACCCACAAAATCAGCTGAGGTGCAGTCAAGAAATGGAGCCTGTAATAACGTGTGATAAAAAATTTCGTACTCAATTCCATATTGACTGGTGTAAAATCTCTCTGGTGAGTTATTTTATTATTGCATAAAAATGATATTTGTAGAAGTACAGGTAAGAGTTTTACCAGTCTGGTCAGACAGCATTGCAAATTCCACTTTATTGTGACTGATATTTTTTTCCACCAAGCAGACACTGATACTGCTGGTTACACTTGCTTTCTTGAAAAGTGTGTTTATAAATATATGTTTTCTCAGATACTGAGTCTACACTGACCGGTTAATACTATGCTGTTAAAAAAAATGTTTCTGAGAATTCTGAAAATATAAAACATATTTTATGTTAAAAATGAAATAGAAAAAGGAATGAAAATAGTGTTGACTAATGAAATAATAAATAGGATTTTTCTTCTCAGTCAAATGCCAGAAAATGATAACCGAACACTAGAGTATTTGCTCTGAAAGGAGAATAATTCCCAATGAGTCTTTTTAAGGTTTTTTTTTTTAGTTCCTGTAGGGAGAATCAAAAAATAATACAGTATTGGAAGGGAATGTTGCAGATAAATTTGAACAATGACGGTGAAAGTATATAAAATAAACTTAGATGGTTGTTGAGCTGCTTCAGACATTACCCAGGAGGAAGCTTAATGGGAGATATTAAATGTTTTTATAATGTAAAAAACATATTGAGTATAAGAAAAGGTATTAATACACAAAATTGATTGGACAACTTCCAGTCTTTTCTGCCTATACACTAGAAATTAGGAAAGCTTCTAGAAGATTGGAAAATACTTGTTTCAAAAGAATACCCCGATTATTTGCTTTTTATTGGCTTGCTGTTGAGAAATTGCATAAGGCACAAGTGTACACAGCAACACTTGCCAGCACCTGAAAAATAGCAGAAGGCAGCTGGTCTTTGGCAAGAACAAACTATGTCAAGTCTTCCATTTCCTTCTACAAGGAAGAAGCAGAACTGAGGTGCAGGAGCAAATGTCATTCCTTCTTGGTAAGGCTTTTTGATACTGTCTCACAAGCAAGCTCAGGAACACAGCCTAGATGAAGCTAGGACCAGCTAGTGGAGAGCTGGTTGGTAGCCATAATCATAGAAGAATTAATAATAATTCCTGGCTATTCATCATTAATAGCTGGATGATGGAATGTGCTCATTAAATTAAATTTGTAGTTCTCCGTGAAAGTGAAAGGATCTGTAGGTGCATTGGACAGGACAGCATTCAGAAAGATCCTGAGAAATTGGAGAAACAGTCCTGGCAGACAGGATGGATTTTAAAAGGAGCAGCAGAGGGATAGTGCACTAATGCAACAGTCAGCAGTGCCCATGCAGAAGGAAAAGCAGCTGGTTAGGAGTTCTTCTTCAGAAAAAAACGCCTGGTAGTGGCAGTGGCTCATAAACTAATCATGAAGCAGCATTGTCATGCTGCTTTGAGACAAGCAGAGATCACCCTGGGATGTGTAACAGGAACAGGCTCTTAGAGAAGTGTTATTTTCTGCAGCAGCTATAGCACAACCTTCTCGAACTCAGCACTAGTTTTGGCGGTGTGCCACAGTAACTGAATTTAAACTGTCTTAGGGGTGTTTACTGTTGCCAACAGCATTTCTGCTGTAACATGCTGCATCAAAGGGAAAAGGGAGCCAAGCTTCTCTCTATCTAATCACAGTCTGCTTTTCACAAGGCAAGCTGAGAGACAGGAATTCTGCCCAGATCCACGGGCTGGGAGTTGAGCTCTATTTCCCATATCCACCTTGTAAACAAGTGATAGAAAATAGAGCCATCATATCCTCATCCTCACACTGTTTATGTGGTGGTGTTAGCAGTTAGCACCAAATCCAAGAGTGGATTTAAGTTTAGGGGTCCCACATTCTGCAAGAATGGGCAGTGTAATAAATGCTCCACGTGAAGCTTCTTTCTGACAGCTTGTTCTCACACCGTGTATGGACCTCTGTCAGACACATCAATAAGTTCACGCTTTTTGTGCATCATTAGGTTTTGAGATTCAGCTAAGCAGCCAGCTGTAACTCAGTGTACATAACATAAAAGATACTCTGGAATTAATGAGCAGAGAATACATAAATTAATTTTTGTTTTACAAACATTTATATTTATATGCACGCACATGTGTGTGTGTGTGTGTGTGCGCACGCATACATTTGAGACTCAGCAGGGTTTCTGGAATTCCGTAAAAATCTCTTCACCCATTGCATAAGTTGTAATACAGCATTTTATGACTTAAAGTGTAAATTATAAAGAAATGACCATCAGTTGTAAGGTTTCACAATGAACAGTCAGACAAAAGGTCAAGCATGTAAGGAAACATATTTTATTTGTATTAATGATCTGGAGAGAGTCTTAAAGCTAACACTGATAAAATTTGACAGTAGCATCTAAGTGAAGATAAAAAAATGGAGGCAGAAAATTAAGTTATCTGGGAATGGCAGTCAAATACAGCAGGAAATTCAGCAGCAAAATAGGTTTGTATTTCTGGTATCATTGGGGACAGACATAAACAAAAAACCCCAAACAAACAAACAAACAAAAAAAAACAAGGAAAAAAGAAAAAAAAAAAGGAAAGAAAAAAGCAGAACGAAACAAAAAGCCCCAAACCAGCAAACAAAAGAAAACCCCTACAAACAGACAAACAAATTTACTTGTAGCCATTAATACAAGCTTCTGGAGGCTGGTTGAATTTGTGTGAGGGAGACAGTGAGCTGTCCTTGGCAGCTCAGTTGATGCCTCTTGATTTTTTTGAGCACTGGATGTAAAACTCAAAATGAAGGAGAAAGGAGGAGGAGGAAGATCGTAAGTATGTGACTCTTCATTTTTGCCACCTTTATACAAGAGAGGACAGTATTGTTATTTAGGAAGACTAATAAGAAATGGATTAATTCATCAAAAAGAAATCAGAATCAGTTAATAAGTTTGCACTAAAGATGGTTACTGAATTTCTACTCAAATACTCTTTGTGTGAGATATGCCTAATATTAATCTGTAAAAGACATGGTATCCCTGGTAGGCACAAAACTGAGTAGTAATATTTTAACATTACTTATCACATTGATCAGAAACTTTGTAAAATATCAGCTTCTAGTTGGATGAAATTGTATAGAACTTGTCAAATGTGTAATGTGGATCTTTTTATGTGTTATGGTTAGTTAAAGAAATACCCACCTGTTTTTACATTCTGTTACTTTGTTACTTAATTGTCTTTTTTTTTCTTCTTTTTTTTTTCCTGGGTATCAGGTTGACAATACAAAACAAGTTTCCACCTTTCAGGAAGTGATTCGTGGAGAGGGAATATTACCTGATGGTGGAGAGTACAAGCCACCTTCTGATACACTGAAAAGCAGAGACTATTACTCGGATTTCCTAATTACACTGGCAGTGCCCTCGGCAATAGCACTGGTGCTTTTTCTAATACTTGCCTATATAATGTGCTGCCGACGGGAAGGAGTGTGAGTACTTTAATGTGCTAATAAGTAACTTTAGATTTTTCTAAGATTATAATGCATAGAAGGTTATTTGTCAGAATCTCTCCATTCAGTTCATTATAAACATTTAAAACAGGCCAGAAGATATCTGCTAGCAATACTGAACTATTTCTCACTTAAGCATATGCACTAATTTCCAAGTGAGTGGATATAGGGCCTTTAGTTGTTCTAGAAAGGGTTAAATACTCAACATATGCACAAAACTCCCCAAAATCTCCACATGTGCACAGTTCTCCAAAATGATGCCAGCAAATAAAATACTAATAAAAGATCATTGGTTCAGGAGAATGTTAAGTAATTTCTAAAATGCTAATTTTCATAACATAAATCTGGTTGAGGAGATTAACTGAATTTAGACATATTATAAAAGAAAACCACATAAAAGGAAAGCAGCAAGTAACGTGATTTCTGCCATTTCTTACACAAACTACAATTTCATTTTGTCACAGAATTTATTTTAGCCAGAAGCTTGTTCTTTAACCTGCATTTTCATTTCCCTGGGTGTGTGTCTGTGTGTATGTCTGTCACCACTATCACATTTCTCTACGTGCGTTCATCAAGGCCTCATCATAAACCCCGTTGCAAATGCTGCCAAGTTGCGTTTAGCAATAACCTTGTCAGCATTTCTACATCATGTACTGTTTTCATCATCAGCTAGATTAATGTTCCAACTATCAATGCTATTATTTAATTCATAAATTTTGTTTTGTTTTTAGGGAAAAGAGAAACATGCAAACACCAGAGTAAGTGTCTTCTTTCCTGTTATTTTTCTTTTACCATTTAATTTTCATTCTCAGTAGCTCATCATGCTTCATACATGTGTGTCATAATCTTCTTTCATTCTCTCTAATTCATGGTTTAATTCATAAATGTGAAAGCTGCTTTTAAATCAGTCTTGGCAAGGATAGAAGACCAGAATAAAAAGGGTTTGAAATTAAAGACTGTCAATTCAAAATAAAATAGTGCTGTTAGAATAAATATGTTAATATGCAATTAATACTCCTGGTTATTGGACTTCTCAGCCTGTCTCTTAAAGGCAGTGAACAGGAGATGAAGTATCCTGGAAGGTATCCAATGCCTATACTATGGAGTGTTCTAAAATTAATTAACAAGCTTCTATGAATCTACCAAAAGAATCAGGAGTTAACCAAAACTTTAACTGCAGCAAATAAATGGAACATCAGCCATAAATTGCAGAGCCTTGAATCCTATGAAAAATATCTATTCAGACAGAAAAAATCTAATGGAATAATTACTGCCTTAAAAATTAAATAAATCCAATATTTATTCATATAACTATGTAAAGGTTGTAATTGTTGCACTGTAGAGTCTGTAGCATGCATCAAAGTCCTTGTACTTTAAGAATAATAATAATAATAATTGCAAAAGTCTCTCAGTTTTGATAGAGCACTTAAAATACATATTCACTATTTGATTTCCTTCTGACACAGCATCCAGCTGGTCCACCACAGTGCTATACAGAAATCAACCAAAGAGCTTCGTGACATGTCCAAAAACAGAGAGATCGCGTGGCCCCTCTCCACACTGCCGGTGTTCCACCCCGTGACCGGTGAGATTGTGCCACCCCTGCACACAGACAGCTATGACAACACCAGCATGCCTCTGATGCAGACACAGCAGTAAGTGTTCACACTTGAGTTGAGTTCTTAATGCTCACTGTGTTGCACCATCTAACTATAGATTCCAGTGCTTGTTGTCCGAAATGTGTTTATTGGGGAGGGTTCAGTAATGACTCTCTGGTTCAAGATTGCTCTGATGTTTGCATTCCCAGCAGAAAGAAAGGCCTTCTGTTATGAGATTAAATGACTGGCTTTCAGTCTGCAGGCTTGGCAAGAAGCTTTGCATGGAACAACTAGATTTCTGCGTGTTTTGGAGAAAAACTGCTTTTGACAGAGGAATCAATTAGAACTGTTCTATTTTAGACACCCTGTCTCTTGATCCATGTCTTTGGGGTTCTGGTATGAAATTACCACCCGCTTGGTGGTAGTTTCATACCAGAAAATCCAGACTTTGTAAGTGGTTAGTCGTGTACCTGTCACACATGGTTTGCATTTGAAATGCTGACATGGAACAGAAGAACATATTCCATTACACAGATAATAAATTCAGACTTGCCAAGAAAAATGCTCATAGCTTTCTGCCATTTCCGTTATTGCCACCCTCTTTCCAAGACAGAAACCAGAAAAATAATTAATTCCTGTTCCTTAGAATTAATTTATCAGTAACTTGGTGAAACTACTGAGACAGATGCAATGCTTGGCACACATTCTGAGTCCATAGTCTGTAGCAGAGAGTCCATAGAGTCCATAGAGCTGTAGCAGAGGCATTTCTGGAAAGGTTTGATTAAGGTGCCTGGGACTGAGCAGATCTGAGGCAGTGGTCTTAGAAGTGGCTGGCGTTTTTCAGTGCTGTGCTGTAACACCAGCTCCAGCTGGTACCTCCTCTGCTGGCAGGCCTGCCTGCCCCAGCGGTACTGGTCCAGTGCCAGCTCTAACTCAGCCCTAATTTACACATGCTTGTCCTGAATTCCCTTCACAATGTAGATCCATGTGCAGGAGCATTCTCTTCTCCTTGTACCAAAGCTATATTCTCCAGAAAGGACGGCTGTATAAATTATTCCTTGTACAAGTGCTGCAAAGTGCTCTGCCCCATCTCTCACAGCTTCTTCTCTATTCAGAATAGCAGTTTTTATGACTGGGGTGCCAAATCCTGTACCAAAGGCTTTCTTGAGTTGTACACTGGGTATTTATCTGCTTCACCTACATTGTAACCCTTAATTCCTTTCTGTAAAAACACCTCAATATCTGGTAGCTCTTAAAATAGATGTTTAAGCAGGGCACAAAAATGCAACCTTGCCTTGATAAGTGAACTGGTCCAACACATAGAAATGGCTGACCATTCATTCATTCCACAGTCAATAACTAAGTTGCAAATACTGTCACCTTTTCTGTATTCATGGAATTTGGAATATTCACTTATAGAAACTAAACTTTGCTTAACTTCAGAAACCCATGGTGACTCTTGTTACCTATGGTATTTCACCAAGTCTGAGCCTTTGAACCTAGCTGACAAGTGAAATAATTATAACTACTTTAATGCCAGTTGTCTTTATTTCATGGTCTTGGCTAACCTTTGGACATCTGTATTTGCATAGTGAAAATAAATAATTGCTTCATAAGTAAAAAAATGAAGTGTAAATACTGAGCTTTCATCATAATACACTTCAGACTGTGTATAGAAGCATTAAAGATATTAAATGGTTTTTTGTAGGAACCTGCCACATCAGACTCAGATTCCACAGCAGCAGAGTGCAGGTCAGTACTCAGAAAATGCTGTAATTATTAAGTGATCAGTGTGGAGGAAACACTACTCAAAATGTATACAGTCTGTGGACAGTGGAAATAATTTTCAAGTATAGTAAAGTATTACAAAATTGTCATTCTAGAATTTTTTTTGATACATCAGAGAAAATTTTGGTATGGGATTGATTAAACAAGGGAGAAATGCTATGTTAGGACTCTGCATGAGATGCTGGAATTTGATTCTGCTAACTTAGAAACCTCATATAAATAATTTTCTGTTACATGAATCTACAGCCAGATTCCCAAATGTAGTTACATGGTTTGGATTCTGACACTTGATAGAAAATACAAATTTCTAATTCCCACCAGCATTAGTTAAGCTTTGAAGAAGGAGCTCTTTATTGCTGTTACTGGACATAAAGAGTTGGTACTGGGGAATCTCTGGTGAGGCACATCCATGCTTCAGGTTTCCTATGTTGCAGTCATCACTTTTGTATCATTCTCACAAATGCTCATGTACTGACTGAGGTCAGGAATGACTCATCAGACTGTTGACCAAGGCTGACTGTTTTCTCTGCTTAGCATCTCATGTTTGAGAAAAACCTACAGCCATAGCCATGTGAGACAGGGCAAGGACCACAGAGGCAACAAGTAGAGGCCTAAGTGTAATTTTTAAATATTCAAAGAGGTATTTAAGCAAAACTCTAGAGAGATACATATGTTTTGAACGTAATACGGGAACTACAGCTCCAAGCGGAAGATTTGTTTTAACTTTGGAGTTACATAAGCAACGCTTTCTTTTCATTGAAAATCCTTCTTCTTCATTACTGCTTTCGGGGATTAAAGGAGAATTTCGTATGACAACATTTCAAAGATTTGAGGCAAGTATATCATAGATGTTTCTGCCCATGTGGATTGTTTTGTTATCTGGAAATTAAAAACACGGGTATAAAAAGCCTGACTGCAGTTCTGGTAGCTTTGCTATTTGTGTGCTTCATTGTACATATGCTGGAAATGGTGGATGGCCCTGGCAGTCAGAGCCTTGATCCAGAGCCTCCAGCACTGGTTTGGGTTGACATTTAGCACAGCTCATCACACTCACTACCGCAGGTATTTAGAAGGCAGAATAGAAGTGTCACACAGTGCTGCTCTTCTGTGACTGTTCTATTACAAGAATTCCAGTCTGTGTTGCAACAAATAAGATGCCAAATCACCTGGTAATACTGTGCAGTGACAGCAGTGAGGCATTTTTGCAAAGGTATGAAATACAAGCTAACACAGGTTTGTCACTTGTGAGTTGCACTGAAAAACTGCCCTAAAATTAGATCTTAAAAATCCTCCTCTGTCTGTATTTTATGTAATACATTATTTTTGTAGAATACAACTGTTCTTTTATATTGATCACAAACGCTGCCTGTGACAAGCTCTCAGAAATCCAGGGGGCGGGTGGTGGAATGTGTTTGGGACAGAGAGCATTTCCTCCTCTTCCCTTAGTTTACAATGAGACCTTGCTTTGGAGCTCAGATATGCTGGTGACCGTGCAAGCACTTCCATGGCACATGCCTCTTGCAGCTTTTCTAAAAGGGTATCTATAACTCCTGTTGCAAGAATGTTAGATTTTTAGAAAGTTATGATTTAAAATAAATCATAAATTTAAAATTCAGGTACTACTAGGAGTTTTTTATTAGGGTTAGTACAAATTTAGCAATCAATTTTATTGATCTCTTCAAGTAAGAAGCTTAGAGAAATAAAACACCTAAGGCCAAAAAACCTATAGAATGAGACATTCATTGTTAAATATTCTTCCTTTCCTATAGAAAATTCCCACTAATATACTCAGGGAATTTAACATACTATCAGTCACAGCTATGAATAAGAAACTTCTATTTTAAATCTTCAGTAGACCATATTTAGTAATTTGAAGAGCAGACCATGGATCATAACTGCTGTCCACTTTAGGAACTATCTGAATCCCATGTAAGGAATGGTTTTATTTTAACCTTATATAAAAAGGTAGACTTAATAGCTGACATAATGCTTGACTATTTCACACAGTTAAAAGGTAATTGGGAAAGAATTGTGTGAAAGGTGACCACTCACATCTCACGTTTGTATTACACTGATGAAAATTGCTACTGGTCTCCAGTATGAAAAGATACATGAAGTTTTATAATTGTCTCTCTGTCAATAGGCAGAATTCACAAGGACTGTTTAAGGTGCTTATATAAAAAAGCTTACAGGGTATTCCTGTAATGTGAAAGACTAAATACTGCATGTACACCATGTACCACCTTTTTTGTTTTGTGCCTCAGCCTCCCTGTGATGTTCGTTAGATCCCAAATAGAAAGATAAATTCCCAGTTAAACAATCTTTTCCCAGCCCTCTCCCTTCCCAGAAGAATGCTTTGTCAGGTATATATTGACTTTTGATCCAGGTTGTACTTGTAGTGTTTCTCCAATGTGGTGGTTGATAAAGGAGTAATAAATACTATTTATGTGCTGTGCTCACATTTGACAGTTCAGTATTGTTGAAGTATCATGTGCCACTGATGGACTATATAAATTCTCATCTATTTGCAGGTAAATGGTATTCCTGAGGAAAGAAAACTAACAGAAGCAATGAATTTATAATCAAAGAAGGCAGCAATTTGTCTCACTTCCTTATTTGTTCTGGTTGATGCATGAGTTTTTCTGGTGTATATTGTGCATGCCCACAGTATTATGATGCTTTCAGTGCCAGGAGTACAATCACTTCCATATAACTGATGTACTGTATCCTTTTGTACTTTGGACATTTTTGACAATTTGTAAACACTGATAACTTTTTATATTTGTTACATTCAGAAAGTTATCTTTAATGTATATATATATATATACATATATATATATGTATGTGTGTGTGTATATATATATATATATATGTATTAATAAATATCAAGCTTTATTCTGTCTTGTGATCTCTCCTGAAAGTTTTAACAGAGAAATCAAAACTTTAGAGATTCAAAGGATTTCAGACTGTTCAATGGGTGATATAATTGCCTGACATTTGCACAGGAAAAGCAGTAGTGTACAAGCATGAAAACTTGTGCAACATGATGAGGCTCAGAAATAGTATTGCACATCTATTAGGTATTAATTTTTTAGAGATTATCAAATATAATGAGCAAAGTTATTTTTAAAAAATAAATAAATAACCCCCCAAAGAAAATTACTAAAACTACTCATGATGAAAATTGGATTTCTGTTCTTTTACCAGATATTTATACTATTTGAAAACTTGTAAGCAATAAAACATTTAAAATCTGTCCATTCATTCATCTGGTTATGTTAGAAGAAAGTGTTACAATCTATTGTAGGCAAAAATTAATGTCTGCCAATAAACAAGGGTTAATTTTGTTACAGTGTTCATGGACTAACTCTTTAAAAACACTTTTTTATGATATTCCAAATGAAAACAGCCCCAGTGCTGTTTTTTTATATCCTCCATATTATTTTTCTTTTTGGAGCACAAACTGTTGCAGGAGAACTAGGTATCCAGTAAACCAAGGATTGTATTTTCACATCTTGAAAAGGACTTAATTAAAGTCATACTTTGCTGGGAGGTGGTTTCTTTGAGAGGCATTTGTCCATGCAGCTGAAAGCTTAACAATATAGACTTTGCTAAAAGGATCTGAACTGAGGTTTCCATATTTTTCAATAGACAAATATAATTCAGCTCCTGACACTTTTCACCAGATTTTAAATGAATTTCTGATGTTCCTTTAAATCTTCAAATACAGCATAACACAGGACTTCAGGGTCTGCAGCTGTAACAGCTGACACCAACAGTTCTTGGGGTTTTACCTCAAAGCATTGTATTGTTTTAAGCTGACACTTACGCTTTGTCTTTTTTCTGTAATATTTTCTCTTTCAGAAGCTGTATGTTCATCAGGACATTGCATTGTAAGCAGAAAACTGCGTCTGCTTTAAAATTGCTAAATGCTGGCTGCATTTCCTTAGCTGAGGTTCCTGAAGTCTCTGCTAAGAGAAATTTGAGTAATTTTGGAATTTGAGACTGAGGATAAAACGAATCTGTAAAAATGAGGTCATTTTTGGTTTTTAGCGGGTTTTGGGTTGGTTTTGGGTTTGTTTTTTCTCTTTTTACAGTTATGACCCCATTCTGTCAAAACACAGAACCTTAATTTGCGTTAATTTTTAAGCAAACAATGACGTATTTGAAGGCTCGGACCTGAATGCAGGATCTCAGCAGACAGAACAAGTCCTGAGCCACTTTTTAGACAAATTTTGTGCAACAAGTATGATAACAATGGCAGCAAAGTGTGTTAAGTAGTGCTCAGTACGTGGTACCTACTTGTACGTTGTCAAACCTTCGATGTCAGTTTGCAAAGCTGCCCTGCATGCTCAGCACAGCCCACAGGCCATGGCAGCAAATCCTGCTGCTGCTGGTTAGACCAGGAGAGGTAGCTCAAGCTACAGGCATTCAAGTTGAAAAATTAAGGGCAGTTTCTGAAACAGTTGGAATAAAGAGCCATTCCTACTTGCTTTTCAAGTGGCACCCATCACACCTTCCTACCTCATCCAAAAGATACCAGGGAAGAGACCTCACCAGTCAGTCAGCCTCCTCAGAGACACCCCCCCTTCTTTTCAGCAGCTTGGATGGTTATCAGTGAAAAGTGAGTCACAAAACTGCACACTGAGGTTTATAGTAAATTAAACATTTACCTCTTTTACCCAAGCTGTTAAAAAATTCAAGTACAATCAGCATTTGGCTTATGTTAGTTTATACTGCTATTTTCAAATGTAGCAGCTGTCAGCATTTTGAAACCGAAATGAATGGAATGGATTTTAAATAATGATTTTTAATGCAATGTAAGACTAAACTTTGTAAATAGTACTGGGTTTGGATCATAACAATTTCTTATAACTCCAGGATGACATGACAATCAATGGATCTACCAATTGAGCTGCTTCCACCTTATTTCTATTAATGTAACAGTGCCAATATATTTAAGGAAATAAACTGTTACATACATGCATAAAGAATCAGTTTGTAGCAGCAGAGGCTCCAACTATTTTGGAAAGAATCTAATGATGTAGGTCACTCGGGTATTAAGAATACCTGAACTGTTTTATGAATGAAATCTTCATTTATCTGAGGTAAGTTTAATAACAAATTATTTATTTTTACTTATTAAAACAATTACTCTGAAAGCATAGATTTATAAAGCTGGTTATAGACACTTAATGGCTAAAGAATTAGTAATAATTAAGACTGTAAATTCACAGCCTCTTCTAACATTGTATGATGGCAATATGAATTGATATTGTATTCATTAAGTTGCAACCAAATTAAATAGAAAGCCCTACAGATGTCTTTGTACATATATGAAATGTATAATCTAATAAATAGGAGAACACGTAGTGAAGTTGTTGCCTGGTTATTTTACAAAAGGGTGCCTGAACAACATTGTTACAGCTTTAATGTTACAGACACAATACTGCATGGGTGGGGTCTGAGAATGAGAGTGGAGCTGATTGTGCAGGGTTTGTTTAACTGGGGGCAATGCCTAAATAGATGTCCAAACTGGAAACGATGGGAGAGGATTTGCAGCACTTAATATCTTATATGGGCACCTGAACTATGTTTCTCCCTGATTATAAAATCAGGAACTTTGGGGATCACAGAATCACAGAATAAGTTGAGGTGGAAGGTACTCATCAAGATCAGAGTCCAAATCCCAGCCCTGCACAGGACCATCTCCAAGAGTCACATCCTGTGTCTGAGAGCATTGTCCAAACACTTCTTGAAGTCTGTCAGCTTTGGTGCTGTGACCACTGCCCTGGGGAGCCTGATCCAGTGTCCAACTACCCTCTGGGTGAAGAACCTTTTCCTGATATTCAACTTGAACCTCCTGACACAACTTTTGGCCATTCCCTTGCATCTTGTCACTGGTCACAAGATTAAAGAGATAAGCAAAGGAAGTACCTAAGGAGCCACTTCTGTTAAGAATGGGATTTAAGCAGCTCAAGTAGAAATCTAAATTACTTAACTCAAGCAAATCTTAAAAGATGGGTTTGGTTTCTTGCTGTTGCCAGACCAAAGAAAAGCCAAGTCAGTTCCTCTGCTTTTCTGCAGAGCTCTGCTGCAGAGTTCCTGGCAGGGGAAAGTATCCAACGCCTCTGCTGCAGAGCTCTGCTGAGGGCCCCCAAGCTCTGGGCTGGCTTTGGCTGCTGGAGCTGTAATTTCATCAGAGCAGGGACTGTGATTCACTGCAGAGCAATCTTGCATTGCATCTGCCATCATCTGTGGTACAGTGAAGTGCAGCAGAGCTACAGTCAAGCAAGAGAAAGTTGTTACTTAAATGATGTTGCTCCCATTACAAAAATAAGTATCCACAGCACATTTATTTAATGTTTAAATTACTTCATATTTTTACATAACCTGAAAATATATTTATCCCACATACAGTAATAGTAAACAAGTGCATTATTTCAAACATTAAAAATAAATCTTTTAACCAAGTCTGTACAACAGATAAATAGAATTGTATCTACAATACTTGTGAAGAACAAAACAAAAATTATCCCTCAAGCTCACAGTTCCCTGTTGCTCATAATACTGGCATAGATGAAGGTTATGCTTGCTGTCCCCCCCTGCAGTGTCCACCTACACCCTTTCCTTCAGTCATTCAAATGTATTGATCGAGGAGGTTAAATTCCCAAGCACTGGAAGTAATATGCACACAGAACAAACAGCTAAGTATCTTTCCAATATCTTTTTAACAGCTGGCAGGCTTAGTAAAACTACTGGATGTGCAGGAAGTGAATTATTTCCTTTTTTGGTTTTTTTTTTTATGAATGACTGCTCATTCTTTAAAAGAAACTGTTCACCACCAAAAAAAAAAAAAAAAGCATTCTTTTCACAAATTTGTTTTGTTTTGCACTCATTCATGGCTGCAAGATTGAATTCAATGTTTTACCTGGGATAAGACCAAAACCACACGTGCACACGTGACAGTATAATTGGTACAAATTAGGATTCTTGTTGTTTATAATCATACATAATTGCACATATGCTTGGAAAATAATATTGCGCTCATGTTTTTGACTGCCAACAAATAATCAGGAGAAGAATAAAAGCAACTAGAGGTCAAACTATCACTTGAACCAAACTCACAATCAACTAAGAAATGTCCATAACTTCACCGATAAGTAGAATGTAAACAACAGCTTGTCACTGCCACACTGAAGGATGATTTCTTTCAATTACAGGGTTTTTGCTAAAGGAAAAAAAAATATTAAGAATTGGGCACTGCTTAAAGGATGGGAAAAAAGTTTTCTCCAAACAGCTCCAATCTCATTTAACTTCTAAGTCTGACACTCAACCATCTGCAGGCAGCAAAGATGACCACTTAATCCCTCCTCCTCATACCAACAGACTGACTTGCATCCCTTTAAATGAAAATATTATTACAGCATAGAATATGGCACCAGTTCAATAATGAGACCTAATTCAAGGTCATCTACAAACTCAGGGATAGGTTCACCATTCCCCTAAGGTCTGATGGAGTGGATATGATGGAATTCCATCTGACTGGAAAAGGTAGGAGGGTCTTCCAAAAATTTTCCATCTTGAACTGAGTCTCTGAAAATTATTCATCTGTTTGTTCACCAGGGTTGTACACAGAACTACATATAGTTAAATGAATTAGTGGAAAATTTATGAATAAGCAAACAATTTTAGGAAAAAAATCCAAAATTTTCTTTATAAAAAAATTTCATCTCAATTCACTGTATTTGCTGAACATACCTTAAATTTCTAAAAAAAACCCTCATAAAATATTATGTAAACTTGTATATAATCTTCAATCACTGAATTGATGATTACTTTTTATTTCCACATATAAAGGGTTTCATATAACATGTACTACTATTTCCACCCAAACCACTAATTTCTAACCAGCAAATTCCATTTTGTTCGGAGAAATGCCCTGGTTTCACTTTATCAGTTTCAGTGGTGGTTCTGAAGGCTCCCAGGTGTGCTCAGTGTGTTCCTTGACCAGAAGGATGCTCGGAACGGCCCCTTGGCATCAGCTCACCCAGCACCAGCTGAATTCCGTGATATGCCCATGATATTGCTCAACCACTGCACTTCTTCATGTCTCGTTTCAACAGATATGTAAACAGAAACAAACATCCAGTAGAAAAGACTCATTTTCACATGCAATTCTGTACAGTGCACTCTTGTTTCTCAGATTATTTGAGAAGGCTATTTCCACACAAAATATGTACATTTCCACTATATACATTTTCTACACGCTTAATTTAAATGTCTTCTTGTACCTCCAGTTGAGAATTTTTGTTCAGGCAGACACAAAGTAAACCTGAAGTAAGTTTCCAAGTTAATGCCTTGACTGATCTTGCATTGCTGAGAAGAAATGTAGTCC
Source organism: Pardalotus punctatus (assembly GCA_013400915.1). Taxonomy (NCBI): domain Eukaryota; kingdom Metazoa; phylum Chordata; class Aves; order Passeriformes; family Pardalotidae; genus Pardalotus; species Pardalotus punctatus. The sequence continues at coordinate 222,075 of VZTX01003154.1, forward strand.
AGAAAAAAATCCAGCTATGCATAGCAACCTTTTCAGCAGAGTTGAGTTATCTTTAGGAACCACAATCTGTGCTAGATCGTTAGTGATCTGAGAAATCTCATGTGCCACACACACAAATATGAAAGTGCTGACAAGAACATTAAACATTGGATATCCGGGAATGAGCACCAAGATCCCCTTTGTGTCTGCTGCCAGCCAAATATGGTATTGGCAAATGAAAAGCTAAAAGAAAGAAAGAATGTGATTACCAATACTTATATATGTAAATATTTTTACTTATCCAAAACCATATAATTACTACTGCATCAACTGACACAGTTCTGCTTAAGTTAGAAGCTGTTTACCACATGTCTTTGCTACAAAACAAAACAATGAGCTTCTTGGAACACACAGCCCTTAACCAAGTGCAGCTCAGGGGAGCATTGGATACATTCCATCAGAGCCCGGAAGACTCTGTCTCCCTCCGTTACTGTCTCTCTGGTGAGGGTCTGAACTGACATGCCTGCAATAGTAGAGAATGCTTCAACAGCTGATGAATGCACAGCTCCCTGGAGTTGACCAGCACCTCAAGTTCACCAGGAATTGGAAGAGTGAAATGTGATCCTTTAAAAAACCCACAAAATCCTGTGCTCCATATACACCGTATTGCAAAGAGTTTCTCCCATAAATATATTTTAGTAATACAATAACATTTCACATTTAGTATCACTAAACAGCAAGTAAATGGGAAGCAAGATAATTCCTACTGTTTCACAATATACACTCAATGGAACAAGGTGACATTTGCATTAAGAAGGGGTTTATTTGTAATGTTACATTTCTTCATTAGTCACAAAAAGCGTTCTAGGGCAAATACATTTATAAGTGTACTTACACTGGTAAGTATAATTCATGCTAATTCTTCAACTGACCTAAATTTTTATCTTCCAACTGCATACCCCTCACAGCATACTCCAGCATTTAATCCCCACTCCCACAACCTTAAATCACCCCATCCCCTAAAACAGCACAATAATTAAGCTTGGTACTGTGAGACTGCTATTTCAGCCATGATTTTTAAGTGTAACAAAAGCTATAATGCCAAAAGAGGTCAAACACGACAGCACAGTATTTAGTAAGCCAATAATTGTTTTCTCTATTTATGTGTTATATTCCAATCCAGACAATACCACCACTTTACATTTCTAAGTTTTAGTTCACTGTACTTCTGGTCATTCTACTTACCTCTAAAGAAATTTTGCCAAACCAGGCGAAGAATGAACTATACACAGACCGGATGTATCCAGGAATGTTTCTGATGAGGATGAAAGCTAAAATCTTTTTTTTTTTTTTGAAGTAAAACAAAAAAAAGTGACAGTGGATGACAAACGGATTACAAACATGAACAAGGTGTATCTATTTGCACTGCACTAAGTGGAGTGCATCACGCATTAAAATTTCTTTAAAAGCTAATAAAAATATAAACCAAACAAAAATCCATGCAGTTTGTACTTAATAAAGTAGGTATTGAAAATAAAAATATTCTTACAGCATAGCAGGTCACACTCACATCTCCAGTAGAATCATGGCCTTGATGCTGACAGGTGTTACTATATGCTTACTAGGCATGGTCACAAAACATGTTACACCATGCCAGCCAAAAATGAAGGTGGCCACAAATCTGAATTAACCCTCAATATTTAAAGAGAAGGTGTCAAGATGGACAAATTAATATTAAAAGATTAAGTCCCATATGCTGCTCCTCAAGAGAGCAGGAATTATTGAGAAAAGAAACAGGGCACAGAATGAGACAGCTGGGGTACAATGGGGCAGGGGACACAGCAAGAGGATAATCTAAATTTAAGAAAACCACATACATGGCCCTGTGGCCCACCTCTTCTCTGCCTAAAAGTGACTACAGGGTCCTGCAAGTTGCTTTCTACACTAATACCTCCCAAACATTCATGGCTTTGCTACACCTTTCTTCTCTTCCATAGCTTTCTTCTTTTCCACTGCTATGCAAATAGTCAAAAGTTGGATTTGGACTTGAATGGTGCATATGAAACCTACACTAAAGGCATTCAGGTAAATCAAAAGCACAATCACAGTGTGCAATTTCAGTGCTTAAAGCAATGAAAAACTGACCAATGTTGTTAAACTCTTTCACTTTCAGACACAAGAACGAAGCCCAATATCTGATATTCCATGCTAAAGCACAAATATATTTTAAAATTTTTTTTTTTAAAGCCTGAATAAAAACAGACTAGATTCTATCACTGTACTCAAAAGGACTAATAATTACCTGCACCACAGAAACAGAAGGATGTAGCTCATTGCACTCTGTCTTGTTTTTACAGCTACTAGCCCAAATAGAGTAGGTCTAAAAGATATTAAAAAATTAGTCTGTGTAGGAATTATATGTAACATTTAAAAATGAAAAAAGGGTATGATATTTTGAATTGCTTTAGTATTAGCTGGTTCACTAAGATGTGGGACAATAAGAGAAAAAAACTCCACGATTTAAGTTTTGTGTTTCTCTCAAATTCTTCTTTGCAACTGATGCATACTTATCTGACAAATACTTACTAATACAACTTTTTTCATCAAAAATAGACAAGAAATCAAGTGTGGAGAGAAGAGCTGTGTTATCTACCATGTTATTTTTATGATCCAATTTTCTTTTAAGCTTTGCAATGAACTGAAAGAGTAACGATGTTGTCATTTACAGCTGACTGAACAGAAAAATCTTTTCCTGAGTAGATAGGAAGGGCTGTACAGAAAAAACACAGCTGAAATATCTCCAGATCAAGATTTGATTTTTTCAGGTTTGTATTAGATAAACAATATTGACTAAACAAGAACTTCAGTGAACTTACTTTTCAGATATTTTCAAATCGGATTATACTAGGTTATAACAGATACTTACCAAGAAAGACACAATTGAAATGAATAATAAAACATTTGAAACTCTGTTGGAGAAAAGAGGATCTCCTTTCCCTTCTGATATCATCTGATGCTTCTGCAATGCCAGATAAATAAAAGCAAACAGCATCCCATGAAAAACCACCTGTAAAAGACAAACAGAATGTGATGAATATTTCATGACTTTTTCAAGTACTTCAGGTATAAACTCTTAATAGAAATTGCTACCAGATAAACTATTTTTAAAGCTCAGTTTCAAAGGGTCCTTTCCCAGATTTACTGACGCAAACAAAAATAACTGCATTTTAAATTCAACTCAAAACCTAAAAATAAAGAACTTTTGCCAATGTTTCAGAGTGCATTAAAGACAAGACAATGAAATTTCAAGAAGCTTTCTGCAAGCTATGCCAGCATTGAAAAAGGCTTTCTGCAGGGAAAAACCGCAAGTCTCTGGCTTTCTCCCAAGCTGGCAGGTGAAAATATTCAAGAAGCAGGACAAGTGCTTCTCTCTCTCACAGACATAGTTCTTCAACAGAGTGTTTTACAATCTTATGCCAAGCTCTCATTAGCTGGCAACACGAGGCTGTTTCAGGCCCATGCACTGCTTGTCCTCTGTATCTATTTTGCGCTTTGCTCTTCAGCAATACCACGCAACCCACGCTGCCCAGAGCAGCAAAGCTGTGAGCGTGCGACACCAGGCAGGCTGTGCTGCTGCTGGGGCAGCCTCGGGCATGACAGTGCTGTGCAACCCAGATTTCACCTCACAGAGACCGCAGGGGGAGACACGAGTGTCCCATTAAGGGTAAGTTTAGCACATAAATGCTTGTATCTTAGAAACTCCACTTACCTTTGCCAAAAAGAAAAGAAAAAAGACCAATGTCTCCCTGTTGTACTCCCCTACATTGTAGGGCCAGTAACGGAAAAGAAAACACTTTCCCACTGGAAAACCATTCAAAAATATGTGCAAGAATAGTCTGGTTTGGGCACCAAGACCCTGATTTTAATGTTTTAAAGGTTACCATAAAAGAAATATATAATTAATTGATACAACTTACAAAAACTATTATTAAGAAAGCTACCACAGTAATTTTCCTTGTATTTCAACAGCCTAAAGTGCTACAGGTGTTAAATTTTCATGATAAAATTTTTGAGGAAAGAGAGATCTAGGATACTTTGTTTTTTTAATCCAGAAACAAATTAATAAACCTCCATCTTTTAAGCAAGGCTTTGATAGACAACTGCAGAACTAAAGTGGGTGCAGCTTAGTTAACCACTGGGGCAAACTCGTGTCTTCTCTGGAGGAAAGGCAAACAACCCTCCCTCTTCCCACAAATTAAAACACACACTTAAAAGACCAGTACAAATTTATGCAAATGTTACATACATAGCGATCCAGCTTCCACCTAAACCACCATTCATAGACATTCCCATTCAGTTCAAAACACTTGGACAGTGGCCAAAATGAAAATATCTTCTCAAATGCACCCTGTAAAAGATAAACATGGCAAATGCATTAACACTGATGTCAAGTGTATTTACTAAATTTAAATCAGTAATGTTTCATATGATTCTATCCTTATTTCACTAGCTAGATGGCACTGGAAAAATAACAGGATTCCTTAGAAGCCCTTCCCGCCCAGAAAAAAGAAAAATTTCTTCACATGAGAGAGAGTTTCAGCTTTGCCTCCCCCTGGGGTATTGGCACACCTTCTATCTTGTACTGCTGAGTCAAAGGGAGAGATCCACTGAGAGGCTGGGATAAGAAATACACACCCAACAGAAGAGTACAGCTCAACAGGCTGAAAACCAGTGAGGGATTAAACCCATACAGATTAAACCCCCTGTAAGATTTCTGGAGTGACAAAATGCCCTGACTTCTGTCAGCTGTACTTACAGCATGCAGGGAGTTGCTAATTTAGCCTGAGAACCAATCTTCTGATGAGGTACCAAAGCCAACACTACATCTCTCTAATAGACACAGAACTTCATTATAATGCTGGCAAAACCCAGTAATTCTAAGCATATCAAAAACCCCACCCCAAAAACAAGGCATAGGCCTTTGTATTTACTCCATTCTCAAAAGTAAATTGAAAATATGTCAAACACAACAAACCAATGAGTAAGATACGGAATTGTGGGTTTCTCCAGCACCCACACCAATTCAAATATGGAAAGAAATCAAAAGGTTCCCTTTTTTTTTTTTTGTATTTATGATACTGGAGAAAATATACAAGTTATGAGCACATTAAAAAGTAGAGACAGGTAATAATACACTCTTAGGTCATTAAGGATAAATATAGCCAGGATTTACAAACCTGAGAATATGACAGAAAATATATACATGTCAGTAAGCAAATCAGTTTCAGCAGTAAACCAAAGTGCCATAGGCAGTTCCCTGAGGAAGAAATAAATTAATCATTATACTGTCATTAATTTTTCAATAGCAAACCCCAGGACACATTAAATAATAATTGCCAATTATTTAGCGTAGCTTTGCTTTGTAATGGATCCATTCATAAATAAATGTTCAAATATTACCAGCAATATTTTATCATTATCTACATTTAAATTTTAGTTTAAGCCATTAAAATAAAAATTCACACCAATTAACAACCTATTAAGCCTAAATTAAGCCTTACATCTAAGACAGGGACAACATACATAAAGAAGAGAATTTACATGTTCAAACAGAAACATTATTTTAAAATCTCTGCTTTCCCAAACACTCTGCACAGGCAGTCCTTACTCTAGGTGAATGTGAATAAATATATACATAAAAATGCCCAGCTTTTGTAATGTGAAACAAATACAGCAAATATTATTAAACTTTGGGGTACCAGTTTTACTCCAAAGTTCAACTGCAGGTCATTAAGGACAAGTATCTTGTTAAAACAAGCCTGAGACTCTACTCCTCAAAGCTGTCAACTGATATTAAGCTCTACCCAAGCCTCAGCATTGCAACAGAGATCATTTGCCCCTCCTGCCATATAAACTGGCAGCTGTAAACAGGGTCACTGAAAGTTGTCACTGAAAGATTTTCTAGTTTCACAGTACAGTATTGCTCCAAAGTACACAAGAGTAATTTCTTTAAGGAAGAAAAGTGCCTTTGTAGAAAATAAAAAAGAAATTGAAGCATCTATTCCCAGTATATATTTGTTATATTGCATTGTCATATCTGCAGGCTATAAAATGGGGATATTCATCAATAAGGAATGAGCATTTAAGGCTTTTAAGGTTTTAATTTAGGTGAATTAAATAGTAAGCATTTACCACATGCTTTACAGCTTTTCAATAAACTGCAATGCATAAAATAAACTGGGATTTCACTTCCATTTTTATTTAAAAATATTTGTATCACAAGACATACTTCTGATACTTCAGTTTATCTAAGATTCTAGGATAGTAAGATGCATGCTCTTATTTGGCCAGCTAAGGCAGAATTGGTGTGCGAGAAGGACAGATGCATTGGCAACACAGAAGGAGAAAGTCTGAACAGTCCCTGTTCACACTGTACGCATAAGCACACAACAGACACTGTCTCAGCAAGCACAGATAATGCAACCTACGGTTTTAATTTCCATTCAGTAATATTACAATTCTTGGTAAAACACTTCTGATGATCAAAACCTATTACAAAGTATTCTAATGTGACTGTAACCAGAGGCAGAGTTTAGTTATCAGCTGTTACATTTTTCAACTGACCTAATTCATCTATGACAAACTGTATTTCTGTTACCAGCTGTTTAACATATTTTGACTAACAAAGAAACTGAGATCTACTAACAATGCCATTTTTTTATGCGTATCATTGTAGTAACATGCAAATGTTTTATAGCAGAAAGGAAAAAAAAAAAATTTCACCATTTGCTTTCTTCTGGACAATCTGAGGCCATACAGCTAAGGTGGCATAAATGATCATAAACCAGACAGTGACTAATGGCACAAAGTAGTAGAACTGGTAAGGTCGGTCCATCACTATGCACAGTACCACAACCAGGAAATTGAGACGAAATAAAACCTGGGGCGTCAGAGGAGAGAAGACAGAGGATATATAAGCTGGGAGGCAAAGCTGAGAGAGATGAGGGCATGTTCCTTCAGCACTATACAAAAATATCTATGTATTTTACTTTTCACATGCTGATTGTATTTCAGTTGAAACACGGATAAAGCAGTACAGGGAACATCAACAGGGCAATGTAAGACTGCAGGCTGATTATGTGGCTCTGGACATGTCCTACCCTGGTCTATTTGGGTAGAGATTGCAATGAAAATAAGGTTAACCAGGTCTGACTATTTGCCAGGCTGGGGACCAAGTACTACAGTTGCTGGATGCTGTTAACGTCTCTTTTTTCATCCCGCACAGTTACCAGGGCTAGCTCAGCTAAAACCAGGGTAATGCCATTACCAGCGCTGCAATTAGGCTGTAAACAATATGTTTAATAAGCGCAATCACCTGAGTTGCAGGACAATGTAAGACTTAACAGCAATAAAAGGTACGCATTAGAGAAAAAATATAAACTACTGCAGCACATGCTGCAAAACCTCGGAGGGAAGCCACAAAATCAGGTATGTTCTCCAGTACTGTTATATTATGGTGTGAAAATTATTTTTCTTTATTAATAAACGTATGTTCCAATACACTGTCATTGGAACTCTGCCTGGCTCATTACTTACATAGTGGTATATATTGTAAATTGCTGCTACAATGGCAACTCCACTACTATTTATTGGAAAATATTTGCCTTGATATTTTAGAGTGTACATACTTGCATTTTTTACATTGTAAGTATCATTTATATGGTTTAGGTTTGCATTAGATAAACACTACCTATTAATCAGATCAGATTACATAGACACAACAGGCATTTTTATTGTTTAAACCTTCGTTAAGTGATCTGATATCACATTATTTAGAGAGTAAGGATATATTACAGATATTTTGCTATCTGAACAAATTTATTTATAAAAATAGTAGGCAGATATTCTTACCTGACACACTCTGTATACACCAAAGTCCCCTTTTATCCAAAAATATGAGAAGTGCCCATAACCTGTTTGAAACAGATACGCAGCAACCAGAACGCGAATGTGCATGTATACAGGCAAAAACTGTTGAGAGAAATAAAGTACCTTTTATAAATGGCAATGTAAATGTTTTTTGCTTTACTTTTTCCCCCGTATTTTATGCTATTTCTGCATTGCAGTAAATCAGATTTAACTATGAAAAGAAACACTAGGATACATTTCCCTGTTTCTTACTAAGCTCTTTTGGTGTCCTAACCTCTGATGTAAAAATCAATTTCTTCTATTCATTCCTCTATAGTTCCCATATTCTATTACTAGTTATTAGAGACTTAAGAAGGGCTCTTTGAAAGCTCACCTTCAGCAGTTTCAAGCTGCCAGCAATTAAAAATAAGTTAATGTAATACTCTACACAGAGGAAACAAATACTTTTTTTCACTGGTCAAGTTATGTATGTATGTTTTTGTCAATCAAATCCACACTCAGGAAAACTAACTCTGTTAATACCATGTTTAAAACTTCTGGAACAACAGCATCACTTATTCATTCTATTCAGTTCTAATGCCCATTTACACTACCTTTCTTTTGAAATAACATAACCAAATTGCATTCCCACTAAAAAAAAGATAAATAAATTCAAATCACTTACAGTGCTTGCTCCAGAGATATGATAAATCAAAATAACAAGTTGCATCCAGCCCTTCCATTCATCAGTCTGTTCTCTATTTAACACTTTAGTCTAATGCAAAACAAAACAAGAGTGTTGCTATTCCAAAAAGAACAACGAACATCTACAAAATGAGGAGAAAAAGTTCAAAACAATAAACCACTTTATGGGTAAATGGGTCTCAGCTGTAAAGGTCTTGTCCAGTGGACACAGATTTAACATGATCTACACTCTCTTATAGCTGAGCTCTGATCAATTTCAGTTTGAAAGAGTGAGAATGACTAAACTGGTCACACCACTTTTGAAGGCATATGGCTTCAAAAAGCCTTTGCATCTAATTCTATACAAACATTATACCGCTTGAGAAGGCATTTTTTGCAGATGAGTTATACGGACTTTGGAAAATTAACTTTGAATACTTAGCAATTGGTTATTTTAGATACAAACTGGGAAATGTTTTAAGCGGGATGTCAAGGTGATCATTACCTCTTTGGTATTTTCAGTATAAAATACCCCCAAAACCAAGATATAGATGATTGGTATGAAGAAAGATGAATGTGTGTAAAATTTATTTTCCTTCATGAAAAGGTCTGCTCGGTCACATAGATAAAAATAGGTCATGATTAGACCAAGTTTGCAAAAGCAGTGTAAGAGCATCTCTAAAGTAGAAACATTAGGTGTGCTGATGGCAGGTTTCTTCTCCTCTCCACTTTCCAAATCAGTGCATGATTTGTTCTTCCGATAATTATTCCGATGAATTAAGCTGATAATTAAATATCCAATAATGGACAAAGTAAAGAAACAAAAAGCTATCTTCTGTATCAGAGTGAGAGGAGGCTGAGGCTGGCAGCAGGAGCCATCAATGGGCTTCATTATCTTATTGCAGTAGACATTCATAAGAATCATTGCATTCTGTCAAAAAAATAAGCAGTTTTGTTAATTAATTTATAATTAAAAAGTTAACATTTTCATCAAAAGAAATTTTCTTCTGTACTGTCCACTGACATAAAATATGCAATTTTCCCTTGTCATTACAAAGATAAAATCTCCCAGTCCCACCATATACCCAGTTGCATTCAATAGTCCAGTGAAAACACCTCTTCCAAACAAAAAGTACTTGAGCTTCTAGACACAAGCAAAAATGCTGAATCTTAGAACAGGAGGGTTCTCTCTACTGGCTGTAGAAGCTCTATAAATAAAAAACAGCTCACAAACTTGGGTCCTAAAAGGACACAGTAATGCAAGTCTCTAAAACATGACAGTGCGACTGAAACGTGGTGAGGTGACATTTAGTTCATCCAGTACTTTTAAACAACTGAAACCTGAAAAGGAGTGGAACCAAGAGTGTCATAATGGGACACGTCTTTCACAAGGAGGACAGACTGAAAAGCTCAGATGGGCCCACTGCATGCATATACATATTGGTTACTAAAAAAGTAGAAGTCAGAGGCACTCTACGCAAGCAGGGAGGTCTATAGTGTGTGTTTGTTGTCTTCTTCATACTCCTTACCAAACCAAATTTTCTGGACACATAGGGGAAAAGTTAAGAGTTACTACTTAGCACTGCTTTACAAGTCATTGCCACCTCAACTTATTCATACACGTGAAAGCATGAAGTGAAAGCATGAAGTTCGCACTCAGGATCTAAGAGATCTAGTGGATTAACAGCTACTTAAAAAAAGTTATGCATTAATGTGTTTGCTATTATGTTTTTTAAAATGCCTATAAAACTGACTGCACTCCCACCTACAGGGATTTTCTGAACAAAATTCCCTGACGAATGCAGTCTTTATTTGTTTGAAATTTCAGAACATTCGCTCTTGTTTTACTATTAATACTTTTAATGTTGACCAGTGATAAAAACACTTACTGTATCTCTGCTTGATTCAGGGAGATGTAGGCCATCTGCTGACTTCATGATAGTTTCTTGTGCTATCAATTTAGACACACTGAACACCTTAACTTTAGCTTTGGAATTTCGGGAGCTGCTGTTCAGAATACGAACAGCTGCTTCATTATAAGCATCTATTTTCTCATTAGTGATCATTTTCCGACTTTCACTCAGCATATCTTCATAAACAGGATCTGAATTTGAAAGGACAAAGAATGAGCACATTAATCTTCTACTTGTCACAGAGTTTCCCTATGATGGTAGCCTTGCACAGGCTACCATCATTTAAGTGGTCACAACTGTTTAATTCTACAGAGAAAATGTACAGCAAGGAATAAATTACTGTTACAGTTACTAGAGTTGTTTATGATGAAATGTTCTTATCACCATTCCCTATTAATGCATAGGTACTTGTAGTTTAGAAAGCTCAGGCCAGACATGAATGCTTGTTTCATTTCTCTGAATCCAGGAAAAGCACATAATGCTGGAGTGCAGAGCTGCTTATGCTTTCTCTCAGCAATGGAATCTCCCAAGAAAAGTCTCCAAAGGAAAGAGGGCAGAAGACTGGCACCAGAATAGACATATGGAAAAAAATAAATAACTTTCTCAAATCCTCTAGTTTCTGTGGAAAACAACCAGCTCCTCATTTCTCTTAAGTCATAGGCCATACACATAGTACACTTGCCCCTTTTGATTCCAGTTTAACTGATGGCAGAATCTCAGTTTTACAGAAAAAGAGGTTGACTTAACTGCCAACAGACTTCAGAAATTATGTAAAGCTTAACAGAAAGCGATATGGGGTTCTAGATCAAAAGTTCAGCTGAAGGTTATTAAGTTCCTGTGAAAAGCTGCTGCTGTGACACGCTGTGAGATACATGTTGATTTACTTTAGCTACCTCATGCCTATGTTTGGATAATCAGTGTCTAGACAACTCTGTGTACAGACTGCTTCTCCTCACATTTGGGCCATTAAAGAGCTCAGAGATTACTCAAATGGACTTGATCTTTAGCAACAGAATGGTGGGACATAAACTGACAGTTAATTGCTTCTGGTATAAATAAACGTGGTTTTGAAAGGAATGGGAGAAGATTGATTTGTTGATTCACATTTACATCTTGAACCATCTTTGACAGGAACTTGGATGTGACTGTAAGGGTATAGGTGGGTATATTGCTAACAGGGCTCAAAATCTGCCTATGTTTCTAAATAAGGTGATGATAATCTAAAATGCTGTGCTCAGGAGCACATCCTACCTATGAGCTCATTGCTCAGTTTCAGGGAAATAGTTTAGTTTTATTGAAGAAAAGCAAAAAATGCAAGCTCGATGCCATAATAAAAATCTCACTGACTCGTAAGCCATGATTTTCCATCACAGTGTAGAGAAGCAAGTTTCATTCTAGAGACTTAAATTCTCTGGATTCTCAAGAGTGTGTCCATTCTAAACACACCTGCAAGATGCACATGTTCAACCTCTCCTATTACTAATATAATCTGAAAGTTCAATTGAACAAAACCACAGGAATACTGCTGTTGCATGCACTCATGTTCTTGACTGCCAGGAGGTACGTATGGAGCACAGCACAGGGAACAGCCCTGGCATATTGAGTCTGAGAGTAAGCTAACAAAGAGTTAAGAGTTCATAAGGCAAAAGGCTTTTCCTGCTAGTTTTGAAATCTCTATCACTAGTAGCAGGTCTTTAGGTATCAGCTTAGTTAGGACTGCAAGAAAGGACAGACTGAAATTCAACCAACACCTTTTTCAGTCTGCAAGTAAGCAGCATGGATAAAGTTTTCCATAGCCTACAACGTAATGATTCAACAGACAGTGATGGTACAAATTGTTACCTACTGTTCATTACTTTACCTTGTAAGACCCAGTAGACATCACTACTTATTGCTAATTTTTCCAAAAGAGGTGCAATTGAAGTGATATTGGTTTTATATTGTGCAAGGGCTTCATTGCTGCCATTGTGAATCTTGATAGACCACTGGAGAAATAAAGAAATACATTCAGAACCTGTACTTCTAAGGACCCTTAATTAATTGATTCCCTTGCTCTGTTAGTAGCTATTTTTCATTATTTCTATACACCTAGATTTCTTCAGTTTTCCATTCAAAAGTGCTAAAAAATTTCTTTTGGACCAAGCAGCTGTCTAGACAGATTACATTTAACCAGATCATCTAAATACAGAGTATGTAACATTCAACTTACGTGTATATTTGACCTTCCCTAAATTAAATGACACAAGATGATTTAATTTAAAGTCTCTTGGCTTTATCCAACAATGAAGTAGCAAAGCCAGTGTTGTTACTGAAAAATCATGGCCAGTTCAGTCAATTCTACTCTAGAAAAACTGACCACAGCAAGAGATGCATGCAAACAAAACTTGATGGCGATATCAAGTTCCACTATTTCCATCTGTTCTGCAGATATTTACAAAGGAAAAAAACAAAAAAAACCCAAACAAACCAAGAGCCATTTTAATTTCTGGGAGAATGTTATAACCACACGAGAATTCCTCCTAACTTTCGAAAATAATTTCCCACACTGCATGAAAAATGGATGCAGCATTTTTTTAAAGTATTACTGTATCTATACTGATTTAGTAAAAACTGAAAAAAGCAAAACTGAAACAATTAGCCTAAATGTAGCAACCTCTAGTTATTTCTAAATATCTACATAAAAATTTTATTTTAAGCTAAGTACACTGATTAATGCACTTCCTGAAAATATTATTCAATATAAATTAATACTTCATGAAACCAAGTGACATACAGCTGGCTCTGAGAACTCACTCTGGAAAAAAAAAAAAACAGTTTCTCCTAGCAGCTAAACACTTATTTATGAAACACCAAAGTATTGAACAGACAGTTAAAGCAGCGTGTTCCATAAAGCAGGAAGTCAGGAACTAAGGAGCAGAGCACTGTAGTGACATTGTCAGAGAAGTTTCTTTTCCCAAAATAAGCAAGCAACTGAGTTTTGTATGAGTTGGAGTTTCTCCAGCTTATACGACTTTACTTCTATTTATAAACTGTTACGCAGTTGACATCTTAAGACAGACATGTCCAGGCCAAAGTAACATGACCAACCCAAGAGCTAAGTTAAAGATATAGGTAAATTTCAAAATGCTGCGAAGTCCAAGAGCACACACCGGGTTACTCTAGTGGCAGGTTACCACACCAATGTCAGCTATGGTGAGGTTGCTGATGTGTCTGACTTTTGAAGCTTTTATTATTTTGGAAGGACCGTAAAATAGAGAATGTTTATCTCTGTCCAGCACTAGGTACCATATTAAACGTTTTGTATGAATATACTAGTGTTAAAAAGAGTAGAGCCTCTCCTGCATATTGTTAGTTTGTATCTCCTGCTGTCCATAAAAGGCAACAAGCTATGGCTAATGTATATATATATATGAGTATAGGGAATTATTTAGCTAAGAGTCCTGCAGTTTTGCAACCTGACTTTTGGCATGCCAGAACATTATCCATATATAATGGCATTTTCTGTATGAAATACAATGACTCATCCTAGTAATAAATGCTACATTCTCAGACTGAGAAGAGATACTCTAGCTTACTATGATTCCTAAAGCTCAAATATTTATGTGGATCCTCTAGAGGAAGCAAACTTAGGGTTTCAATTAAAGGAAAATGAGCATTTTTGACCCCTCAGGAAATGTGTGGAGGTCTAAATGCATACATGATTTCCCTTTAAAATTGAGGGAATTCATCCTTAGATGGGCATGCCCAGAAGTTTCCGGATTGGTAGAGTGCCTCAACTGTGTCTAAACCAGAGTGCTTTTGAAGGATTTTGTTTAAAATGAAACACATTTTCCCCCCTTCACATTTCAGTTGGTATGAAAATATAATAGCCAATTCCTTTCAAATTCCAGCCCCTATATATTTGATAGTAAGGGACATTAAATGTGGAAACAATGAGATGAGCATTTGTTTGACTTGACTTTATTACTAGAACAGACTACTTGGGGAGCTCTTGATCCCTGGAATGTTTAAATAATTGTCTGACTCTTGTCAAGTGCAACACAGGTAGAAATGATCCTGTGTGGTAGGAAACTGATGGGTTAGGAGACCTCTTCTGGTCCTTGTCAGCTTTGTTTTCTGTGATGCTGCAGCGCATAGCAGTGGTGGAATCTTCCAGTGGAACAAGATTCAGGAAATGCAATCTCTTTGACAGTTGAATTATTCGTATAAAATTACGATTTTTACCCATATATATATAAAAGAAATATGTGTGGTCAAAGAGACCATCCCAGATTGACCCATGATCAAAAGCAGAATTTTGTGACTGAAAAAGGTATATTTAAAAATACACCTCAGTTAGTATGCAAATACTTTATTTAACTATTAAAGTTAATAATCTGCTTTTAAATGAAACTATTAGCTAGGTTAAAGCTCATTAATGCTTATTAACCAGTATTGCTGACAACAAGCAAGTACTGTACATCACATAGCTATAATAAAGTATACCTGATAATTTAGAACTACCTTTTATAACAGCAAATTCATCAAGAATAGGTATTTTATTATAAACTGGGTTTAACAACTTGATCATGTAAACAACTTGAGAACATTAAAGTTATCCTACAAGAACTTCCCTCTTTACTAAAATCCCCCCTATATGTATAACTTACCGTGGCAGCTCCTACTACAATTATATGAGGTTTTGCCACAGAACCCTAAGACACAAAAACAAAAAGTAATTAGTTTTAAAATATGTGTAAATTGTAATTAAGACTCATATCTTAATTAATTGTGACTCACTTGTCCATCAGCTAATGGTTACAAAAGAGTAGACTGCAGATATATTACAGAGAACATATACTTGGTAAATATGAGATACCTGAATTTTCACATAATAGAATCTACAAAAGTATGCAGTATCAATAAGCACCCACAGTCATGATCAATTTATCAGCCTAAGTTCTCTTTAAAAGCTATTTAAACATCTTCTCCTAACGTCAAGTAAACTCTGGATCACAGTATTAAACTTTTTATCTCAGTCTCAGCATTGTCAAACATCTGTTATATTATATATATAATATATTACTTCTGTCAGAGTTGCGTACAGAATAACATGACAACCTGCATCATAACTGAAACATATAATAATTAGTATGCTAACTGAGGGAAGTATTGAAAACAAATAAAATCCAGTAATTCTTGACTGTGCAAATTACCTTTGTCTTTAAGTCTGAAACACTCAAATTAACACTAATACAAAATCACAGAATCATACTATATCTCAAGTTGGAATGGACCCATAATGATCAAAATATTTGCTCACATTAAAGTGGAGCCATTGCAGCCAAAGAGGAAGTAAAATGCCAAACCAGACTGAAATTCCTTTAGCTCTTAATAGGATGAATTAACCTGCTCCTAGGATGCAGGGTTTTTCTAGTTTTAGGGGTTTTTTTGGTCCAAGTGATACCATCCTTGGAAGACCAGGAGATATCCAGAAACATACACCAGTAAACATCCCCTTTTCACTATTCTGAAGTCAAATTTTAGATCTCTTAAAACAAACCTCAGTCCAAGATTTGATACGTTGCCTCATAGAGCCATTAACTTCTGGATACCATAGAAAATCCTATAAAATAAAGGCAGAATTACTCTGTAAGCTTAAAAGACAATCAGTAGACTAAAACCAAAAAATGCAAAAAACCAAACTGATTGCCATCAATTCAACCTTGAAAAACATTTGGCTCAGTGTGTGATTTCCTTTATAGCTAGCATGAAAAGCCTGACATCTTACTCTAGCATAGAAATCAGAAAGCAAAGAAAAACAAGGGGAGAAAAAGTCAACAAATCCACAGAACTTTTCCCTCATGAGAAAGAGATTTTTATTTGTAGTTCAGGAGTTGGAATTTCACCAAGAAGATAATTTTTGACGTCTGCCAAATAGGATGTCCTTGGGTTTCCAGTGCAATAAGGGATACATCCAAGGTCACATCTATAACTTTCTAGAACTTGCTTTTTGCTCAATTTTCCACATTTTTACAAGCAGGTTTTTTTTGTTCCAAAGCTTAAAATAATTGAAAGCATGAAATCATGATTTTCAAAGAAAACCAAAACCTAACAATTTACCTCATAACTTCATAAATTATCAGCTGTTTAAATCTAATAGTGTTGTGGCAATCAAACACATTACCTACCAGCATTCTTTAAGTCGCCAGGAGCAGTGTTCAACTTTCATCTAGAAGGACAGTGTAGACTAGTGCTATTATGTCTCTTAGGGAAAGCCA
Organism: Pardalotus punctatus; assembly: GCA_013400915.1. Taxonomy (NCBI): domain Eukaryota; kingdom Metazoa; phylum Chordata; class Aves; order Passeriformes; family Pardalotidae; genus Pardalotus; species Pardalotus punctatus. Next base: position 238,819 of record VZTX01003154.1, read on the forward strand.
TGACTTCCTAGCATTTAGTTACTCCTTAGGACAGCACTACTGAATAGTCTAAAAATCCATGTTGAAGTGAAATGGCAGGGACTACACACGCAGAAACTACTGTGAGGAAACTTTGGAACACACAATGTTGAAACACCATCAGCAGAGGAAATCTCTATCTTCCACTCCTCTGGACTGTTAGATTTTGGTAGTTCACATGAGTATTGTCAATTCATTATTTGTCTGTGGAACCTGAGAGCAACCCTGCAGTCCTCTGCAGTGGCTAAATGACAGAAGAGTCACTGTGATTACTAGAAAGGGCAAAATTAAACTATCCACTTGTTCCCAGTAATTTTCTCTTTTGTTAGTCAAGTATTTTCCACTTTTGGATTATTGGGTCACAGCCAGTCTGAATGTGAAAATTCAGCTACCATGCCAATAATGTCAAAGAGCAATACTGCATCAAAGCAAGGAAGCAGCAGACTGGGAATATATTCTTAACTACCCAGACATCTCTCAAAAGCCTAGACCTGCCATCTCAAATCTTGGTGGTTAGGCACCTACCAAGGCTCAAGAGGTTTTGAAGATATGATCTTGTCAGGCCAGCCAGCAAATCACACTGCATCAGCCCCTTTGTCCTGCTTTGGGTTCTGTCCCATCTTTACCAGCATTCAGATAACCACATGATGAGCCACATCAGACCTGATCAAAAAGGGATCCTACAAGGTAGCTTTTTGGCTGAATTGACTCCTGAAACAGCCTGCTCCACAGCTTACCAGTGCTAATTACAGTACAAACACAGGAACATACTGTGAAGGGCATAAGACTGGGTCAAGCACATGCTTGAACTGCCATGGCTTCCACCCTAAAATGTTATTCTTTACCCTAAATCTTAACCATGTACACAAACAGGTATTGAAAACTCACTTTCAGACAACTCAGTAAACACACTGCTTCTTTGGTTTTAGTGAATAGAGAATGAGTTTTCTTCAGGGCATAAATAAATACATGACTAGCACAACCCCAGCACTGCTGACAGCTGTCATGGGAAGCAAAGAAAGCTATTGAGGACAGCATTTCCACTGCCAGGGCAGAGAACAGAGCCTTTCAGAAAAACTAGTCTCAAGTACTTTGTTTGTTTTCTTTTTTAAAATACCCACATTATAATCAACATTGTGCTTATTTATCCATGCAAAAACAGTGGAAGGAACACTTGTTGGGATAGCATAGAAAACTCAGTGGCAATTACAATTACCAATCCAAGGAAGTTAGACCCAGATATATATTCTTACAGCATGAAAAGAGCAAACTTCCTGGTAAAAGCTATTCTTGGGAAGGCCAAATTAAAAGATCTGACAAAAAGAAAAATTATAAACAGTTCCAGAGCTTATGCCCAAAACTAAGCCACAATACCAGTGCTCCACGCCAAATTCTCTCAAAATATACTATGTTAGGATACACTTCGAAATATCTGTAAAGAGTGTTGATGAGTCTTAAACCTTCTTTTGAATTTTAAGCTCTGACTGAAATTTTAATTACATTGTACGAAATAATAACATGATTATGGTTTGCAATTTAACGCTAGATAAAAACTTACCACTTTAATTGAAGCAGACTTATCTTCAAATGGGATATTTCCATGCTGTCAAAAAAACATGAAACAATAAAAACAAAGTAAGAAAAACTTTCAGAATGAAAACAAAATATTTACATACCTATGCTAACCTGCTCTCACCCAAAGGTTTATCTTCAGTTGGAAGGATTTTTTCTTGTATAAACTTGTCAGTGTACTCACACAAAATATTTATGCTGGTTTCTTGATAAAACAATCTACTCAAATAAACAGTTTATTTTTCCTGGAAGAAATCCAGCCAACAAAGTCTGAAATGCTTTCTGTTCACCCTGTTACAAAGGTATCAAATATTTTCCTAAATTTAGCCTCCCAACATAAGAAAAAATGTATGACTTTTTCCTTTTTCTTTTCTTACACTGCCTTTCTCCAGCCTTCCTTTTCATTTGCCCATCTCCTTTGCACAAAATGACGAACACAATTTTAATTAAATAATAAAAGAAAATTATCTCAGTCAGAAATAAAATCTGGAATGCATTATTATATTTTCTAAGTGAAAACTGTAAGAAACCAGAAAGAGTCAGATATGCATACACAATCCTCCTTTAAAATTATTAAATACAGTATCAATTTCAATCCTGGTCCATAAGAACAAGTGTACTTCTCCAAACTGAGATCTTAATTTCAATAGCACTTGACAAATGATAGTCTCAATTCAAAATCAGTTGTAGTACTCCACCATCTCACCATTACTTACCTTTGGGCAGCAACAGTGACCTAAGCAATTGACTAGGAAAACCAGAGTTCTTGGATCAATCAAACATCTTGTTTTGACAACTGCAAGTGACTGCATGCTGAGCACTGGACAAGCTGCCAGCTTGCACTTCTAAGTGACAGAATTACTAAATAATTGACAAATCTGATGTACTGTTGAAAGTGAAAGGCATCTTTTCCATCACATATGTACATACATCTATGAAGCCATGTGCCTAAGAATCATGATATAGCAAAAGAAACCAACATTCTGTTCAACAAATGATGCAGCTAAATCCTTTCTTCCTCTTTCCCCCCAGCTTCAGTTTGCATGCTTCACTTTATAAAATTCAGACAGCTCTTCATCAGTGATCAAAAAGAAGGTAAGACCTGACACTGTGTTCAGTTTCAGCTTCAAGTTAGACCTGGAAATCTGTCATTGCCCAAAGGATTTTTATAAACAGATTAAATCGGCAATTTCACTGACATTTTAAATGACAAATTATAAGACACGGATTACTACTATTTAAAAACACACAAAGGAGCAATCATTTTCTCATCAAGAAACCAAATATGAAGCATAAATTGCTACGGGACAAGTCAGCTTCATTAATTTATTCCCAGGCTGCCACAAGCTTTCTCTTGAGCTTCCTAGTTCTCTTCTCAGATTCACAATTATCTCATCTGTACCCAAATAATTATTTTGGTCTAATTTTGCTCTTCAAAAGACCTTTCTGTGATGCTTCTTCCTGATGGCTAGGCCAGCAAACAGTATAATTTGGTTCTTTGAAGCTTAGACAAGAGTTATAAGGTTAATTGGGAAGAAAGAAACAAAAAAATCAATCATCAAAATAAGCTATCTCACCTTAATTCCCTCTTCTTTGACTTGAGGATTTATGAGTTTTATAAATGAATAGAACAGCTGTCGAATTCTAGAATCTCCTATAAACACAACATGTTTGTCTATGAGGCAATTTTTTGCTTCACTGTAAAACAAAACAGCAACATTAATGTTACAGAAAATTTGTATCTTAGAAATAAGTATTCTGAAAATATACAGACCTACATAAATAATTCTAAACATTATATCCAGCTCTAAGGCATGGCAATTTTTTTAAAACATGCTGAATTAATAAAAGGCTTAGTGCAATTTACATAGAATTGAAAATGAACTCTCCTGCTAATGTGATTAGTGAAACAACCAAGCAGGTTTTCTTACTATGTGTGCTACAAATACGGTCGTCTCAAAATGATAATATACAGCATAACTCTAAAAAAGAAATTAAAAAAATAAAGTTCTCCTACTAGTAGGTGAAAAAAAGTGATTGGTAATTTTATTTGCGATATTTTTACTTGCAATCTGACACATAAGGTCAGCAACCTGAGAGTGACATATGCAGCCTCATGTGTCCCTCCATAACTTGTGCCAGTACCTCTATCACCAACATTTATTCATATTTTTATACAGAAAAACAACCACGGTAAACACTGCAGACACACAGATAAAGTACTAGGAAAGGACTTCCTTCTGGTAAACGTCGTATATTTTTGAAAGCTTAGAGAATCAGATGCAAAGTGAACAATAGATGACACTGCAATTACTACAGCTGCATTCAGACAATGACTCTTCTTTCCAGATGAACAGAAGACACAAGTTTCCTTACCTATTTTTATACTTATGCATCATACAACTGTGAGGTTGCCATACTTTTTCTCCAAGAAATCTCCCACTGGACAGAAGATACTCACATGTATCGCCACCTTTAAAATGTTATATTAAGATTAGAATTCAGACATATGAAATGTAAAGCATAGCTCCATTGCTATTATAAAAAATAATTTGACAATATTTGAAAAACAAATTGAAACAAGCAACAGCAGTAAACAAATTTAACTGATTGTAAATACATCTTGCACAAGTTTCTGCAAGTTGCCTTCTCACTTATTATACAACACTGTTCTATAAATCCCACCCCAACCACAAAATGTTAGTGATCTTAGTTCTGCAGTCAGAAAGATGTTGTGACTTAGAATGGAATTTCCTTTAAAAGATGCCAATCCACTCTGCTATCTACTATCCAGAATACACTAATATGAACTTAAAGAATACAGCTGTTGAATAAAATAATCTTCTACACAGAATCATCATGCACAGCATCTTGTATAGAACACAAAACTCATCACAAGGTTTGCAAGAGAGTTTGTTACCTCTCCCTGTTTAAGACATGATCATGTGGTCACCTTAGAACAGGTGATATGGGTTAATATGTAAGAAAACCACCCAAAACAATTACATGACAATTTGCTGATCATTCTGAACTGCATGTGTCTTTTCCAGTCAGTAAGTTTTATGCTAACTGAGATTAATAACTTTACAGGGGGTGGCATTTCAGGTCATGTTAAGTTTAAAATATCCCAGTTATTACATCAGTGATTGTGATCTTCCCAACTCCATGTCAGATTCTGCTGTCTTACAACTGAACACAACTGAACACCATTCATTGCAACAGAAGTTGCTCTCCAACATTTTTGTCATACTTGGCATTTCTGAGCACTGACAAACAGGGAAATGGTAGTGAATGAAATGGTAGGGACTTGTTCTAGCTTGTGCAGAAACAATGTACCACTGCCCGTACCTAACACTTTCTGTGAAACCTTCACTTCATTAAACTCAACTTATACTTTGGTTTTCAAGCAACACAATTTCCCTGATACTCAAACTTGCAAACTCATGTAAACTATCATTTGAGTAAGTTGCATAAAAAATGAAACTGTCAGGAATAATAAAAAACCCCATAATCTAAACAAAAGCAACATGAGTTTGATAAAGAGGTGACTTGGAATTATTACTGATAAGAAGTCCTCCAATTTGCAGATGATGACAACTAGGACATGTATCAAAGTGATATAAGAGTGAACTGTGTAAAAGAATATCCATGACTAATCAGACTCCCTCTGATATCCATTAATGTGCTAAGAAAGATGCATAAGAAAATAAGGACAGTTATAGATGGTCAGACCAATGGTTAGTCTAGACTGGTATTCTGCCTTCAACAGAGGCCAGAAGCAGATGCTCAGAGATGAGTAAAAAGAGGGCAAGTAAACATTAAGTTCTTGCCTAATATTCTTCCAACTATGTTCAATCCAGGGACTTACTGAACTGGACATGCAGTCTTGGAGTTTTTAGCACCCACAGCATCTTTCCACAAGAGTTTTCCATAGGCAGCTGATGCTTGAAGAATCATCTGCCTTTACTTGAAATATGGTTTGTACTAGATTTACTTGGCATTCCCTGGTTCTTCCATGGGACAAGGCAGTTTGGACTTAGGCCGGTCATGACTTGTAGACCACAATTCTTTCTCAATCAAGTTTTCAAGACTGGAGGATGTTCTTATCTTGAGTTCATGACCCAAGCTCGGTATCTCCGTACTCCGTGGCCCTCCCACCATAATAATTGCCCATAAATAGAACAATCCTCCATCCTACAGTATGTTCACTGACATAACATTCCAAACATCACACATTGTATACATTTGAAACACAGAGACAATATTTTATGTCAAGGGGTTATGTCTTCTTCCCCAACTCCAGGTGATTATCTTACTATTACCCTGAGCCATATAAGAAAGCTCCTGAAACTCCTTAGCAGCATTACTGATGTTTGATATCTTCCTTTAAATGTAACAGTAGAAGTTAGAGGGAGAAGATGAGGGAGGGGAATAAACAAGACTGAAACAGCAGCCAAGAGAGTAAACTGGAGGTTACAGACCAGACAGTGCTTCCAGAAATGCTCAACTCTGGCTTTATCAGATTAAATAGCAGCCAAAGAACTATGCTAATGTTAGTACACTACACCTTATTCTTAACCACCAATGAAATCTTAAAAGAAAAAAACAAACAAACAACAAAAAATCCAACCAAAAAAACCAACCCAAAACCTGAGAAAAAGAATTCCAAGTGCCATTGTACACACAAAACACAGACTACTCTTTTAAGACTCTTTCTTTGCATAAATTATTCTTCCAACACATTACCTTTTATGCTCACTTAGATACAGTACATTATACATATACAAAGCACATAATTTCTCTGAATTTTATTATGCTCATTATTCTAATTTATCATTCCTCAAAATCGTGGTTATTGAAACTGTGAAATCTCAAAGTCTTCATTCAGCACTAAGTTTCACAAAGCTTTCTCTAAAAGGCACACTCCCTTTTTCGAAGAGCTGGAAATTTAACTGTTCTCTATTGCTCAAAATAAAAAAATGTAGTTTTAAACAGAATCTACTACTGTTGATTTTAAGAATGCAAAATTCAAAATAAAAGCTTATTTTCAAAAAAATTTAGGAGTGTACCTCTGAAATATAACAACTGGAAAACACACAGCACTAACTTCACTGGATAGTATGTAAACATCCAATCCACTTAACTCTTCACAAGTTAAAGACAGTCTGTACCTTCTCTTAATTTACATTCTTTTGCAAAAAAAATGTAGGTGACCCTTAAATATGACAGTATCCCTGAACATTAATCTGACCTTCCACAACCCCAGTTCAGCATTTTTTCATACAAGTAAATTTTATACAGGCAAGTTTGACTGGGAAGTACACTGGGCTGCTCCTATCTATAATATGTACTTGCATGACTGAGGCCAAAATTAGCTAAAAACCTTTACACGTAATAACAATCAGACAAAAGAGAAAGTATAAAAGCACAACAAACACAGCGATCCCTTCCATGACATGGCCTGGCTTTCACAGCCTGACAACTTTGAGCCTGTTTGCAGCCTCACCTCATCCACCCTCTTGAAATCAAGATAACCCTTTTTGGGATACTTTTGATATAAAATCTTGGTATAAAACGTCTTAGGTGGAAGAGAAGTGCTTTCTTGTGATAATTTTGAATGTACTGCCTGCTAATTTAATTTTTCAGTTGATACTTTTTTGTGTTATGACACAGTAACAATCAGTTTACCATCCCCCAATAATTCCTAATATTTGAGATCATTAGCAAGTTACTAAGTTTCTGTCCAGCCTACAGAATTTTATTCTATTTCATTATTTATTGTAGAGAAGCTACTTTATTCTTCTGCCATTTGTGTTGCCCTTTTGTACATGCTTTCCAAGTTCTATTGTCCTACTACTAAGAGGGAGTGACCAACACCACTGAGAATAAGTGAGGTGCCAGCTAGCTTTGGCTATGCAGTATCAATAAAAACTTCTGGGGTTTTTTTGTTAATTGTCAAAAGTATTGGGCCATTTGCTGAATTTCAACAGTTTGATATCACTGCAGGTTTGCAGAATGATCTCTCCGATAAAAGAATCTCTGCCTTTATCTATCGTAAAAATTCATCTGCTATAATTTTTTCACCCTCCTTTTCTAAACTGTTTCTTTGAACATTGTATGTTCGTAGAAGCCCAAATTGTTAACTCTGTTTTCACTATGACTCCATGTCCTCCTGCCTTTTAAACAGTTATGGGGAAACCTTTCCTTTACCCTCTAATTGCTTCAAGAAACTAAAAGCCTTAGATGAAAAACCTTGAAAGGTTGGTAACAATCCATACAGACCATATCAATTCACATAAAGGCCAGCAGATTCTCACCATTTTGCAACCTGTGACTCACCCCCCTCATAAACTCTCCCAGAATATACTGAAATTATGCATATTTTATTTTCATTTTAACCTGTTTGATATCGCAGTCCCTATTTTCTTAGTCTTGCAATCTCTCTTAAAAAATTTGCCACCTTCCTCCTGTCTAGTTTTGTGATTCCCTTGTGCCTTAAGGAACACTGCACAAAAGGCAAGTTCAATTACCTCATGCTTGAGCTACTCTAGAATTCAGTAAATGCTTCCATGTCTTCCAGTTCAATACTAGTCAGTTTATCAGACTTACTGACATGCCAGCTAAAGGGTAAATCTAAGGAATCGTATACATAAAGATTCCTACCCCTTTTCCCATATCCACAAGGAACTGCCTCAGCCTTCTCTTCCATGAATGCTGGCAGCCAGTGTTAGAACACGACACAAATTGTCCCACAACAAACAGAGCCGCGGTGATCTCCCTACAGATCAACTTTTTGATTTACCCACAAAAACACATCACATTTTTTAGCGTGACACAGAAACAAGTAAATATTTCCTTCAGCACTTCCATTTGCATGTACGGATCATGGCAAGATTCTCCACTTCAGGGCCAAAACAATACTAGCGAGGAGGAACGAGTGAAGCTCCCAGCACCCCGTAACCGAGGTGCGCCCGAGCGCAGTCGGTCACGGCCACGGCTGCGCTCGGTCCCCAAGGGCTTGTCCATGGCCACTGACAACACGTGAAACCAAACAGCTCTTTACTTCGCTTCAGCCACCAAAGCGGCTGGTTTCGTTAAGTGTGAGGCGATGGTTCAAAGAGTGAAACAACATACACCAAATCTCGTACCAATTAAGACTTTAACCACTAACTGCCAGGTAATTAGTCATTAATCATCCCGTACGGGAACAAGTAACAGGGCAGAAGTCACCCCTAGCCCTGCAGCTTCACCTGCCGCAGGCCGGGCCCCCGGAGCTGCGCCGCGCTCCCGGTACAAGCACCGCATCGCCACAGCCCCGCCAGCCTCGCTCGCCCCCCTCACTTCGGGGGCCTCGCCCGACCGGCGAAGCCTGCGGCGACCCCCGGGCCGGGCCCGCGGGACCCTGCGGGCCGGGTCGCCGCC
>VZTX01003154.1:247948-297056 GCA_013400915.1 Pardalotus punctatus
CGGCCCCACACCCCGCGGCCGCCGGGGCGGAGCCGGCGCCACTCTCCTGGCGCCGCCGCTTCCCCTAGGCCGCCAGCGGGCGGCTCCAGCGCTCGCCTCCCCGCCCCGCGGCACTGTGGGCATGCGGTGGCTCCTGGTGGAGCGCACTGCGCTCGGTCCGAGCCCCGCGGCTGAGGGGACGGCGGCGAGGCGGAGACCCCGCTGGGACTGTGCTCCCTGAATGAGGAGCTGGGCGAGGGTCTGTGCCGCACACTTTCCGTGACAACTGGCACTGGAAAAGTGGGGGCTTCGTTCCAAAAAGTGCGATTTTTAAACACTTGTCACTCTTCTATCGACAAGGAAATGGTCATTCCAGACTGGGAGACGCTGTAAAAGGAAGCTGACTCCCTCACAGAATCACACAATCAATTAGGTTGGAAAGGACCTCTGGGATCATCGAGTCCAACCTATGCTCGAACACCACCTTGTAAACTGGACCATGTCACTAAGTTTAAGGAAAGACATCCAGTCTTTCCTTAAACACCTCCAGGAATGGTGACCCCACCACCTCCTCGGGCAGCCCATAATTCCCTTTTCTCTGAAGAAATTCTTCCCAATGTCCAACCTAAACCTACTGTGGTGCATCTTAAGACTGTGTCCTCTCATCCTATGGCTATTTGCCTGGGAGAAGAGCCTGCGCGCCCCTCCCCACCCCTCACTCCAGATTTACCTGGGTTTGGAGAATGTATAAAATGATTGCTGAAATCAACCTTTGCTAAGATTTACAAAGGGGAAATTCTGCTCCTCCACAAGCAGCTACCTGAGTTGGGCAGGAAATCTGGGCTCCAAATCCAGTCACTCACCAGTGGTGGGGCTGGGAAGCTGCCACCAAACGTGCCAGGCCCAGAGCAGGGCAAGCTGTTACAGGAAAGACATTTTCACAAAATAAAGTGACCATATGTAAACCGTATAAACAAATCTAAAACTTAGGAAATGTGTGCAGTATGTAGTCATATAAAGATGGGAAAGGAATATCAGAAATAAACAGCAAGCATTCATCAAGCCTTGGGTGCATGATGAAGTACATGCTGTGCTAGACAGATTCCCTCAGATCCAGCAGAACTCTTTTCATTAGAACTGGCCAAAAAAAAAAAAAAAAAAAAAAAAAAAAAGGGTTNTTTTTGGGGATTTTGTTTGCATTTTTTGTTTTGTTTGTTTGATTTTTTTTTGGTGTTTTTGTTTGTTTTTTTTTTTTTTTTTTTTGGGTGGGGGGTGGGGGTTTTTTTTCTTTTTTTGTTTGTTTTTTTTTTTTTTTAAATGGGATGAGTAAATAATAATAATGAATTTTCTGGCTTTTGAACACATAAAAAGTCCAGTTTTCATTTCATCAACCTTCCATTTCCCTGTCATCAAAAAAAAAAAAGAACCAGAAAACAAACAACTAATCTGGAAGTTCTGCAAATAATTGGATTTGAATATGCATTTAATAATATGTGAAGAATAATTTTGTGGGGAAAAAAAGAGAAGGAGACATTTGAAACAAAACCCAGAAAATCTACACATTGTGAACAAAGTTTTATTTTGGTATATTATCTGAAAAACAGATGAACTTAAAGCATCATGCAAACATAATATAATGTACATACAAAATTGGAGTTCTAAGTATTTTTCTGATGTGCACTGTAACTATATATTCAACATATATCCCACTTCCATCCAACCAATGTCTTTACTATCTGCCAGCATAAAATCTATACTTGTTTTCTATTCAAGTCTGTCTGTTGATTCATTCATTTTCTCAGTATTCTTTTTAAATAATAAAAACGCTTCACTATTTTAAAGTGCTCAGGTTTATTCTCTCAAGGACAGAGATAGAAAAGGTGCTAAGTATACAGATGGGTAGTTATTTGGTTATGTTTTTCCAGAAGGACCCCAACAAAACCAAACTAAAACAATGACAACAACAATAGTCCAAACAAATCAACCCTCGCCAATTCTGGTTGTAGTAGAGATTCTTTTACTCCATAAATCAAAAATTCCTATTGATGGATTATTTTTTTTCTTATGCCTCATTCAACAAACCAAGAACTTTCAAAGCCTTCTTACTGTGAACAAACCTTATTGTTTGTTAAAATATTCCAGTTAGTGCTTCAGTCCCTTTGTCTTCATTTCATATGCATTTTGCACTTTAAGAAGCAACTTAAACACTTTTTAACATCTTCCCTAACCAAAAGCATTCACTAGAATATTTTTGTAGCTTTTTGCATTGTTTCTCAATAATTCTTAACGGTCTCATGAAATATATTTTTCCTGCAGTCATTGAGGGCCACAGATCCTCTTCTTTATCTGTTTTTATAACGTTTTTCGTGAACAAGTGAGATTTTCATCCAACCAAAATATATTTGCTTCAGCCTGTTTCATTCTGCAATATTACTACATTCAATTTGAGGGCTGTGTGGCAAGTCTGCAAGGTGCATTTATGACTGTAAGTGCAGCATCTCAAAACTAACCCAAATTACTGCTGTTACTCAAAGCAGTGTAGATGCAGAAAGCGTGGCGTTCGGCCGGAGCTCCTGGAGTGTTGACTCAGCTTCTCAGTCAGGGTGGCTGCAATGCTTAAGCAGGGAAATTTAACTTTATTCTGAGAATCGAAAAATGAATTCAACTCTCTACAGCAAGGTAGTCTCTCTGGAAAATTTCAGGGATCTTCAACTAAATCATCTCCTTTCTCTGAAAGAGCAGCAGGAACTAAAATGCTATCAAAACAACAATACTTCTGTTTATAGATATCTCAGAAAATGACAACCCTTAGAAATAATAATTCTGTCCTGCAGCCTTTGGAGTGTTCTTTTGGATTTGCTGCCTGCTGCTGGAAGTTCCTGGGCATTCCTTACTTGCTGTGAAAACGTAACACTGGCCTTCAGTAATGCCTGAAAACTCCGTAGGGGTGGATTTCAACTGTGTTATTTTAGGACTGTGCAAATACATACTGATACTGTTGCAGGTTGAGTATCTAAAGATAATCGCCCTGTGTATATTGAGTATTTATATGGATGTGAACAAGACATGGGCTTTTTCTTCCTTTCTTTGGAGACATTGCTTCGGTATTTGATAATCGATATCTCCTTCATTCAGTCAGAAGCTTTTGGCTGAAGTGTCATGAGCTAGGAAGTGGTTTGCATGTGTGCAGTCTCGCTTCTCACAGATTCCTCCTTGTTTTTCACAAGCTAATTGAATTTGGCATCGTGACATATACCTAAGTAATTCGCACCAAAACCACTATATATAAAAGGCTTGATATAAAAGGCTGATCAGGGATTGCTAAGTACCCTATAAAACCAACTCCAGACATGAACTATTATTAGCTAGAAGCAGCTTTGTAAATTGTGTATCTACTTTATTTTGCTGTCTGCTGATCAACTTAGTGTGCTGGAAGTAAACCAGAAGTCTGCTAGATCTTCTGATCAGTCAGACCTCAGCTTTTGGTTTGCAAATGCTACAGCTTCCTGTTGGCTTTCTGCTTGTTCTGCTGGAAGCATCAAGGGTCATCAATGGGAGGGGAACACCTAGAGCAGCCACAGAGAAGGTCCAGAGAAGAGAAAAGTGTTTCCTTTGAGAGGCAGAGGAGATTTGACACTGCTGTGCATGTGGGATAATGTCTATGAATATTAAGAGTAAAATGCCTGTGGAAGAATTTCACATTTCTTTTTTTCTACAGGTGCAGCCCTGGCTTAACTGAATTAATTCTTTTCATAAGTGACTGTGGTGTTTTATAGGGTCACTAATGACTGATGCTGTCATTACTGTGGTTTTCGGCTGCTCTATTTCCTCTATGAGTCAATCTAATAGCAGTCAGGAATGAAGGGGTTCATCCCACCTAATTCCACTCACTCATAGTGAACCAATCTATTTTAAACTAATCATCACCTACCCTCTGTAGGACTGGAGCAAGTAAGGTGGTAATTTACTCGTAAGTTAGAATAAGGTGAATGACTTACCATGAAGAATGGTGGCTTTCTGTTCAATTTAGAAAATAAATTTAAATTGGACAGATGTCATTTACACAGGTATAATTTAGATGAGGCAATTCTTCTTTTAATGCTTCCTGACTTTTCTTGGCAGGCTTAGCATAAAAGGAAAGAGAACTTTGTGCCGTAAGGTCAAATCTGGCATGCACATACGAGTTTGCTGATAAACTGAGTTTAGGAGTAGATCTCCTTTCTCCTGTTTTCAGCATTACAGCCATGTGTAACTTCTGGAGTTAGAGCTACTGTCCTCAGGCAAAGGCATAATGTAATCACAAGGACTGGGAGCATGTAAGAAGATAAAGTGACTACTGTTGTAGAAAGTTAGCTGTTACAGAGAGCTGACATTTAAATATTCTCAGTCAGAGGAATAGTAGGGCATTCTCATGTGATATTTTCCCTTTTGAGTTTTTGTATGTTTATTAAAGTGTAATTAATTTTTCACAAGTATATATAGCAAGGAGTATAAGCACCAGAGCTAGAAGAAAAATTATCACTTACCTCTAATCTCTTAAGTTTCATAAGGAAAATGATCATCTATTCATAAGGAACATACATTTTTAGATGTATTAAGTGGAATATTCCCTACATTAACTTACAGGTGAAGTGTTGAATAATTAATTAGTAGGATCTGCCATACCACAAAAAATATCACTTCTTAATTTAAGCAGTGCAGCATTGCTGGATTGTTCTGGTCATATTGTAATTCCAGAAGTAAAGCTGTGTTTCCAACAGATTCCTGGACAGTGTAGTATTTTCAGCAGTACAGCTTTTGCCTGGGCAGCTTTTGGGTACCTGCCAAATGATAGCATCAGACATTTTAATTGCTGGGTTTTCAGCCTCTTAATGGCAATCAATTTTTCCCTAAGCATCAAGTTTTCATGGGGCATGTGCGTGCATGGTAGCCATCTATATTTGATTGCATTAGTGAAGAGGGAGTAGAAAGTGTAAGAAGTGTTTTTCTCAGTGGATTTGTTCAATCAAGCTTTGTAGCCTGGGTACTATCACAGCCAAATGCTGAAACAAATATGACCGCAAACCTTTAAGATCTTGGAAACTGTATCACAAACTACTGCTTTTACAGATTTCTAATTTTGTAACAGTTATAAAAATGGTTTCTTAATAGTCTATACTAAAATCATATTGATATTAAGTGACGTAATTATGAAATCCCATCTACAAAGGCTGTACTTAGCTTTATCACTAAGAGATAAATACATCTGCTATTCTATAACATGAGGCTTAATAGTGTTTTCATTTCAGGCTTCTGTGGGTCTGAAACAAAGATGGTTTGGATGAAGACAGGGAAGGGAAATGAGCAGACAGCAAATATTTAAGTTCTCTTTCATTAAGGACAGTCAAGGGGCCACACCTTGCTGCATCATGGGATGTGTCATTGCTGTGCAGCTACACAGTCCTGAGAAAGGGGCTGGGACCCAGCTCAGCTCACTAATACAAATTATTTTTCTTTCAGCTGCTTACATTCTTATCCTCAAAGCTTTTTATCAATCAAAGTCATGGGTTAAGAATGTTTGATTTAGAAGAGTTTTTCGGTATGCAGGTGTAAGTTTTTTCTATTTTCCCCCCCTCTCTTTTCTTTACTCCTGGTTGTGGGAAAATGGAAGTCATTGTTAGTTCTTTGTCAAATGGTGTTACTCTTTTTCCATGCACACTTTGTTTCCTATTGGTCCTTTTTCTCATTCTCCCTTGTCTTCCCAGTTGTGCCTTCTTAAAATTCAGAATTCTTTGTATTTACAGGGCAGCCTTTGGTAGCCTACACAGTCACAGTCCAAGCTTTGCTGTGTTTGTGCAGCGTTATAAGCCTTTCCTTCTGCTGCCAGCAATACAGATGCTGTGTGATGACCATGGTCTCTTTTAGCATCTCTGCACTAAATCCCTACTACTTGAAATGCATGGTTTTAGGAACATAAATTTACTTTGGGTAGGGAAATTATTTTTTCTTATGAAGATTCTACTGCCAAGGGAGTCTCTGTGGCGCAATCGGTAAGCGCGTTCGGCTGTTAACCGAAAGGTTGGTGGTTCGAGCCCACCCAGGGACGTGTTTTCCCCTTTCTTCTGCCATGGTAGGGGTTTGGAACCACATGACTTTAAGGTCCCTTCCAAGCCTAGCCATTCTGTGAGGTCTTAGAATTTTGGAAATCTCAGTTTAGCCTCAGGTTCACTGGATCCCTAATTTGCGGAAGTATCAGCATTGGATAAACAGACTAAAATATTTCCATGCATCATTATTTAAAAATGAAATTGCATAGAAATAGTTTCATTTTAGCAGAATATTGCAGTGCTCCCTATTCTGTCATATTTGTTTGTCTGTATCGTGCTCTGTTGTGTTGCTTGTGAGCTCTAAAGGGTCTGTGTTATTTTATGATGTTGAAATGTTAACATATTTATATAAACTATCAACATGGGCTTCTGTGCACCTCAGGCTTAGCAAAGATTTGTCATTTAGGAATTAACAGGTAACTGAGTAGTTGTCACACCTGGAATGGACACCTAAGTCTTATTACGACAAAGAGATCTATAAGATCCTGATGTAGAGACGACAGTAAAAGCTATGGAGATGGTAATATCATTGTATACAGGGCCATAGAATAACACTGCCTTAAACATGAGCAAGGTGTTAGAAACAGTATTGTTTACTCTTGGATGTGCTTGTAAGAATACATATTTAATGGTTAACCTGTGGGAGGGAGGTGGGTGGGGGTATGTAGGAATGTAGTTCCCGAGTCTCCAGAAGAGCCAAAGTGCTCATACTCCCAGAGCAGCTGAGGGCATCTCAGTGCAGGAGGAGGGAGATGAAATGCTGGTTCTTCTCACTTGGGGCCAGACAAGGACATTGTCATCTGTAGACACAAACCACCAGCTCGTCTAGCCCAGGAAAGGAATTCTTAACTCTTAATCTTTCCAGAAAATTGGAGACTACTAACTAAAACAATAGTTTCAAAAGTTATAGGAACTATATGAAATAAAGTATTGGAAACTGTACTCCAGCACCACATGTGAAACTGAAAAAGTTCAAAGGACCTGTTTGTATCTGTTTGTATCTGTTGTACCTATCTTATATCTCTTGTATCTATAAACAAATTAAAGTAGATGAGAGAAATGAAGTAAAACTGTAATTCTTTTCTGTGTGTACTGTGAGGCAGGTGCTCTTCATGGGTGTGGTTTGCCCTCTTTGCTCTTCCTGAAAAGAATAAGCAGAGGCCCTTTGGATCTCATTGCAGAATCTGGGGAACCAATAATTTTGGCCATGTGCCGCTTCTGTAGGAATTGAAATTTTAGATGACTCTGGTAAAGCAAATGTGGCATAGAGGCAGGTACAGACAGCCATAATAGCAATGGATGTTCTTTGGGACTGAGGAATTAGAGTTAGTCTTATTCCCTGTTAAATGCTGAAAGATGAAAATAAATGAGAAGGTAACTCATTGTTAACTAGAAACCATAATGAAAAGCATTTTTCCCAAATTAAGTCAGACTCTGTTTGGGTGACTCCTCTTGTCACATATTATATGTACTGTTGTGGAGAATATACTGGGAACTGGGAGCAGAGACTTACACCTCGAGATGTTAAATACCTTAACCAAAAAGTAGTGGTAAAACCCTTTGGATAAAATTGCCCAGAAAAACTTACAGTTATTATGGAGGAAGGATTTAATGAAGACAAAACCCTGTTCTTTAGACAACTGCTTTTTTTTCTACCCTGAGTGGGTCTGCAGTTTGCTGCCAAGGGCTTTCCTGTTTGGATGGGTATTCTTCTTATATATTAGTGCATATTTGGGGTGAGTTCTGATGCCGCTGTTTTGAAAAAACAGCCTTTAGGATACTGTATGCACAGGTAGTTCAGAAGAGTTGGACAGTAACAGCCCTGAAATTAGCTCAGTTGGTTAGAGCATGGTGTTACTAATACTGTGGTTGTGGGTTTGATTCCTGTATGGGCCATTCACTTAAGAGCTGGACTAGATGATCCTTGTAGATCCCTTCCAAGTCTAAACGTTTTGTGATTCTGTGAATGACAGTGTGACAGTGAATTAAGAATAAAAGTCCTAGAACAAGTCTTCAAGGGCTGGTAATTAGTGTATGAGTCAGCAGGGGGTGCACAACGCCTATGGAAATGCTAGAGAACTGCTCTGCTGTTTTACTGTGTCTTCAGAATTGGCATATGGGAAAAGTTTCATTTCAGCCGAAGGTCCAATTTCTGTAGCTTGAACACAGTAAGATACTGATAATAATTATTGGAATTTAATATATATATATTCCAAATGCTTGTGTTCAAAATAATATTCAAATGTCATACTTGTTTGTTTTGATAGTTATATTTGCCTTAATGAGAACCATCATTTCCTGAGTACCTGGAGTGTATACATAAGCATGGAATCGTGTGTAGGAAATTTTGCTTATATAGTATTCAACCACCTGTTTTCCAGGAAAGGACAAATGTATTCCAGCCTTACAATCTAGACATACAATCATTTCTTTGTTTATGTACTGTAGATTGCAGATCCTATCTGAAACTACTACAAGAAAACTAATCAAAAGTCACATCAAAAGCTGCAACTTAAACCGGAGTGGTGGAAGTGTAGATCTGTTATCTGTTAATGTTGTTTTATCACTCACCTCTATTGAAGGATATTGGTCCGTAGCGCAGTATTTGTATTTTAGACTGGCAAACTCAGATCCTGAAGATAATTGGCAGTGCCTCATATTTCTCCCCCCAGTGAAGCTGGCTGCATGGTTACAACTGTGCCTTCCAGATGTATTGCTGCTGATAATTAAATTCTCCAAAGATAGTATAGGGAGGCAGACCCCTCACAAAAACAATTAAGATCACTTTACCAGAAGTTTATTCAACATCTTATGTTCCCAAAACTAGACAATATGAAGCCTCCCTGCCCTGTCTGCCATTCATCTGTCTTATTTGCAGCTATGATCTTTGAAAGACAGTTTCTTCCATATTGTACATAGCATAAGCAAAATACTTGATCATGCAGTAAGTTCTGATGAGTTCAAAAACGGCAGGGCAGACTGAGTATCTTTTCAGTGCTAATGAGGCTGGAATTTGTGAGGTAAACACTATATATTTTTTCAGGTTGAAATGCGAAATGAGGCCGCCTTTGAGGCAAAGATCTGAAACACATAACTTGGATGTTTTCAGTAAGCTGATAGAAAGAAAGTGTTCTCTGCCCAGGAGGATGGATATGCCATGGAATAGATCACAGAGAGCAAAGAAGAAATCAGAAGATGACAAAAAGCAATGGTGTTCCTTTAACTGTGGTTTGGGGTTTTTTCTCCCCCTGCAACAAAGGTCCACCTCCCTATCCTAGCAATAACCTTTGCGTACCTTCTAGTGGATTGCATGACTGAGGAATGAAATTTTAGCTTTTCAGTCATGGTAGGAACGTGCTGGCTTGTAGTTAATCTATACAAGGAAAAAAAGTCTTTATAATTTTAAAATATTGAATTACTGTTTTTACAACAAATTTATTTTGAAGTAGTAAAACAATGCTTGAAACACTAATATTTTAAGAATTATCATGGTCCAATGAGTAAATGCAGATATTTACCTACAGTATGTTTTACTCAATGAAGAAAAAATGGGCTATATTTCATAATGGAAATTCCTATTTTACTAATTCAACACACAGCTGCAGGCACAGAACTGCTGTATTTAGATCATGTTTTGATATTTGTCCTATTTTCCTTAATCAATTCATTGCAAGAAAGAACAACAAAAAGAAGTCTTTAGAAACAGTTTTTAGTGCTTATTCCCCCTTGCACCATTTGGAGCTGCCTTCAGACTCACAGCTGCTAATCTTTGTAGTGGTGCTTTCTTTGGGTTACAGGACTTTATTCTGGATATTTTCTTCATGCCTCCCTGTGGGCGTTTCCAGGGGACTAAGCCCATCTCATCTCTTGCCTTACCTGCTTTTGCTGTTGTCTTTATGGTCTTCTGTGGGTTCTTTGAAACACCTTCCCAATCACAAAATCATGGCTGCTGGAATTGCAGTTCATTTAGGGTTTTCAGCAGTCTTCTAAAAGGTCTCAAAGAAGAGTCATGACTTCTTGTGGTGGTTTGTGTGACAGTAAATTATTAAGGTTAGAAACAGCAGATAGTTCTGTGTCTCATTCAGAACTAAACAAAATGTAAAGGCCTAACACTGAGCTTCTTGACAAAACAACTAAATTTGAGATTCTTAGCATAGACTTTTATAAATCCTTTCTAATGTGCACATGCACAGTTCTGCTGATTACAACACAATTCTATCAACAGCCAGCACAATTCCACCAACAGCCAGGAGCTTTCTGTCCTCAGGTGTAAGACAGAAGCTTCATTTTCCTTCCACTTTTAAGTGAGATGACGATCCTTCTTTCAGCCATTAATCCTCCTTAATTTGGAAAAAAGGAAGGAATGATTTCTGCTTCTGAACTTCTCATACTATCAGGCACAGAGTTACTGAGAGTTTCTCGAGAACTTTTCAAAAGTTAGTGTTGAAATGAAGAGTCAAGTAGGCAATCACACCCTTAAAACAGTTGTAGGCAGTCTTCCAAGGCTTTAACAAAATGTTTCATAGCAATGTACTGAGAGGGTATTGTAAAATCTGGGTGTATCTCCAATGCATTTAAGCAAGTAACTTAACTCATTATATAGTTTCTTTTGGAACACTGGACATGCTTTATTTCATTTTTTTTCCACAATTTATTTAAACATCTCACATATACAAAATACATTTTCTTTCTTTTTTTGAGAAATGATGATTTTTTTTTCCCCATAGTAGAAGCTGGAAATGAAATTTGCAAGCAGGAAACACCTGATTTTGGAGGAAGAAGACAGAGGAAAAAAAATTATCCACATGCTTAAGCTGTGGGTGAGACAGAACATCCTACGTTTTAAGACAGACTTCAAAGAAATAGAGAAGCAATACTTTAAACGCTACTAGCACCATCAAAGTTCAAGTATTGGAAAGATACTCTGTAATTATGCAATTAGCACCACTATTTTAAGTGGAACTGAAAGTACCTCAGGTCATATGGAGAAGTTCCTGCAAAAGATGTGGATCGCTCTTGATTTAGTGTATGAGGTAGTTTAAACCTTTGGAGGTCATGGATTTAAACTTCCTCTGTGGAAGATATTCAAAGGCCACAAGTGGTGCAAACTTTCATGACTTTTTATTTTTTTTTTCTTTACAAAGGTTGACATTTCCCAAAACAAGGTGTTAAATCTTGAAAGACTTCCAAGTCCATTTGGGGCGGTATTAAATTTCATTGCACAATGCTCCAATCAATTCTTCTCCTTCTCTTTCGCCCAGAGTTTAAGCAAGTAGATGAACAGAAGAAATGGAAGGAGTCAGCTTTCATTATAAAAAGAAATGACAAGAGAATAATTTGGGAGAGGCTTTAAGTTAATTTTAGTTCATTCATTTAAAACAGACTGGGCCAATGTCCAAACCGAATTCTTG
Organism: Pardalotus punctatus; assembly: GCA_013400915.1. NCBI lineage: Eukaryota > Metazoa > Chordata > Aves > Passeriformes > Pardalotidae > Pardalotus > Pardalotus punctatus. Next base: position 259,425 of record VZTX01003154.1, read on the forward strand.
GTCAGCGCCGCCAATATCCAAAGGTGCAATGTCAAGGATGGGCAAGCGGGATGGCTTATTTGTTCTGTATTCAATGATCGTTTTGCCCCATTCATTGGTCTTTCTCTGTAAGAGAAGATTCATTGCAATTGTTACTGCATTGCTCACAGCATTAAGAATTGTTTCACCTGAATGGATAATTTCTGAAATAATTTAATATTAATTTTCATAATTAGTTTCATAATTAATCAGATACCCACATCCAAATATTTAGATCTCCAATACAGAGAAAATATTTACTTGAATCTTCAATAGTCCTACATGTGGTGCTGTATGCAAACTACCATATTATTCACAGTGATGCTAAAACCTAAGAGAACCCTGCCTGAGTGTTTCAGGACTTCAGATCCTACCCTTCTTCTAGCTTGTGCACTGTTTTCTTATCAATCTTCTGCTTACATAGAATTTGGGTTTGGTGTCTCTGAAAACTTTTTTTTTGCCATATTGCACAGTACAAGGAAGGATTTGTTTGTACCCTATTCCTTCTCACTTGTTAAGGATCTGGCATGGTTGGGTTTGTAAGCTATTTATCTTCACTGGGAAAAATTTTGTTGGTCTCACTAATAATCTAATTCTGAATTAAAGCACAACCCTGTCCCTAATCATGTGTTTAGGCCTGGGCAGTCACTGTGCCCATGGTTTCTGCATTACTTACAGAGCAGCCATCCTCGAGAACACTGAAAGTGAATCTGCTGTTGCCTTCAGCTCGTAGTTCAACATCGTTGGATCCCTGCAGCACAACAGCCTTTTTAAGGTTGCCAGTTTCTGCATCCATGTAGGCAATGCTGTTCTTGCAGTGGTAGGTGATGTTCTGGGAGGCGTGGTTGGCCAGCAGACGCATGAAGGCGAGTTGGGTGGCCATATCCTTTGAGGTCACTCCTTCACTGTTGTATTCAAACTGAAAAACGGAGAGGAACCCAGTCAGTTGTGTTGCTGGGGAAAGGAGGATGTTTGTAACGGAAATGCTTGTGATAGCTGCTCTAGTATCCTGGTTTCAGCTAGGGTCGAGTTTCTGCTCAATTGCTGATACAGTGCTGTGTTTTGGATTTAGAATGAGAATGGCGTTGATAACACACTGATGTTTTGTATTTTGCTAAGTCATGATTATCCTAAGTCAAGGATATTTTTGTATCTCATGCTCTGCCAGTGAAGAAATGTGCAAAAGAAACTGGGAGGGGGCATAGCTGGGACAGGTGAGCTGAGCCAACCAAAGGGATATTCCACACCATAAAACATCATGCTCACTATATAAACTGGGATGAAGTAACCCAAAAGGGCAGCCAGTCTGGGTTCAGGACGGGGGGCCTCTTGCACCAGTTAGCAGGTAGTGAGCAATGACATTGTGCATCACTTGTTTTCCTTTTTATTATCATCATTATTTATTTATTATATTATCATTATTTCTTGTATTTTCAATTATTAAATTGTTCTTAACATACCATGACTCTCCTCTCCATTCCACTAGGGTTGACTGGGGGGAAGAGAGAGGGAGTTGAGTAAGTGGCTGTGTGGTACTTAATTTCCATCTGAGCCTAAACCATCACAGCTAGGAACTTTAAAAAGAAGAATCAAGTCTGCAATCACTTTTCTATTGCCACTCCATAACTAAAGAGCATCAAATAAAACTAGTAGGAGCCAGACTGACAACCAGACATGAGTGGATGTAGTTAAACTGTAGGGTTCTATTCCATGAGACAGTGTTAACAGTTTATGTGGATTCAGAGACAAGATCAGATTGTCTTCCCTGAACCTATCTACTGTTTCCAAAGCTACACACAAACAATGTGCCTATCTCAATAAAAACCTGAAAGTTTTTTTTTATAGAATTTTGAAACTTTTTTTCAATAGAACAGTGTCTGTGGATAATACAAATGTTTACTCACTCTTATATTCTTTTTACAGCATCTACTTTTAGCCACTGTAAAACACAGGACCCTAGACTGTTCTGACCCAATGTGATCAAATCTTATTTTGGACACTTCATCACAATATCAATTCAATTTCATTTAAGAACAATGTAATTAAATCTCCTTATCTGTACAAAAGTGGATTATTTGCAATTTGCTGGGACAGTGTCTAACATGCAAGTAGACATAGTTCTTGTTTTTACTTACACGAACAATTCTGAATGTTATGGTTGCATTCACTCAGAATCTGTGATGTGTAATATAGATATCTTTGCAGGGATAGTGTTGTATGTATTTTATGTAAAAAATATCAGTAAAAAAAATTGATGTGTTTCTTATTTTTTCAGACAGTTTCTGGGCTGTCTTTATATGTACCATATTCCAGTCCAGGCTTCCCCTAGCAATAACCATTAGTCAGGCTGAATTGGTCATTTGCAGACATCAAGAAAAGTTTGAACAATACTGAGAAGTACTTTTAACAAACTGATCTAAACCAGAACCAGAGCTCTATACCCTTGAGATAAAAGGTAGTTGGCATTTTCATATTTCTCCCCTAAGAATTTAATTTATCTGCTTGCTTTCTGAGAGTCAATGAATTGGGAACTCTTCAGGCAGCATTGTTGGAAACAATCACCCTGCCATGCATCACTTACCTGGCTGCCACCATTGATAGTTTCACCAAACCATATGTGCTGCTTCTTGTCCTTGGGATTCTTGTTGATATACCAGGTCTTAGCAGGAATATTGTCAGGGTTGGCATAGATGCAAGTCTCACCAGTGGCAAAATCACAGTATGCTCTAATGGCATCTGCAGTGCAGCCTTGGTTGGGATCAATCCAGTAGAAGCCTGCCATTGAGGGAAGAAATGTGAACAATGGTTCACTCAGCCTAAACTTTGCATTCAGTTCATATTCACTTGTCTGATAAAGGACCTCAGGTAGTCCATACATATCACAGATAGGTACAATATTAAGGTGATAAGTAGGACAGATAGATATTTTGGATTGTTCATGTATAAGAAACTGTATTTTAAAGCAAAGGTTTTGTATTATTTTGGAAAATTATTGCAATAATATGCAACAATATCGATAAAGAGCTTTTCAGAATGTACTTGTATCTATTTTCAGTGGAGGCAGAAAGAAGTTCTTAGTTGGTCATTTAGTATTTTTGCCATGTGGCCCTTCATTAAAGAAAGCTAATGACCTGGAAGTGCCCCCTAAGCCACAAAGGGTAAACATCTGGCACTAACATACCGCTGCTCCATTCTGGGTGGCTAAGTCTGAGGTCACGACAGGTGCGAGCTGGGTTCTTTTTGGAGCCTTCTGGGGTCAGCAGGGTCTCAATTTGGTTGTTCAGTGTTTTCAGAGTTGCATCAACTTCATAATCCTTGGGTCTGAGAGAAGGCTGATCAGCCCGGTAGTATTCTGCATCAAAGCCAACTTCATATCCTCCACCATTGGGACCAGGGGGGCCAGGGGGACCAGGAGGACCAGGAGGACCCTAAAGTTTTGCAAAAGCAGAAGACAAGAAGCATTATGTTAGATATATGGTGCTTTTAATGAAATGTTTCCACACATGCATGGTCCTGCTTAACTCCTGGCACCCTCGGCTCTAATCAGAGGTGGCACACATGGACTTGTCCTGTGGTGGCTGCTATGGGCTGAAGCAGTGGCAGATGCACAGTGTAGGACTACCACACCTCCTTTGTGTATTTGCTCTCTGGCCATTAGGGGTGAACAAAAACTTTGATTTTAGGTCTATTAAACATTTCCCTAATATTAAATACCTTTTTTAAGAAATAAAACCACATGCCTTCTTAAACTGCTAGGCTTCTGAAATGACATAACTGCTAGGCTTATAGTGTAACATAAATGGGTTGAATCAACAAAAAAAAAAAAAAGGTTATACTCACAGCAGGACCTTGGCTACCATGAGAGCCACGCACACCAGCAGGGCCAATAGGTCCAGGGAGACCATTGCGACCATCTTTACCAGGAGGACCAGAAGGACCAGGTGGACCCTAAAAGGAAATTTGAACAGTTTAATGACAGTAAAAATGCTAGCAATAGAGATTCATACGAATGGGTGTATACATATATATTACACAAACACAAACAGAATGGGTGTTATTTGAATATACTCTGAAATCACATACCCTTGGGCCAGCAGGGCCGTTGTTACCAGGAGGACCTTGATCACCATGTTGGCCCTATTGGAAAAGATACATAGTCATCAAAAAAAGAGCAGTGGCACATGTGTGTGTTTCCTTGATTCAAGAGTGTATTTGGGCTCAGAGAATGGCAATCTAGGGCTAATGACATTTATTAGTGGAGTAAGGGTATAAAATGCTTGTTTTGGGAAGAGAGGAGAGAAGACATAATTATGTATTTAAGGGTATAACCTATAAAAGTCTTTATATTGTTTCTTCTGATCTTCAGAGAAGGCTTTAAAATAAAAGTCAGAACTCCTAAATTTGATACCCAAATTTAAAGGGAAGAAAACCCACAATTTACTTTGGTTTTTCTGAGATAAAGCTTTTACAGCTTCTGGCGAAAATAAGAAATAATACTAAAACAAAGGCAGTTCTTTGTTAGCCAAACACAATTTAACTTCAAGGCAACTAATGGTACTCACAGTTCTAATGCCAATACTGGAATATGCCATTTTGCACAAAAAACATGAAGTGTTAAAGAGTATTTATGACTCTTCATTTGAAAGATGCTGCAGAGTGGAGTAAGTGGTATTAACATGCTATATTGTGCATATGTAATTCCTTGCTAGGGTGACCTTATTTTGTTGTTTTTTTTTTGCTCTTTATATTTACAACCCTGAAAATCATTTACTTACAGCAAGACCAGGAAGACCCTGCAATCCATTGTGTCCCTTCAAGCCAGGCAGACCTCTAGGCCCCTTATCACCAGGTTGACCTTTCTCACCACGTGGACCTTGTGGGCCCTAGGAAGGGACACATGTGTCAGAGTAATAAAATAGAAGGCTTCAAGAACATACTGCTGTCATAGCAAATATTAAGCATAAACATTCTACATTAAGCCGTATCCCAATGTATATAATGGACATCTCCTTAACACACCCAGGAAGAGTGCCAATCCCAAAAGCTTCAGGACTGATCCCACAAAAGAGAATATATTAATTGAGATTCTAGGTCCCTAAATATTTTCAGGTCCTTAAGCATTACTTTTTGGGCCCCTTGATCACATTTATAAGTCCTTATTGGTAAAGCATATTTTGTCTTCTTGCATCAATATGGTAATGTATTTAAAAATCAGACTTACAGCAAGACCTCTTGGACCAAAAGCACCAGCAGGACCGACAACACCAGCAGGGCCCTGAAAAAAGAATAGAAAATACATGTCACTGCTGTATATTGTTTTAATTAAAGTTCCATGCTCAATATATCTCTGGAGAAAGTGATTATCTACACATTGTAGAAGTGTGATGTGTTTTGTGTATATGTATATATGATAGACAAGTCTTAATCCTTGTAGGCTTTAATCCAAAAAATTAAGGTCTATCATCATCTCATCAACTTACAGGTTCACCACGGTTTCCAGGCTTTCCAGAAGGACCAACTTGGCCATGAGGACCAGGAGCGCCCAGAGCACCACTGGGACCAGGACTTCCAGGAGCACCACGTTCACCCTGAGAACAGAGGAATGCAACAGGAGAGACATTGTGTTATTACTGACTTACACATATTGGAATAGTTCTTCCATGACAATGAAATAAAAGAAAAAAAACAAGTTACCTTGAAACCAGGAGCACCATCACGGCCTGGAGGACCATCATTTCCAGGGTTGCCCTAATAAAATATCATGAAAAAAAATTACTAAATTCCATCGCCTTTCATCTCCAACAGAACTGTGTGTCAGCCTAACTGCTTACAGTGAGAGTAAGAAGATATTGAGATAGGTTAGTATAAACCTTGATGAGAAAAAAGCCTCTTCCTTATACATGCCATTCTCAAATCCCTTAAATATACTAACGTTCTCAGAAAACTAAAATGGTCTTCAAATATTTTAGGTTTTAGACATTCAGTAAAGAAAAAAATTACTGGGCTTTGCAATATTTCTCTTAACGAAAAGGCTAAGACAATAAGTGGTCTTCATCTAGCTTGCACTCTTTTAAATCTTTTAAATCTGAGACTTTTTTTTTAGATGAAAAATGCCAGTAGAGGGAAAAGGACCTAAACAATAGCCACCACTAAATTACTTCGTTGTGGATCTTCACAAGTTTAAATGGTTTCCTTTGTGTATGTTAATTTCACTTCAGGTCTGTCGCTGTGTCCAAGGAAAACCTTTTCCTTCGTAAAAGTCCAATGAGATGAAGCTCAGGATTTTTAAATTAATATTCTCTGTTCTCTTTGATATCCTGCAAGTCTCTGCAAGACTTGTATTAACAATGCATTAACAATGCTTCAGGTTACCAAAAAAAGCTTCCCTGATAAGGCTGGGATTTTAATACTTTCCTGAAAGATATGTATGTTCCCCACTCCATCTTTCTTGGCACTTAAGTAAAAAATCAAAAGATTCTGAGAGTGACTTCAGGATGTATTTCAGACACAACTTGTGCATTAAAAAGTTGTCACCTAGTTTGGCATAGGAATCCATGTCTATAAAAATCCTGATATAATTTTCTCTGAAGTCATTGGAAGGTACAAGTTTGCTAGCAGAACAGCCTCCAGTTCCATCCACTTTTTCTGAGTATTTGTCTTTGTCTCAGAATAAAAGAAAAGCAACCTGAAGAAGAAAAAAGACAGCTTACGTCACGTCCAGCTTCACCAGGAGCACCATTTGGACCAGGAGAACCCACAGGTCCAGAGGGACCACGGGCACCAGGAGGACCAGAAACGCCCAGGGGACCAGGTTCACCCTAATACAGAAACAGTTGTAACAAAATGTGACATTATAGTACAACACAAACCAGTCTTACAGAACTTTTAGCTTTTATCTAAGAGAAGCATTTCTCTGCTGTGAGTTTGGGAAGGAAAAAAGAATCAGGACATGAGAAACATACCTAATTATATAAAATATTATCTTCATCCTAAATGTCACTATTAGGAATGTCTGGTGACATTCAGAAATACTGTCACTTGCAGACAATTCTGCTTTGTCTGCAACAAGCCATAATGTCTTCCACTGCTCTAAGTCTGGTAGGTCCATATCCTCTGTTTCCAACAGCAATGGAAACAGCTGAATCGACATCTCCCTGGCTTCCCATAAGGGGACCTTAAGTGTGTGGGGCTTTTTTATTTTTTTATTTTTATTTTTTAAGTATGTTATCTGTTTAAAGTGGTTAACTAATCATATACTCACTGATGCTCCAGAGATGCCTGGAAGACCACGTTCTCCCCGAGAACCAGGCAGACCAAGGATACCAGGAGCACCAAGGATACCCTGAGGACCTGGGGTACCAGGAGGACCCTATGACATGAAGAGAATAATATTTATATTAATAGAAAAAAAAAAATTTAACATACACATCTGACAGTGATACTGAAAATTTCATTCTCAGTTGCAATTTCTGCAGATCTCAGAAGAAATTTCTGTAACGTTTTGTTGATAAACAACTGTGGTATTTCACAGAAGTGCTTACTTCAATAAGACAGAAACATGTTTGACTTTAAGAAGAAGCCAGTAATGCTGGATGTGAAAGCTTACAGATACTCAAAATTAATTAATTTATAAGTCAACCTAGGGGCAGACAACTTTAACTTTGTGATCCCCACAAATCAGAGTTTCTGATGCAGGTATGAATTGAGATTATTCTAAATGGACATTCACATGTTCCTTCTTTTTCCATCCATGCGGATCAATTTCAGAGCAGGAGATGTGCTTCCTTTGCTCAGACTAAATATCCATTTCTTCTGTAGTTAAAGAAAGATATAACTCACCACAAGAGAGCAAAGAGAAAGAAAACCCTGACCAAGGATCAGGTTCACTTTTTATGGCATGTTTGTCAAATATGCCTATAAACAATTTCTTTTGTCTCAGTGGAACTTCTACTTAAAAGCTTTGCTAAATTTGTGGATAAAGTAGAAAAGCCCTTCACAAACACCAAAAGTATCTCAGAAGCCATAACATTTATATGAAGAGAAACATATTTAATGAGATGTGATACTCAGTAACTTACAGCAGCACCAGCCTCTCCAGATGGACCTTTCTCACCAGCAAAACCAGGTGGGCCAGCAATTCCTTGCTCACCAGTGCGGCCAACTGGTCCAACATCACCACGCAGACCTCGAGGACCATCTTTGCCAGCTGGGCCAGGAGGACCAGGGGGACCAGTGATGCCCTAGGAGTGAGTATGAATATGATACCATTACAGTATAGACCTGGGGATAACAGAGATAAATTTCATTTTAAGTCCATGTAAAAAAATAGTCCCTTGCAATAAACCGGTTACCAGTTGCTCTGAATCAGCAACTTCTATTGCTTTGTTAGCAGTAGGTAACTACTGGAAGCAGTAGAATTATTGAACTGATTTTTTCTTTTCTTTTCTTTTACTCTGGGCAGCTTAAAGTGGCAAAATATACATTTGTCTCCCTTTGGAGACATTAATTGCTACTAAAAAATCTATGAGAAAAAGCCCCAACATATTCCAATTCAACAAAATTATTTGCTTCGGAGGATACCAGGATTTTAAATTTATTTAAATCTGGGGCATCTAAGAAAAGAAGTTGCTTTTGGTAAAGGCTGGAAACACCTTTGAAAAGAAAAGCTACAAATGTCAATCTGGAAGAAGAATTTCTGGCTGAAAAATAAAGAAGCAGGGATTCACATTCTAAAACATGATGACAGGTTGCCCTGCCCAAGACAGGGGCTGGAGGAGCAAATGGGCTGGAAGAGCAAATACTTTAGAAAGTGTGGACACAAGATAACCTTATATTCTTTTGCAGATTGGATTGATTTTTGATTTGAACAAAAGCAAATAAACACAGATTTTTGGAAATGGTTGGGTACTTCAAGATGCATAGGGATGCTCAATGGATTACAAAAAACCTCACAAATTAAATGCATAGGTCCTACTCTGGTAATTTGAACAGTCAGATTTCTTTCTTATCCAATCTTATAAGGATCTAAGTCCAGTGCATTTAGAAGTCATATAAATGAAACAAATATTAGGATTATCCCTAAACAAACCAACTTCTGACTTATCTCCCATTAGAACTTCTTCATTAGTCACTTACAGCAGGGCCAGGAGGACCAACTCTTCCAGCAGCACCAGGGAAACCAGTCATGCCCTAAAAACAAAATTGAAAATGAAGATTAGGTTTAAAGGAAACAATAACTTCATGAAAAGCAACAATGTCAGTAGTAAAGGCCTGAAGACTTACAGGAGGACCAGCATCACCACGAGGGCCAGCAGGACCAGCAGCACCAGCGGGACCCTGAGTAGGAAGGATTGAAAAAGAGAGATGGATCAAGCAAGGACAATTAATGTTCCCTATTTAGAATAAGGGCTCAGTCTCACTATTGTGAATGCTAAGGGTGATTCTTACTCCAGCAGGAAGAGGACTGGGCCTGAAACCATGCTGCTTGTCCTGCTAATATGGTATTAAATTCTCACAGACATTTTAAATTAGTATCATAGGGCTTGAGAAAAGTTGCATAAGGCATTTACGATTCAAATTAATTTCCTTGCAAATGTTACGTGCATCTAAACAAATCTGGAAGTCAAAATGTGAAAGCAGGGCAAACTCATCAAGTCCTCTGTTTGCACTAAGTGACAAATACAGCCACATAGTGCAAGAGCCTGGTATTGGTCTATTAAAATCAGACAATAAGTAACACAAGCCACATTATCCTGCAACACTTTGTGGTATTTGAAGTATGTGGGTCTGACTTTCTGCATCATTTCAACCAGTTCCCCAATAATGGGCTGTGTGCATGTGAAGCAGTATACAGCTTTGGGCTATAAAGGTGTCAGCACATGAAAAGCCTGTGTGCAGATGAGTGCATGGACAGATTTGTACACATGCCTCTGGATGACTGAGTCTGAAAATCAAACTGTGACAGCACGTCCTGTCTTTAAGAGAAAGGTGTCAACATCCTCAGCTCAGAACTTATCCACAATCACCCCCTGAATGGTCCAAGATAAGAGTGATTTGGCTGATCTTCAGAGCAAGTTAAAAATTAGTTATTATTTTCTCTTCGTTTCAGTTCCAGGCTCACGATCTTAACCCACATAAACAGATTGATAAAATTTACATAATGTGTGAAAATCAGCATGGTGACTTTTCTCACAGCCTAGTTTGAAGTTTTTTTTCTTCTTTTTCATTACCTTTTGAGAATTCACGGCTTTCAGGCTAGTGTATTGCTTGGCACAGTTAAGAACCACGCACTTCACAAAGATGCAATTCACTTACTGGTGGTCCAGAAGCACCGATTGGGCCAATAGCACCTGTTGGTCCAGTTTCACCCTTAGGTCCTTTGGGCCCACGCTCGCCTTTAGCACCAGGCTGACCAGCTGCACCCTACGGGCAGAAAAACAGACAAAATGAGGAATTGTAAATCTTGTAAAGGAAATAGAGGAAGGTTATGGCATCAATATGAGGAAAGTGCAAACAAAACTCACAGGAGGTCCAGCAAATCCACTGGGACCTACGGGGCCAGGCTCACCACGTTCACCCTAGAGAGAGGAAAAAGGAGAGAGGACTGGTTGGAATGGTCTTTAAAAGGGCAGTTTTCTGAACACCATGTCTTTGACACAGGAATAATTGTAGAAATTGCTACTTACAGGGATACCACGGGCACCAGCAGGACCAGCGGGACCAGCAGGACCGCCTTCACCCTAAAAGACAGCCAAATCATTTTGACACTAGGAAAAGGCTTTATAGTAGTGAGAACAGGCATGATCTTGTGGTACAGATGCATATAGTGAGTCTCCCTGGGTCTCCTGCAGAGAGGATGTTACTGAAAATGCTTTTTGATCCACCCTGTAATTTCTAATGATTCTCAGACAGCATAAAAAATCATTCTGAGCTAATGTGTGGTTATTTGTCACTGTATCAAAACCTCCTCTCACAGTGTGAGGAGGATTGTGGACTTTAACCTCAACTGGGAAAAATTCAGCCAAAGTCTGAATCAGAATCTTCTCCACATATAACCCTCCACAATGTAGATACACATCCTTTTCTCTGCCCTCTTTGAAAAGGGTTTGGGGTCCTATGACAAGCCTCACTGAATAGTCCCAGCTTCCTAAATCTGAAAAACGTAAAGAATTTGTGCACACTAGAAAGATGGAATTGGTTTTTATGAAATTCATCTTTCATATTCATGTATGATTAAACTATATCAACAAGGCATTTTTTCATTCAAAGAGCAGACTTACCCGATCACCAGCACCACCAGCAGGGCCAGGAGCACCAATAGCACCAGGGAGACCCTACAGGTCAAGAGACAAGGCACTGTTTCAAACAAAATGTACATAGGACCAACTACTTTAAATAAGCTTTCTCTTTCCTCCTGGAGAAAGGTGTGTAACTTTCTTTCAGATGTTCTCAATACAAAGGACAGATGATTTTAGAAAACAAAATCTATTATTATTTTTGTTCCCAAAATATGAATTCTAAGACAGACACCTGAAATCTCATATTAAGGATAGTTTTGTGTAACTTTGCAGGCTGCCTTTAAAATTAGCTCTCTGGGCTGAGCTCATGAATTTAAAGAGGATATTGTCACCCTGAACAGCTGTGCAATGTCTGTGCAATACTCTGCTCATGTAATTTCTCTGCTTGGATGCATGAGAAGTGACCACTTTTCTCTCTCTCTCCCTCTGAATTCAAATATCCTTGGACAGGAGGCAACAAAATTGCATTGATTTGTATCACAAATGAGCAGACATAAGCAGTAATGCAATACAGTGGGAAATGCAAGTCCTGAACATCGTTTTCAGTCATGTAAGTTCTGAGGTGTAGCAAGGTAAACTCAAGTAGAACCAGAAGATACTTACACGAGCACCATCTCTTCCTGTTGCACCCATATCACCTCTCAGACCTGGGGCACCCTGAAACACACAGGGGGAAAAATTGTATTGGTAATGAACACAATAGTTTGTATGGAAGTATCTGTGCATTACTTAGACATCACACAAAAAGCTTATCATGTTAGGTTTTCTAGGGAAATGAACTTTGATTATTATTTCATTCTTATTACTGAGTAGATACTGACTTGAAAAGTGAGTGTTTGCAAAGAGGATTAATATGCTTTTCAGAATAAACCTGCTTCTTTCATGGGAAATGTACTTAGTTTCTCCCAGGTCCCAAGAATTCAGAATGGAATTAGAAATTCAAAATCATGTTGATGTATATTACAAATGATGAATATAAATCTGCCTCAAAATATCTTTTCTTTCGGTCAAGAAATATCCACCTGTAAAAATTCTTCTGGGTATTAATATTATACTTTTTATATGAAATAAGAAAACAGCTATTTAAAACAATGACGTCATATGGGTGGACGCATAAAAAGCCATATGTTTCACATAACAAAAAGCTATTTTCAGGCCACCACTAGAGAAATCATCAAGAAATCAGAGCATCACTCTGTTCGCTCTCTTTTTATTTTTAATACAGCATAGTGTTCTGCATTAATCTGCATGTCAATACATAGTGTTTTTTAAAAAGTTTCAGTATAATACCTTAGAAAAAGCCGTCTGTCTGCTGGACCAACAAAACCTCTACTTGCTGACTATCAAGTAATACAGTTTCACAGTAAATGAAAGTGACATTGGGGTAACCTGCAGGTTTTTTCAAGTTAATGAAATTTAGGCATCTCAAACCTGTGCACGCAGTAACAAGGCAGTTGTCCACCTTACCTTTTCACCCTTGCCTCCTGGAACACCAGCAACACCTCTCTCTCCTGGGATTCCACCAGGGCCAGCAGGACCAGGAGCACCAGCAGCACCAACATTGCCAGGCTCACCCTAGCAGCAACAGCATATCATGTAAGTCAGGGTCAAGTCACTCACACAATTTGGAACAAAATCCCATTACTATTCTGCCCATCATTCTGCTTGGTTGTAAAACAGTGTGAGTAGTAACATTTTTGTCTTGAGCTATGGTATGTGTTTTACTTTTCCAGCTAGTGAAGATACTAGATGTGAACACTCTGATTCTGTGGGCTCCTGAGGTTTTAGGTCCATGTTCCAAACTAAACTTCTATAGAAAGACCACCCATGAAAATCCAGAAGACCCAGATTCACTGAGTATCAAGACAACATCATCATTTGTTAGATGATCACCTGTTATTGCCCTAATGTTTGGGGGAAAATACTGCTTACTAGACACAAGAACTTCCTGTGTACAAGTGGATGTGGGTATAAATAGAAGTCAGCATGAATTTTGGTCAGAACCCCAGATCCTGTCTCCAAACAGAACAGCATATCCAGCTGACAACCTGTATTCAAAACTGACTTCCCCTCCCATCACCCATAGTATAAAACATAAACCCATTTAATATTAGTGTGGACTAGCTGGGATGGAACTTCACCACTTGGAGAGAGGTTTTGGATTGCATTGATCAGGAATTCAACAGAAAGGCAGTGGCAGCTGGAAAAGTCATACCTTGTTACCATCGGGGCCTGGTGGGCCAGAGGGACCACGGCTTCCAATGGGACCAGCAGGACCAACAGCACCACTCTCACCAGGGGGACCACGCTCACCCTACAGGAGACAGTCTGATCTGAGTATTTCCTTGAAATGTTCTGTAGCTGAAAGCACTGGCCAGGAGCAAGGACAATGTGATGCATATTTATCTAAACATATGTTTAATTACAATTGTGCAGCTATTAACAAAATTGGTCATAAGAATTGGCTCTTGCTTATGACACAAAAATATCAAAATGAAGTAATAAAGTCTTGCATCATGATAACAGCTGACAACTACAGTATGAATACTTCTTGAACATGGATTTTGGCTACGGTGCTCATTCTATTAACAGTATCTGGCTTTTTACTGTCAAATGGAGATTCTATTTCAGGACAAATAATGGATTCTAGTGGAATTAAAGGGATAGTTATTGGCAAACAATTATTTTTACAGTGGCAAATGCCTGGTGAATACTGGAGAACAAAGGTAACACCTAAAGCCCACTAATGTGACCTGTACATTAGAACAGGTATAAGGATAAATTCTGAATCATAGATCATCTAGAGACATGGAAATATCCAGAAACTCGATTTAAATGCACAATAGATTTATCAAAGATAGAAACACCAGTTTCACTAAAGATATCTCAAATTATCTTAGCGTGATCAAGCTGGACATCAGTGAATAATCTGATAGGTGTAATGGAGATTTTTAGTTATGCTGGAGAATCTGAAATTTTGTATAAGAATTATAATGTGGTCAAACAACTGATTCAAGGGGAGACAGCATACTGCTAGAAAGCACCAACAATGAGAAAGATTAATTCATATTGTGGAGATGGTCCTCAATTAATATTTTTTCATACATTTTGTTTATTACAGAGAGGCAGAAAAAGAAGAAATATGCAGGTATCACAAAGATAGATGTATTTGTCAACAGGAAGAAGGATTGGCACACTACACAGGAAGGAGTGAATAACCTGCTAGACAGCTGTCACAGCAGAGGGATAAAACTCAAAAGTGCAAGTACCAGACCATTTATTTAGGCCCCAAAACTGAGAATTATGCTGTAAATGGAGGTTTCAGTGGTGAAAATGACAGAAAGGGAAAGGTAATAGCCAACAATATGATGCAGACATGAAAAAGGAAAATGTGACCTGGCACAAGCAGAGGGGTATTTTTAGGAAGTGTTTTGTGTATAAAGCATCAAGACCTAATTTGGAATACTGGATGAAATACACCCTGGGCTGGGTATGAGATACTTAGGGCAAGCAAGAGCATAGGCAAATAACTGCTACTGCTATGACAAAGGGAACTTTGGCTTGGATGCACTGGCAAAGTGAGAGTTTAGAGCAGACAGGGTTATTGATACAGCCTCAGGGCACTAAAAGATAGGGAAGAAAAGTGCTCTTTAAACTGATTGACATAGCTTTTAAGAGTGAATGGGAATATTTGTCATTGGATACATTTAGTCTGGAAGTCAGAAGAAAATGAGAAGCAAGAGAATTAGGTTAAATATCAATCTCTTTGTAGGTGGATTTGGAAAGTAAACAATTAATTGAACATTTCATAAACTAGTCCTTGCTCTACATAAATGGAATCTTCCTGCCATGCAGGAAGGCCTCCACACAAAGCTTTTTGAAGGTGTTTACTGACAGTTCAGGATTAAAAGGAAGTGGAAGGCAATACCTTCTAATGACTATTCCAGGTTCTGAATTCAGCCCACTATTTATTTAAAGACAGTACTGGGGAGGTAGGAGGTGCCTAGCAAGGGATAGTAAAACTGAAATGGTCAGGCTAAGAGGTCTGCACAGGCACTTCAGATGAAAATTCTCATATTCATCAGGCCTCAGTGTAACAATGGAGGATGAGTCCTTTATGATCCACATCCTTTATCAACCTTTACAATCCTCATTGTAAGGTTAATACAGGATATCATTATTTGGGCAATATTCATACTGCTTATACAGAAATTTACTAACACTGGCCACTGTGTTAACCCTGATTCAAATACCCTGACATCTGCAAAGAGCAGAGAATATTATCCTTCATTCCTGCAAATCTGCTCCAATACACTGTATTCTGTAACAGAGAAGAGCTTTTTGCCTTGAGGAACTTGGAAATGTATATACCTACTATTATTATTAAACACATTATTAAGATAGCCTGTACCCGATTTCAAATGAGTTACTCACTCTTGGGCCAGCAGGACCAGGGACACCAAATTCACCATGAAGACCCTAGAAGAGAGTAGATATATTTGTAAAGTTTATTTCTAAATCAAACTTATTTGCTTAAATTGTACTTCATTATATAGCAGTAAATGGAACTTTTTCTCAAATTGCAGCAGCATATTAAAAATTTTCAGACAAATTTTCAGACAGTCTATTACATACATGGAAATAAACTCTTTTCATCCGGCTGTACAGTATCTCAAGGCACTCATGAGATAATTTTTCATCTGAAGAGTTAGCTATTAAATTACACACTCTTTTTTTCAGGTATATGCAATGTAAACTCTTTTACAGGGACACGGATTTAACTATAAATGTTAAAGGTGTTTATGACACATAGGGTGCACCATTTGCAGATTACATCACACACTAACTGCAGCGGCTAGAGCATGAATTATGACTGAGCTACCTTAGTTGGATGCCATTGTAAATTCACTGAAATCAACTGAGGTACAAAAACATAATTGGAGTAATGCTGGTTAGATTGAACCTTAAAGATTTTGAAAAAAATGTGAAACAAAATATTTTTCATGTACAGTCTCTTCTGAGGGAAGAAGTATATTTTATTGCTACTTAAGGCCCAAAAAGCAAAGGACTGTCTTTGCTCAGTTTCATACCAAAACTTTGAAAAAGGAAGTATGATACAAGTTCCAATGCAAAAGGGACTGTTAAAGTTTGCACGTTACCCTGCTTGCTTTGTTTTGGCAAATAGATTCAACAGGCTCTTGCTTCACCACGTGTGCAATTGCCAACACAGCCCTCATGCAATGCCTGCCCCATCCATGGAATGCTGTGTCTGTCACTCACCCTCTCGCCTGGTTTGCCAGCCTCACCAGCGGGACCCGAGGGACCTGGCAGACCCTAAGGGAAAGGAAACAAGAATACAAATAAAGTTAAGGCAGAAGCTCGTCATGCTTTGGGACTGGTAGATAAGATTGAACAGACCACATTTTTACTTACCTGGAAGCCAGGAGGGCCAGCAGGACCTGTTTCACCCTTTCCACCTTGGTTGCCCTGGATGGAATGAAAAACAAGTAATGAACTTGAAAGAAGAAATACAGGAAAATGGATTTAAAAATGGGAAATCCCATTAACAAAAAGTAAATCACAAACTGGATTGTGTGAAGGCTGTTACTTACAGTGACTCCAGGAGGACCCTGAGCACCATTGTTTCCCTCTGGACCAGGAGCACCCTATATATGTTCAAGTAGAAAGCTGTTATCACAGTTTTGATTTGATATGAATAATATCTCTAAATGATTATGTGCCAAAACCAAAGATCTCTGACTGTATTTTGAACTTAACCATTTACTTGCAAGAACTTCACAGTCAGAGATACTAAAGACGCTTAAAATTTTAAATTCTCATTATTTGCTTAGTTATTGTGGCACAGTCATTCTTAAGAAAACTTCTTTTGGAATTACAGAATAAAGAAACTTTGCTGATAACATTTTTCCCGTAACAGACTGGTTTTTGGGTCCCTAAAATGGAAAAATTAGTAAGTTTCAACTATCAGTAAAAAGTTGGAAATTTACAGGATGACTTAGAAACCATACACTGTGCTCTAAAAATTAAGGACGGGAAGTGCTATTTTTTTCCTCTTAATAAGATAATACCCCATAATTAATACCCAGGAAGGGGAGTTTTCATTTATCCATTAAGTAATAGTCCCCACTGACATGAGGCTAAAATTAATGCATTCCCAAGGGCTTTTCTAATTTCATCATCTGTTCATGCTTGTGCAAGCCAATGCTATCTTATTACAGAGGTTTGGAAAATCTACTTTTTTTTTCTCTCTGAAAGTTAATAAAGAAAACATATCCACGTACCCGTGGGCCAGCAAGACCAACATTGCCTTTTTCACCAGGTTTGCCAGGTTCACCCTGAAGTTGAAAGAAAAAGATATAAAAGTTAACCAAGACTTCATATTAGATTCAGTTTAAACTACTAAGCAGAGACTTATGCTCTCATTGCCAGAAGGTTTACTGTAATATTTCTTTAACCCCACATCACACAAGCTCCATCTGCCTTTTTGGATCACTTAGAATAGCTCAAAAATAAATGTCTTTTCAAAACTCTACGCCTATGTTTTGAGATCATAATTCGTGACACTCTGTATAGTATCTTAAGCAATACACTCTCTGTATGTTTGCATGTATGTGTATGGACAGCAACATCCAAATCCAGGAGATGATTGTTATCTGTGGCCTCTGTGGGATGTGTGAAGAACCCCACTGAAGCCACTAGTAGCTTTCCTTCAGAGCTGAGTGAGCTTTGGATAGTGCTCCATAAATAACATTATTCTGGAACTGGCTTAATGGCCAAACTTGACAGAACTTTTACTGATGTGAATATATAGAAATAATAAAATGGACATGCTGAAATAATAAAATAGACATATATTATTCTAATCACTTCAATGCCAAAATATGCCTAAGATAATTAAATTGTTTTTTTTAATTTCTCTAATCACATTTTAGATAACTGGAAAATAATTTAAAACAGAACTCTTAAATGTCATCCAATGAGCAGAACAGAAGGATACAGGGAGATGTGTTGGATTAACAACAGAGCTGGGAACCTACAGATTAGTCTGGGAATACTTTATAGTAATAGAAAGTTTCTGTACTGTACTTACAGTGGGACCTTTTGGTCCAGGGAATCCAATGTTGCCAGGCTCACCTCTATTACCAGCTGGACCAATTGGCCCAACTCTACCATCTGCTCCAGGGAAACCCTAGAAAAAGAAATCATACTTTTAAATGGCTGAGGTAATTTAATTAGAGTTCAGCTTTAGAAGAAAGCAAGCAAATGCCATTTAACTTTTCACCATTGCTGATACATCACAAGCTCATGCATCCCTCCCTTTTTCTCCCTTTTTAGAACTCTGTATTTCTTCTTCCCCTTCCAGGACAAAGGCTGGATCTGAGACCCACAAAAATGAATGGAAAGCTTCACACTGATCTTTTGAGAAATACAGTAGAAAATCTTGCTGGTTTTACACAGTTGTGTTGGAGCTCAGTGCCGAGATATCTGCTTTATAAAAATCACACTTTATTCTTTCACATGCAATGGGGGAACAGAAGAAAAAGCAAGATACTTACAACAGGACCTTCCTTGCCAGCAGGGCCTGGGCTTCCAGGCTGACCTGGGAGACCCTGAGAAGGGAAAGTTTCATATTTTTAGAAGGAAACCCACTCACCCAACACTCACCCAGCATTTTTTCTTCATGCATGCATACACACACACACAGAGGTGCCAAGTTATCAATGTACACTATTTAAAAATGACTGTAGGCCCTATCGCATTTGCACCTGAAGCACACTGATTTCTAATTTGGTGGTGTGTGCTCCCATGCCAGTTGAAAATCAGTACAGGGAAGTACCTGTTTTACTCAGAGAAACGAATCTAGGCTCTGCTTTGGAGGATAGTGTGTTTCAATGTTTGCAGATGCCTCATATTCACATATGCATTGTAAACTTTCACTTCATAGGGTAGAGTTGGAAGAGAAAGAATAAGGAGTATAAAAGACAATAACACGAACATAACCTGGCTGCAGCCATCACCACTAAAAGTGAATGGCCTTTTTCAGTGAAATCATTTGCAAAATTAGATGGAAATAATTGACATCATCTATCTCACATCATTTTAGTAGGGTTTGCTTTCCTTTGAGCTCATTAAAGAGGAGACACACACCTCAGTTGTAATCATAATGATCACATTCTGTAAATAATGACAAGTGGAAACCCCCTACATAAGTCAATGCAGTATCCAGTACAAGAGGACAGTGCTCCATCACAAGGCAATCAAATGCTACCACAACAGAAGGCACTAATTTCAAGAAACATTTTGGTGCTTCTAAATCATTCCTAATGTTTTGGTTTTTTTCAATTGAGTGGTGCAAGTGCCCGAATTGTGGTTAACACATGCTGAATTTTTGCAGTTGGATTTCTGAATAATTTTGTCCATTAATTGTAAGTAATTTTCTTTTTACTTAGTTCAAACTTACTCCACAGAATTCAAACTTACTCTTGGACCCATAAGACCAGGCTCACCAGGACGGCCAGCATCACCATTAGGACCCTTAGCACCAACAGGACCACTAGCACCACGGTTACCAGCAGGTCCCTACCAAAAGAAATAAATAAAATTAGGCAGAGGTAGCAAAAAGCATCACACATCTGTATATAAAAGGTGGTTCAGAAGTAGTTACCCAGACAAAAGTCTTACCATGACACCAGCTCTGCCATCAGCTCCAGGGAGACCACGAGATCCAGGTACACCCTGCAAGTCAATACAAAACAAATCAAGGAAGGGAAAGAAATCTCTTCCTGTGAGGTGGATAGTGCTTGCTAGATTTCAGCCTTCCAAGCAGGTCTATTGAATTTGAGGTAGAGTGCAGCTTTAACCACAGACATCTCAGTGTAAGTGGGTATTGTGAAAGAAATCTCTCTCACATCCTGCAGATTTAAAAAATTCTAATCTGTTTGTATAATCTTTAGTATTCACTGTAACTAATAGTGGCTCTAGCCAGCAGCTAGGATCCCACAACCTGGCCCACACAGTTCCACTCTCCCTTTAGAGAGTTACTGACTGACTTTGTACACCCTACCCAAGGTACAACCTAAATCTTTTATCTCTGCCAGAAAAAATCTGGGGGAAGCACTGCAATTTTTTTTTACTGTTTTCTTGTGAATTATTTTCCTCACAAAGCTACATGCTTCCTGAAGTGCATGGAGTGGCTTTCTCATTCAGTGAAAGGTTTACCAGGCGTTCTTGAAGACACTGAATTGAAAGCCTCCCATTATGTGTGAGCCCATTATCTGTTTTAAACAGTAAAACCTCATCACAAACTTATAAGAGTAATTAAAATATAATTCACTAAATATTACACAGTGGATAAATCAAAGCAATCTCTAAATGCTTCAGGGATAAGATGGTAAGTAAGCACTAATGCAAAGCAAAAATAGATTTGGTCCCTACTAATCAAAAGGTTCAGAATTTAAAATTATCACTGCTTAGCAGCATTAATGTAAATTTAATTACTCATAATTATTTAATTTCCCTTATGACACTAGATTGATTTCCACTTTCCTTTTTGCTTCTACTTCTGGAACATAAAAAGAAAACCTACTCTCAGACCAGCAGGGCCTGGGGGACCAGCAGAGCCAGGTTCACCAGGGCTGCCTCTCTTGCCTTCCTCACCACTAGGGCCAGGAGGGCCAGCAGGTCCAGCAGCACCCTATTTCAGACAAACAGAGAAAAAGAAGAAATCAGATCCCATGTTGCAGATATTATCAGGTTTTTGATTGAAAATACCCTCTTATTTTGCCATACTTACAGGCTCACCCTTCATACCACTTTCTCCCTTGGCACCAGCAGGGCCTGGCTCACCCTAGAGTCCAAAACAAAAAGAGACCACAGAATTAGGCATCAGTCCAAAAATCTCTCTTCTACCTGGAGAGCTTACTCATGAATCAAAAAATTCTTTTATCATCCAATGCCATGCCTCCCTCTATGGTGAAAATGGTCAATGAGCACAACTCTATTTTTGGCTTAAAAGGCATGAAAACAAACATGTTAAAGCAGGTTAGTAATTGAACCATGGCACATTTAGGGCTGGTTCCTCTACTGAGGATACCCACTGAGGGCCTAGTTGTGAGATTGCTGCCACATCTCCCTCAATACTATCAACATGGACAGAGCTTAACAGTCACAATATTTGGAGCTGGAAGGGACCCACAAGGATCACTGACTCCATCTACTCCTTGCACTCAAAGGGAGTGCAAAGTGAACCTTTTCAGTCTCAGCATCTAAAGCAAGTAACAAGACGCAGAAATTAACTACAATGGTTAATTATAGTGTAGCAAGAAAAAATGTCTGCATTACAACAAAAATCTATTCAGCGGAGATATTTTACAACTGTGGACACCGTGTACCATTTTCAAATGAAGACGTGCAATATAGGAGGTCACTTACAACAAGTCCTCTAGCACCACTAGGACCAGCAGGGCCAGGGGGACCAAGAATACCACGGGGACCAGGCAGACCAGGAGCACCAGCAACACCGGGAAGACCCTGTCCAACAGAGGGGGGAAAAAGGTATTATGAACCCATTGTCTTCCCTGCTGCATTAATGGAATTGGGCTTTTTTTAGAGCAAACAAGTGGGAGTGTAGTTATACTTACAGCTGCACCTTTAGCCCCTGGAAGACCATTAGCACCAGGGTTGCCCTGTTAAAAAAGATAATACCCATTAATTCAGAATCAAAAGTGCACACATCTGACAATAGATAAAGTCTGGCAAGTTACTCACTGGAGGGCCAACAGGACCACTAGAACCAGGAAGCCCAAGCTCTCCTCTTGGACCAGCAGGACCACTAGGACCAACGTTACCAGCAGGTCCAATTTCACCCTGTTGGAGAGAAGGACAGAACCCTCTATCAGTGTACACAGTGTTTTGGCAATAGTGAGGAAATTCCATATCAGCTTGGCATTAAGAAATTAATCATATTTGTATATTTCCACTTCAGAGGCCAGGAAACCAAGCAGCTGAGAGCTTTTAAAGGATTTTAAAGGCACTCCAGTTGGGATGTCTAGTTAGCCATTAGCTTAGATGGAGCCTAAGACAGGGAAAAGAGATGCTTACCCAGAAGGCTGACCAAAAAAAAAAAATTAAAAAAAAATAAAATCAGAATTACAATTCCAGTCTTATTTGCATCCATATGCCTCCAGAACTGACCTGAGGTGCCACAGTGCATGAGACCTAATTGGCCATTATCTTGCACTTTCAGATGCCATTTGCACAGATGCAAAATGCAAAATTATACCTGATCAGAGTGCTGTAGGATAGTGTTCACAGCAGAGTATATGACAGAAAAAAGGTTCTTGCTTTTATTTGCAGAAGGATTTATTCATTAAGTCCATTACAAAAACCTGAATATAAAGACAAGTTCTCTTCAGCAATTCGGAGTTCACCCTGGGTATGCAGTCTTCTCTTGAAACTACATGCTATAACCATGCTCACATCTGCATCCGAGAAGACTTCATGGTTTTCAGAAGTCTTGTCTTTTGACAAGAATAACCAGAATGGGATCTACATTTTTTTCTCATCTTCCCTGCAGTTAAAATTAAAGGGTCTAGAAAATAATATTTCCTTCTAAAAGGGGATTAATTTTCATCTGTAACAGTGACATGGATTTTGTAGGAAACAGTCAGCAAAATTTGTAAACACAGTATATGCAATACTCCTGCCTCAAATTCTCTGTTTCTCCATTGACACTCAAAATATTAAGTCTCTTACACAGGTAAGAAATGGTAAGACCTGAGCAATAAAGTGAATAATTTAAATTATAGTCTGCAAGAGCAAAATGGTACTGCGCTGAACCTGAAAACATTTAATGTAATTTCTGCATTGTAATTTCAAGGCCTTCAATTGGAAGCAGCCCAATACTCAAATGCAGCTTCTTGGTCCTCCACTATTTCTGTAAAGTGATGTTAACTGCTACTTTGTTTATTCATCATGATTCATGTCACCCTTGGAAGGTGTATACAAGTGCACCACATAGGCAGCAGTAAAAGGGTCACCTGTCCTCCTGAACCTGCCCAGCATCAATCTTCAGCTGTGAAGTAACTGCTGTATTTTAAATTAGCATTCATATCTGATATTCTCCAAACACAGATCAGCATGAGGATGAATCCCTAGAGTAACTGATAAGACATTGCTCCTATTTAATAGAGGGCGGGATTTTCTTGCAGCCTAGAAACTCTGGTTAGTACATTTCGTCTTCGCTATCAAATGTAGCAGTAGAAGCAAATGTTCATACCTTAGCACCAGGAGCACCTGGGAAGCCTGGAGGACCAGCAGCACCAATAGGGCCCTGGGAAATGAAAGGGAAGTAGTTGTGTAAATGTATTCAGTGACAACAGAAACATCTTGGTTGTTGAAGTAAACAGATTAAAAAAATTCACATTTATTTGTTCCGCACATTACGACCTCAGAATACCAGCTGCCTTTTGCAGTTCCAAACTGACAGATTTGGTTCCCTACAAACAGTTAAGAGCCAGGTCAATGCTTAAACATTTGCAGTGCAAATTAAGCAAGAATTGGTAAAACCTTGCCTTGAGGCCAAACACCTGAGAAAGAACAGAGGATGAGCAGAGGAAGGCATCTGCAAGGTGAGGTGACTGATACGACTGTGTCTATCTATTGTTGTGAGATTTATAATTACATTGAGACAAAGTCCCAATGTACCAGACATCACAAGAGAAGATACACTGATGGATTCATAGCCTTTATTTTTATGCATAAAAATAAAAAGGGATCGTTTTTCCTCAATTATTAATTAAATATCCAAATCATCAATTGATACTGGGAATTGATATTGACTTTTTTACGAGCTAAAATCTTTCAAATATAAATATTTAGTATAAAACTGCCTCGCAAATCCAAGGGAATAAAATGGGTCATCTGGTATGACAAACAGGAATTGGCTTCCAACATTCTATAACCTACTGTGTTAAAAAGTGGATGCCTGCAATTGTCACTGGTTTTGCATAAGCAAAGAAAAAGGCCAAATGCCCTTTAGGATATGTTTGAAAGCATAAACTTCCAGAATTTTCATTGCAATTACTTTTTTACATTTTAAATTCCAAGGTGGCAAGAAGGATAAAACATTATTTGTTTTAGTTTTAAAAAAATAAGTGTTAATAACTGCTTTGCAGAATATTTATGGTATCATAACCTAAATATGCGTAAAATAACTTCAGCCTAGACAGACACTGGGGCATAATTCAATGCTGTGCCTATTCTAGATAACACCTCTGCAATCAGCAGCTTCAGAACATTTTTGCTATAGCAACTCAATTGCCTTCATTCACGTGTCTACAGCTAAAATGTTTTGGTTCTATTACATCAGATCTTAGCTGTAAGAGCTCTATTTGCCTGCAATTTAAATGCCCAATCACATATTTTTTTAAATACTCCACATGAGAGAACTGAAGAGAAATTCTAAGCTATGTTCACATTCTACTCTATTAAAGCACAAGTGTTTGAAGCGACAAGGAGTATTAAAATCAGCTTTAGCAAAGCAGAACCAAGTACAGCTTCATCACAGACTCAATTTTTGAAGGTAGGAAGAAAAAAGCTATTGATTGTTATTACTGTTGTTCTGGTGTATTCCTGATTTGTTTCACAGTTTCAAAACTATTTCTTTGTACACATATTTATGTGGCTGAGATAAATGAGGTTTACTGAAGTCAGGGGTATATTATGGCAACACTAACTCCTCTGAAATGGACAACTCTGCATTGGATTACCTCTTATTAGAATAGTCAGTGTTTACCAGTCAGATCAGGAGAGCTGGATCTTGCTGGCCTTTCACACAAGCTCATAACTCAGGTATCAGTGGTGAATGAAAAAGGTGAGTGCCTGTTAGTCTGACAGGACAATGCTCCAGGTGCAAAGCTATGTCCTGGTGTGCATATATAATGTACAGTATGTATATAATTATAAACATCTGTAACACATGCATGGTATATATATCTTAAAAAGTATAAAGTTTATTTAGTTTTGGCATGAGAACTATTCTGTTAGACTGTTGGAAATGAGAATTCTGTGCATTGGGTGTTTCCCAATTAAATGTGATTAATATAAATCCCAAGGATCTCATGATATTGTCTGCAAAGGATTTATGTATCACTAATTCTCTTTATGATGGTCTGATAAGCAACAAAGAACTGTGTTAAAAACATCAACACAATCAACTTCTTACAAGCCAAAGAAATCTTCTAAAAGCAGGAAGGGAAGCACAAGGCCTAAGGGAATCAGATTGTCAAAAAGCAAGACTGAAACTTACAGCAGGTCCAGTGGGGCCAGCGCTGCCATCACTTCCACGAGCACCCTGTGAGGAAAGAACATGACAAATAGTTTGAAAAGAGAATCGATTATCAGAGAAAGCCACAGTAAGTGGCTGGTCATGATGACAGACAGATGGGAAGCCACTTACAGCTGGTCCAGGGGCACCTACTCTTCCTCTCTCACCAGGGAGACCACGAGCACCCTGAAAGAAAAATTAACTCATTTATATATTGTCATTGAACATATATATATATGTATTTCCTCTTGTCAGTCATATTACTATTACATTAGAATATATGGGTATCTGGAGTGTTAGTAATGACAAATATTAAAGAAAATGATGGCTGAACTAAATCTATCAGATTATAATTTCCCACAGCAGCAGTTAATACTTACAGGTTGTCCTGGGGTACCATTTTCACCAGGAGCACCAGGTTCTCCCTATGAAGAAGAAAGTTTGGAGGCTTGAGTTACTTAAAGGAGGTTTTGGACAGATGGCATAACACTATCAGCAAGATTTTCAGCTACTACACTGTTTGTGTTTTCTGTAGCACTTTATAACATCGCACTGTCTGTTTCTGCATCACAGTATATAACAGCACATCAAGTCCTGAGGGTGCAGAGACTGCAAATGTCCTTGCATATACTGGAACACAGCCAGATAGAATCCTTTTAGAAGGGAAGGGCCAGAGAAAGTTGCGTCACTTGCTCAGTTTTCTTTACCTTCGTTATTCTGGCATTTACTCTGTAGTACACACTCCGGAGATTGGACCTGGATAGCCAACTACCAATTCTGATCCTTCAGCAGCTGGTTTTTAGCTAGAGCAGAGCAGAATGATACTTTCCTTTGCCTTTAAGGTGACACAGTCCTCTAAAGTGGCTTAAAATAAGGACCTACCTCAGGTATTTTGAACTAAAGACCAATAATACCGAGTATTTGAGTAACAGCCATTAATACATGGCTCCTCTCCCTTTAGAATTGTATTTCCAAAAGCTTTCTCAACAGGTCTAGGTTGCTTTACAGTGACTACATTTGCCCTAGAGCACTGAATATACACCTGAGTGCACCTAGTCTTAAATGCAAAGAATTCGAGTTTTTGCACAGCATTGTTTTTGCTTTCAGCAGAGTTGTATCATGAACAACCTTGATTTAATGTTGGTGCTTTCCAGCACTCTTGCTAGTAACTGTTCTATCCTTTCCTTTTTTTTTTTTATCTGCTTTAAATCTCCAATGACTGGACAGAATTTGCCATCTGAACTTTTTCTAAATGTTAACAACTTGCAGAGATATTGAAGAATACTATGTTACAATTAATAACCCTATAACCATGTAGTGTTAAGCTCTTAGAAAGAAGCAAGAGGGAGAATTCGTGTTTGAGTTTTTTGTTGTTATATTAGAAGTTTGTGAATACAAATCTCCTGTGAATCAGTCAGGATTTCCTATACCACAATGCTGCAATAGTGAATTTTTCAAGAACACTGCTATTAAGCACAGAGCTGGAATGGGAGAAGAATAAACTAAAAGAGAAAGAATTTTCCAGAGATGTTTCTAGACTATATTATGGAATATATTTTTAAGGGGTTTTTTTTAAAAGGTTAGTATTCAGATGTGCACTAATACGAAGATGATTTTTAAAAAAGGCTGTGAGGATCAAATAGCTTTAACTCCGAAAAGCACTGCATCTATCCACATTTTTAGCAGAAAGCCTTACACTGACCATGTGTCCCACACAACAGAGTTTTCTAGAAAAAAGAGAAGTTTTCATTTAGCATGCTTTAAAAAACCCACCCAACTGCAGAATACAATCCAGAGAAGAGCAGAGATGGCAAAATCAGTCTGAAGTGCTGCTGAATAGTCAGTCATTAAGAGCCCAATTCTGCAGCTATTATTCACTGAAAGCACTAACTTGCTTACAACTTGACTGAGGGCTCAAGAATAAGGCCCCAGGAATGTTCTCATGACAAGGTGCATGCATTTGCTCTACATGGATACACTGACTTCTAGATTATTGCAGCTGGGCAATGTTTAATGGCAACATGGAAGACTCACTGGATGGGACTTCACATTTCTTTTGCTAGAAAGAGCTACAAATGCATCCTACTTTTTCAGATTTCATCTTTACCTTGCTGCCAGGAGTACCAGGTTGTCCCTTTTGACCATCCAGACCATTGTGTCCCTATATTGAGGGGAAAAATAAATATTGATACATATTTTCTCTCAAATGGCTATATGCAAATTCTTAGTCTTGTAACATAAATCATTCCTCACACACACAAAATTATTTCCTAATATAATCTTCTGAGTTTTCAGAAATAATTAGTCTTTTACATCAGGCAATATTAAATAATTCAAAGAGGTTCATGCACTCTTCACTTTCAGAGGATTTCCAAGGGTTTTCAGTATGCTGCAGTGTTGTTAGTCTTAAATATTCAGGGAAAGGTATGTATATACTCACCCTAATTCCCTTAAAGCCAGGCAGACCAGGAGTTCCAGGGAAACCACGAGCACCCTAAAAACACAAAGTGCATGAATGATTGTCCTTCATATTATACAGTGCAGTTAAAAGGAAAGATGATGAACAAGTCAATAAAATTAACAAGTAGATTTGGGTCATTATCATTCAAGTAAGGAATAGAATCCCGATCCTAACCTCTCAGGACCATATTTGTTTCAAGACTAACAGTAATCAACCCGATTTTTCCAGTTCTGAGCCTCAGAAATATCATGCATTAACACGTGATAGCACAGCTTTTTTAGTTTTCTATGCCACGGTGTCTGCTTACCTGCCCCTGTGTAACTCCTCACTATGTCACTTCTATTACTCATTGCATTCACTTTAGTGGGAATGGGGTAGGGAAACAAAACAAAAACATAACTATATGATATCCCTGCAGGTAAGGACTGAAACTGGATGAATCAAAAAAAAGGAATATTATTAGACTGTTAATGTGGCAAAATTCAGAAAGGTTGTTAGGTTTCATTGATTAGTGAACTGGTTTGTATTGTATCCAGTGGATCACTACATACCTGAGGGCCAGCAACACCCCTCTCACCAGGCCTTCCAGGTTTGCCAGGGTGACCCTAAAAAAATGCAATAAAGATGCACTAAGAAGGAAAGCTTCTTTTACAAAATAACACAAACCATTAAAAAAATACATTGGTTTATCTTTTTCAATAAATACAGGGAGATTGTTAACTTTTAAGTTTTCTTCTTCCTGTATTCAGGAAGCTAAACAATGTATTTGGAGTGTTTTGGAAGTTATCCAATTTTCTGTACATTTCCAGCATATTGCATCTCTTGTACCATAAAATAATTATTTCAGTGACTTATTTAACAATGGAAAAAGTATGGCCAATAGAATGCTTAGCTTAACAATAACCTGGTTGTTAGAGTTGAATCACCACCCCAGAAGAGATGACAAATATTTAATGACCACTTACATCTTCACCAGCCTTTCCTGGAGGACCAGGGGGACCACGAGGACCCTGGGGACCCTGTTAAAAATAGATTGAGGATTACTTAAAGCATCACTCTTCATATACATATTCCCATTGTTTTCTGACTAGATTTGGGGCATAGTTGGAACCTAATTTTTGCACTTTATGATTCCAATTGGAAAGAGCCTGAATCTGAGTGCTCAGCTCTGTTTCTACAACAGGATCAAGCAGGAGCATCCAAACATTCAAAGATGTGCATAAGAGAAATGGGCCTAAGCATTACAAGCCTACTTTGGTGTGCTAAACCTATTGCTGTCAGTATTGGTATGTGAAACATGTACTTACTGTTTGACCAGGTTCACCAGGCTCACCAGGAACGCCTTGGAAACCGGGAGGACCCTAGCAGATGAGGGAGACATTATTAGTTTTCAAACAAGAGAATTTGTAATTTTACAGTGTCAGCAGGAGAGATAAGACTGTACTCACAGGGGGTCCAGATGCTCCAGGTGGGCCTCTGGGTCCCATTAAACCCTAGGGAAGAAAAATCACAACATCTTTTTAAAAACATCACAATTATATAAACTCATCTATAACACCAGTTCCCAGTATTCCTAAAACACTGGTTAGCATTACAGTTTTCATTCTGCAATGATCAAATGAAATTAGAGGAAGTCAAGAGATCTGCATGCATTGGCACAGGGAATCCAAGTTAAAAAATCCAAGTTTCAAACATCTTCTAATGGCAACAAACCAACATGGTATCCAGTGGGATGATTAGGAATGTACCATTATGGCTGTGAACTTTAGGATTAGGCTTCTTCATCTATTCTGCCTTGTTAGCAAATGAACTGGTTCATTCTTTTGTGAATTCTTCCCTCTACTCTTCCTGTGCAGAAACTTTCAGAGTTTAAAGAAGAGGGTCATAACACATTATGGAAGGCTGTTACACATGTTGTATATACATCTATTTCCAGTAATGACCTACTTCTGTTTAAATATTTCATTTTTGTCTGCCTTTGATGAAATTCTCTTCATTTCACTAGCAAAATAAGTCACTAATATACTCTCCTTCACATTGTTTAGAATTTATTTAAATCTTGAAAAAATAGGGTCAGAAAATCACTTCTAAAGAGGAAATTTCCATAGATTAGAGCACTTTCTTAAAAGTTATCTTGAAGTTTACTAAGCAAGCAAACAATTGCAAACTGAAATTTAACTTGGACTTCTATAGTCCAAACAAATGACTTAGAAGACATTTCAACAGAAATTGTTAAGTATTAAATTGGTTTTCAAACTTTCTTGGAAAGTCTTTAAGAATTTCTCATTACAAGATTAAAATCATATGCCAACTTTTCAATGGCTTATGTAGCTTTCCCATAAGACTGAATACCTTTAAGAGGAATAAATGCATATTAATTACAGGCATTTACTTATGGAAGTTAAAGCAATGTTGTGGATATGAAAATACACAGTAATTCCAGGAAAAATAACTGTTTCTAGACAGCCTGAATCATATGTGCTGCACAAATCCTGTGAATTTCTTCACAAATTGTATTATGCAACTATTTCTGCCTCCCCATTTTTTACATATTCTTTGTGAAACTTAAAACTTCCTCACAACAAGTAGATTCTACTGCTGTTTCTGTCAAATGAACCTGACTCAAAAATTGGAACTCAAAAATCGTGACACCTCAAATAAATCCTCATCTACGTTTTATGATTGAACATCAGACACTGAGAGCAGAACTTGATTAAAGGTACTTCTATTTTCCTATCTTTTGAAACTAAATGGATGACAAAGTATTTTCCAAAGTCCATTTAATATCAGAGTATTTTTGGAAGTGGAGACAAGCACTTGACACAGAATAATCCTGGTCAGCCTTCATCCTGCTGCTCATCCATCAGATGCACTGTTTGTCACGTCAGTGCATGCGGTGAATTTAACCATATTCTGCTATCTATGTACACTGAAAAATTTGCTAACATAAGGAAGGGTTAGAAATTCCTATGGGGTAGCAATAGACCCCTTAAATTCCATTTGTACATAGGGTACAGTGAGCTATAAAGAATCCTCCTCAGATAGCCTTACAGTACCTAGTACTAACATTCAGTTGTTGAGAAACAAATGTGATGGCCAATTTCCTAAAAAAACCTGTGCAATCCAAGGATATCAAAAGAGCTGTACAGCTCTTGAAGGGAAAATCATCACCAATGGAGCCAAGATGCTGAGTTAATTTTTAGGCCTGTGTCTGCTTTAGAGAGCAGCTTTACAGTTAATCTCATTCCTAAAACACCATCTTCTGTCTCAATATGGGTGAAGTAATTGTATATTAAAATGCATGTGTTATCTGACATCAGATGATGAGATCCATTGACTCATAAAAGTGTGGTCAACAAACGGAGTAAAAGCACAAGACCCAGCAGTGCTATTTTTGAGATAAATATACAGATCCAAGACTGGATTTCAAGTCTTCAGACTATTTAAAACATTTCACATCATCCTAAATTAAAGGATCAGTTTATATGATCAAACCACTAATTTTAACACTATTTTTTTCATTAATATAGCTGAATTAGAGTAAAAGGGAAATCCTAAACACATTATGCATGCAAGTAAACAAGTGCTATGTCATATACCTACCATAGGTCCTGGGCCAAAATCTGCTGCTTTAGATGGATCATATTGAGCAGCAAAGTTCTGTAAGTAATAAAAAGGTTGAAATAAAAATACTAAAAAATTTACTTTAAAAAGCATTTTTAATCAACATTCTACATCTAAATAGCATCTGATTTGTTATACTTGCTATGGGGTTTGTTAAAGTAGCATACATACAACTCAGTAAACACAGCCCTATTATAAATACATTACTATTCACTAGTTTCAAAAAAAACCTTGATTTTACTGGAAAGGCCCTTTCAACCTAAATATCTCTGCAGAAGTGATAGAGAGGCATTGCAATTAGCTTTCGGTGTGAACTAAAAATTAGGAATGTAAACTCAGTGCTCATTTAAAATTGGAAGCTTTTTTTAAACCCTCAGATTATTCTTTCTAATTTCCAATGAGGGAAGTTATGCAAAGCAGTGAAAAAATATGCATAAGTAAAATTCATGTACCAGCCCTGACTAACTATTGCATGAGGTGGGCCCTTCAGCTTCAGAAACATCTGAGAAGCATGCAGCCTCAGAAACACTGCAATGGATTTTTTATATTTTATAAAAATGGAAAAAGGTTCTCCACAACACAATCAAAAACCCTTTTCTTGCTTGTTTGGTTAGTGTATTAAAATAAGAAAAATTAATGAAAGCGGTTTGATATTTAAAAATTGCAAATAGGAAAGTAAACTATTGCTATTCACATTGAAGGCAAAAGAGTATTCTTCCATGCAAAAGGACTTACTAAACTTGATCAATACAAGACTCTCTATCCAAGCTTCATGCTTCCTATCCAAGCTAATGGAAAGCAAAGAGTTAAATCAGCATTCTGCAGAGAACACATGATGGACAATCAGTGCACAAACTGTGTCCACAAAAGTTCTGCAGTATGAATACAGATAAAAAGAAAAAATTCTAAAGGAAGATACTCTAAAATTCTACAGAACTTTCAATTGATTTTTAGCTTAAGGAGTCATCTTCACATCTACTTAACACCACTGATTTCATTTAGTTGATTCCTAACCCATACACATTATTGCCGTGTAAATTTAATGCTCAAAAGAGGATAGATTTGCTCTTCTGCTAAATCCCTGTTGAATACAGAATCCAAATTTTTCAAGGAATATATACACCCCAAGCAGAATTTCATTGGAACTGGGACCATCAATTTCTTATGGCTCACAATAGAATGTTTCTTCCACTCTTTGATTCAACACTAGTGTTTAGCAACAATAGCAAATATAAATTTCATCTTAGTCACAAAGCACAGCTTATGAGATCTGGTAATAGAAAGTTTGGATGCCTTACTCCGCCAAGACCGGGAGGACCAGGGGGCCCTGGAGGACCTGGTAGACCATCTTCACCATCTCTGCCTGGTGGACCTGGTGGACCCTAGAGTTAAAAAAGAGAATTATACCATGAAAATCAGAAGTGGCTGGAGAAATCTCTGATGTGGCAACTTCACTAACAACCAGGCACCCACAGCACACCCTACAGCAGTGCTGTATATGCAGTTTCAATAAATGCTTAACTGGAGAAAATAAGCATAGTATGATTTTATGCTACCTTGCTACACCTTTTATCAGATATATACTGGAGGTTTGTATTTGAGACGATTTATGGGGGCAATATTGGATTTATGTTACCAAAGCATAATCTCCAAATTGAGAAGTTTCATCTTAAGTGAAAAACTTTGGACCTGTGAACCCCAAGTGACCCATGTGGACCCACACAGCCTTGCAAATCCTGTTAGTGAGAGCCTAAAATCTGACCAACTGAGGATTAGAAAAAGTCAGCCCTACTGATATGAGTTAACATGGATCCAGAGTAAGTCCAACATCAATTTTCAATCAGTATAGACTATTTACTGGTATAACTGCAAATCAAATTACAATAAAGCAGTGCTCTTCTACAGATTGTTCATACTGTCCCTCTGCTACCACTGTCAGAACTTCTTTTACAACAGCTTAAAACTACCTGTATTCAGTCCAGTAACATTTGTCCTTACATTCTCTCATTCTCAGTACACAAAGGTGGTCAAGTTTTGCCATCATGGCAATTGATGTGAGGTGTTTAATTTGTTGAGTATTTTAGACCCAGTTCAGTACTAAATTAAATCCATAATAAATGGATTTCTAAAGGAGCAGAACTGGGCTTGCTGCCTTCAGAACAAAGAATGTATGTCATTTTATTCAACAAATTTAGTGTGGCATCCTAAAGCATATATCCAGCTGACCATATAGATATGTATGTTTCCGTTACATTTGTCAGCATACTATGATCTCAGAAATCTTCAAGAGCTCCCTCGTCAGTACTATGGCATTTTCATTTCCAGAAGATACAAGAAAAAACACATAACTATACACTACCCAGATAAGTATGTGAATATCAGAATACCACTTTACAAAAAGCAGCAATGATGCAGAAGCAAGCCAGAAAAGCAGATATCAGCAATATGAATGAACCTTACAATTAAATTATTCAACTGTCATTATTTATGGTTACTTTTACAGTACAGCCTCTAGCAGTACAACATCCACTTTGACTAGCAGAAGGTAGACAACAAATGCCCAGCTGCCAAGAAAAGAGCTTTTCCAAAACATCTCTGGAGGCAGAGATAATGAACGATCTTCAAAACTGGCTTAGTCTATTCAAGGTTTATGTAGAGAGCTTATCCATGTACCATATTGTTCAAAGATTACATCTTTATGTGTCAAATTTTCCCTCTGCATTTCTATGCACTATTTCCACTGTGAGCAGCTAGAAAAATATTTTTCAAATCATCTCTTGGAGAGCTAAGGTGTGCTATGATCTCAACCACATCTGCTCACGCACAATGGTCATAATTAAGGCTGATGAAGTATTGCCAGGGCAGAATTTGGTACATAGGTAACTTGGTTTCTTTTTTAAATGAAATTGTACATGAAAGCTTCTACAGGTCCATTAATTTAATCTCACAGCAATGCTTAAACTTAGTTTTTCCTACTGGTCTTCCAACAACTACTGTTCAAATATCACAAAGAAACATAATTTAAATTGCTTACCCTTTCTCCCTGTGGCCCTTTGTCTCCTCTAGGGCCCTGCCAGAACAAAATAACACTTAATGAGTTACTGTGGAAATTTTCCAGGACAAAACAGATACATCAAGAATAATTAGTGCACATTAAAAAGGAAAAGAATGCTGCACATATAGGTCCAATAACTATTTTCCACAGACAGCATATTTTTGTCCTCAATAATCTACTGGAAATAGATTAGCCACTGCCATTATTGTGTGAATTAAAAGTGTCACTGTACAGACCACAGAACTACTTGCAAAATTGGTTTTTGTTTCTACTGAATAACTAGCTCTAATTTAACAGTAGTGTCTTTTAGAAATAATACAGAATCTATTTAGCCTTTTAGACCTGTATGGATATTGCTGTGTTATTCAATACAAGTAAATCTTTCCAAAGGAACTCTTTCTGAACAAGAATGATACTTTGGTGCCATTTAGTTCTTGGTAGGCTTGGTTCTGTTCATAGGTCAAACACCTTTAATTCAGTATTTGAATTTACCCTGATGTTAAGATGCTGCACTGATTGTTCCTTCCTTTTTACCACCTATTCATCTCAGCACTACTATTTTTAGAGAATACTGAAAATAATCAATGTAGTCAGTTTTCCTTTCATCCAATATTCAACAAAATATTAATCTGCTGAAGACTAAGACAATTTCAGGTAATCTCCACACAACAAAAATAAAAATGCTTACCTTGCGCCCTGCAGATGCCTGAAAAAATAAAGAAGAGAATTTTTTAAAAAAGGGTTACAATTTATCCCAGTATTTTAAACTAAAATAATGCATAAACTTAGATCCATCTTCTTACATAACCATACTTTTTCTCAGTACAGTATATTAAAGTATGCCCTATGATTTTAAATTGCTTTGAATGCTAGGAGTTTATATATAGCAAAGATGCATGGAACTATATTAAAATGTGCTGTTGAAGACTGACAATTTTATAGCTATTACAGGCTAAAACATTGGAATTTAAAAAAAAAATAAATAAAAAAAAAAATCACACCTGAATTCTTTCATAGTCCTACTGCACAATGAAATTTAGACTGCAAAACTGGCTTTAAAGTAGAGTCATCTCCAGTCCAAACTGCCAGGTACAAGATCCAAACCCCACTGTTCCACTACTTTCTCCTCAGAGTCTCTACACCTATGAAGGCAGTCTCTTAAAAAGGCCGTCCCACTTGTGAAATTGGGGTGGGTACCTTTCCAGGCTGTGCCTTCAGGATTTAATCACCACTTTTTCCATGACCATCTAGGGAATGAATGTTAGAAAATAATACTGCCACAAGAAGAGAAGCCTAGCCTGTTAATTGGAGTGCTATATATTAGATAAAAAAAAATTATACTGACCTCACTTACATCTGCAAAAAGAAGGGAAAGAAAAAAGAGATAATTAGAGAAGGATTCAGCTATTTTAAGAAATTAGCATTTTAAACTTGCCCTTAATTCAAAATGAATATTGCTGCTTTAAATTCAATGCAATTTTTTAAATTTACTTAATGCAATAAACATTTTCTTAATGTAATTTCTTACTTTTAAGATAATTATCTTAGACTGGAAGGACTCATGGGTGAAATTGCCATGTATTTCAAATTCAAAGCAGACTTGCTAACGAAATTTAAACAAGTAATATGGCTAATACAGTAATAAGGCAGATATTCATAAGCCTGCTCTAAATATGTTTAAACATACCTCCACAGAAAAAACCCTGGAGCGATGTATTTTCACATATGTGTTCATGCAAGAGATTAATGAACCCAGACAGACTGACACATGTGAAGATATTAAATTGTAGGAGTAACCTGAAATTTTAAGATGAATGGTCCAATCCCACTTTTTATTGGGAATGGCTCTAGCCAAACATCCTCATTGGCTCCCCTTCTATCTAACAAATTCCACAATTTCCTGTAATACTGTGTAACAGGGAAGAGCTTGAAGGTATTAAACACCAAATTGCAAATAACTATTTTTGTATGTTATGTACTGCTAAGTGTGAGTATGCTCTTTGTTTCATTAAGATACAAATTTTCTGAGTTTTTTAATTTCAAGGAATTAAAAATCTATTTTGTCTTAAACTCACCACAGTAAGAGTCTCACATCACACTTAACTGCCAGCAGTTTAACATTACCACTAACTAACAGGTTGTTAGATGTTTTTCCACAACGTTTCACTTTGGCAATGTATGATCACACTAAATTCGGATGATTCTTACAGTCCAGAAAAAGGTAACAGTTCTGAAGTGCTGAAAGCCCTGGAATACGGCGGCCGTACGCAGCGATTGCCTGGGCTAACCCAACATAAAGCTAAAGCCATTCCTGCCCCCAGGTGACGGTGACCAAGGCGCCTGCCCAAACTCCCAGCGGGAAGGGCGGGGTGGTCGGTCGGGGACCCCCTCACCAACCGCTCCGTCTCCTTTGCGGAGGCGCTGCTGCCGCCGTCACCGGGCTTGGGGAGATGTCCCCAGAATGCCCCTCCGGCACGGCCCTGCCCGGGTCTCGGGACACCCCACCGCGGTGACCCCTGTCCCGACGAGGGCGACCCGGGGCATCTTCCCGGGGGCACCTTCCCGGGGGCTCCCAGCGCCAGGAGCGGGCAGCGCACGGCTGCTCCCTCCCTCCCTCCTCCGCCCTGGAACGCGGCCAAAGCCTAGGTCAAAGCCACGGTGGCTCGGGGGGCCCTTCACAGGGCGCTGCCCTGCAGGAAGGCTCCGCTTCGCCTCCTCGCCGAGTGGCGGGGCGCACTTCCCTCCCATCTCAGTGTGTGTCTGTGCGTGTGCGCTTCGCTCACTGCGATGAAGGGGCACTAAATCCTCATCCAGCGGGAAGCGTAGCACT
>VZTX01003157.1:1688-96371 GCA_013400915.1 Pardalotus punctatus
CATGGGCAGAGACACCTTCCACTAGACCAGAGTGCTCCAAGCCCCATCCATCTCGGCCTTGAACAATTCCAGGGATGGGACCACCACATCTTCTCTGGGCAACCTGTGCAGTGCCTTACCAGGCTCTGAGTAAAGAACTTTTTTCCTAATGTCTAATCCAAATCTCCCTCCTTTAGTTTAAAACTGATTTCCTTTGTCCTTTCTCATCCTAATACCTTCATGGTTCAGTTATATTGTTAAAAATCATGGAGGTTTTTGCTGTTCCTGGCTTGCAGATAGTGGCTAAAATACAAGAAACCTCATCAAATATATATCATATAAAACGAAAAAGAAAGCTGGCAGAAAATCTAAAGAAGTGAAGTACCAAACTCTACACATTCAGGAAGGAGTTTAGGGCTTAGTCATAAGGAAAGTGCAACAAAGGAAGGACATTAAAATTCAGTAAACTGAATATTGCAATGAGCGTCACATGAAACACAGGCAACTATTATTTTGATGTGAAAATACATCTGATCTAGAGACCACATTGGTGTTATTCTTAGTTTTTGATTGTGATGCATCTGATCTGAAGCATGTGTTGCTGGTGTTACAATTGCCCAACCTGCCTGGGTGATACAGTAGCTGGCAGCAGACAGAGCTGACATTTCTGGTCTAAAAAGCACTTGTGTTCACTTCATTATGTCCTGACTTTTGGTAGGCAGCAAACAAGCCCTGACTGTGTACTTTCATTTCTATGACTCTTCAGCTTCATTGCAGCTATCCAGAAAGCAATCCCCATGATCTGATTCAGTCTTGTGGTTTTAGCACCTACATTACCTTTGTTTGTCCTCAAAATGCAAGCAATTGAGACATTCCTCCCATCCTGATTCGGTATCACTGGTGAGCACCAAGGACTTTCATTGCAGAGGTGAAAAATGAAAGAGATGCAGGGAGGGTCCCAGAGACCACCACACTAAAGCTTCACTGGAGAAATGAGGGGTGACAACCAATGTCCCAGCAGGGAGCTCAGGAAGGATGCTGAGGGCTCCTGCTCAGATCATAAGCCAGCGCCAAAAGGCTTTGGAGAGTCACAGTTGCCTAAAGCAATAATTTTAGGAGCTGCAAGCAAAACCCCAAATGCAGTATTTGAAACCAAGTCAGCTTTGGCTCGCCTTCCCCCAAGGATGGATTCCTGGAAGCTTGTCTTTTACATAGCTTTTGAAATGGAAGTGATTTTCTTCTCATAAAATGAGTCATATCTGTGCCCAAACTTTCAGTTACTGATCTTCTCACACAAAAGGTTGTGTGTGATTGTACAGAAAATCACTCTATGAAAGCCAGTGTCCATAAAAGAGACAGAGGGGTCCTGCAATTTTATTCAGATAAAGGGAGAGAGTCCACTTGTGCATATACCTGCAGGATTTTCTCTCTCAAGGTTTCAGAGGACTCATCCCCCTTTTTACCCTAAACTCTAGCTGCATGTTGCCCTCTTCCTTTCCCTGTTGACTGAGATACTAGGAAGGCACTGCCTTCCTGAACCGCTTACCACATATTCCCCCCTTGAACCTGTCATTTCCCCTCAGATTTCAGAAACTCAGGCTGGTGAGGACCCATGTGTTTCAGAAGTCAAACTGTCCAGGCTCTGTAATAAACTTGCTGTTTGCAGTTAGTAAAGACATTAAGACCCATTTCAAAGACATGAACAGCTGCACCTTCACCCATCAAATTGTTTGTAAAACCATAAGAACACACCTTTCCTATCATGATGAAACAGAGTTGAAGCAGAGAGCCTGCTTTATCTTGTCCAGCTTCCTTCTATGCATCAGAATTATTTATGCATTTATTAATTAATTTATGTATCTGAAAAGACTCTTATGAATAGAAAGGTACATATTTGAGTTTTTTGTTGAATCATTCTTTCCATCTCCCTTACGACTCCATTCAAAACCTGCATTTATTTTTCCCAATATAGCATTCCCATGTCTTGCCCATATATCTGCCCATGGCACTCCAGGCACCACTGCTTGTGCAGTCTGGGGTTGACTATACAAGGTATTCCTGTGCACAACAGAGGCTCTGCAAAATTATCTCAGTCTTTCCATGTTTTTTGTTCCTTGTCACTGGCTTCTGCTCACAGGTCCTCTGGCTTCATGACTGCCAAAAAAACACAGGTTCAGATTTTGGTTGCTAGGTCTTCCTGTTCTCTAGTTCAAGTAGAAGCAGTTTTGGAAGGATTTGTTAAATACAACTTATCTTTTTTGCTCAAATAAGCATAACAGATAATCCATCAAACACTAGACATAGATAGTGTAACTGACGCCCACAAGCTCATGTTTCTCTATAACCATTTTCTTTGAAAAGAAGCACAGCCATACTGAATGGAGATGCTTAATCATTTTCAAGAGATGATTTCGTATTCCTTCCTATGTCACCTGGAAGCTTTCACCCATCTCACCTGGCTTGCGATTTAAAAGCACAGTCTAAGCCAACTTTAACTTTTTGACTTGGATATAAAAACTATAAGACTCATGAAAGAGCAAGGCTTGGTAGGATGTGTTTTCAGAGATCTACAATATAGGCTGCAAGCATAAAACGAGGAATGGCACGGGGAAGGGAAAACACATTGCAAAACATCTTAGCACATAAAAAAGAAATAAGGAAGAAAACTCAGAAATGAAAAGTAGGCAGAGAGAATGTGGTATAAGGATATGCAGCCTGTGAAATACATTGCCAGAAAAATAGCTTTGAAAGTGGGGATAAAGCTGGTCTCCCTGGGTGGGGGCATC
The DNA here is from genome assembly GCA_013400915.1 of Pardalotus punctatus. Taxonomy (NCBI): domain Eukaryota; kingdom Metazoa; phylum Chordata; class Aves; order Passeriformes; family Pardalotidae; genus Pardalotus; species Pardalotus punctatus. The sequence goes on from VZTX01003157.1 coordinate 4,454, forward strand.
CCTTAGCCGCCATCTAAATGAGTACTGGGACAAGACTGATCTGTCTGCACACCTCCCTTCTTTTTGGATACAAAACTTCTGCTTTAGGGTGTAATTTAAGCATTAGCTGTGAGAATAAAGGGAGTCTTATAGTCAGAGACTTCTGATATTTTTCTCAAAAGCAGCATGTGTCCAGTATTGCCAGAGACTGCATTCTGGATATAATGAGCCACTCGTCTGACCCAGAGCAGAAATTTCTTTGTACCAAAAGTGATGTATTTATGTATGGCTTCATAATTATTCCTCTTGCTCATGCTGCAGATCCTGCCTTTGTTTTGACTGTGCCTGATAAAGTATGCACACAGCTGGGCTCGTCCTGGCTAGTGGCTCCTCTCACCAGATAACAACATGAGGAATTTCAGCACAGTTAAAAAGGGAAAGTAATATTTTCAGAGAATCACAGAATGGTTTGAGTTGAAAGGGATCTTAAAGGTCATCTAGCTCCAACCCCACTGCCATGGGCAGGAATGCCACCCACTGGACCAGGTTGCTCAAAGCCCCGTTCAACCTGGCCTCAAACACTTCCAGGGATGGGGCATCCACAGCTTCTCTGAGCAACCTGTTCCTTACCCTCTGAATAAAGAACTTCTTCCTAACATGTAGCTTAACTCTCCCCTCTTCCAGTTCAAAACCATTCCTCCTTGTTTTATCACTATCTTCTCATGCAGAAATCACTCTCAATCTTTTTGTAGGCCCTCTTTTATTACTGAAAGGTCACAGTGAGTTCTCCCATACATGCAGAAGTATAGCCAGTTCAAGACTCCTTTCTGACTAATCTCCAGTCTCTAGTTGTGTCTTTCACAAATTAAGTTGTTTGTCACAGCAAGTAGATGGCACCTCTGCTTCTTGCTATAAACTTTTCAGGACCAGAGGATCAAATCACTGGGAGGCTTGTCAAGTGTCAGCAGACAGTTGATGGTTTGGCTTAGAAGTTTATTTGGTACTGCTCCCTCATTGTAAGCAAAAGGAAGAGTCTTCTATCAACATTTCTTTTCATTATTTTATTCTGTAGTTGGTTCTAAAGTAATGCACTTACCCCCAAATGTTGATACTTTTGCATTTTAGGTGACCATTTGTTGTTAAATTATTTTTAGTCTCTTTGTGGATATTGTGGTATGTAAATACACTGTGCTGTGCCAACACTGGATTAGAGCTTAGGTCATTAACAAACAAATGCCCATGTGTTTGACTAACGCTCTTTAAATTGTTGTCCCTTACCTTATTTGTCCCTCTGGAAAGTCCTATTATGTAAGAGCATTCGGCGAGTATTTGTGTTGAAAGTGTGTACAGCACAAATGGTGTACCCCAAGATTCAAAATAAACTGTGGTCAGATTTCAACAGTGTTTCTTACAGGTGAGAGAGTGAAATGAGGAAAGTAAAGGAAGGTTAATAGAAAGAGACATAACCATAATTAAGGCAGAGACATGCAATTAAAGAGATTTTGATGCATATTTTAAAATAATAAAAAAATACTACTGCAGTTTCAATTAATTTCTTATTTAAGGGAACTGGTATTTTAATGGTAATCAGACTGGTAGAAGCAGATTTGGATATATTGCTGGATATTTGAATTTAATATGGTATTTCATAAATTCACAGAATCGCAGAATGAGTTTGAATTGGAAGGAATCTTAAAGATCACGTATTTCCAACCTTTCTACAATGGGCAGGGATACCATCCACTAGACCACATTAATCTAAGCCATTGCCCAAAGCCGTTGTATTTGCCCAAAAGCCTTTGTAGTTGCCCAAAGGCCAGCATTTGCCCAAAATAAATTTTTATGCCTAACATGATAGGTGTTTACAGAATCTGCAAAACTGAACAGGAGAAGACAAGTTTCTTTTCTTGAAGGGTTTATGGTCCCTGGGTCTGCAGAGCACAGAGCACATATCCCAGCAGCAGATAGCTTTCAACATGTCCAATAGTATTACCTAGCACACCATGGTGCGGTCTTTATATAGATTTTTTCATAAGATAAGGCCTGAGTTACAGTAACAAGAGAGGTACTGTTGTGGCTTTATTTTTAAAAAAAAGAAAAAAAGAAAAAAACCCTAAATAACTAAAAAACAAACAAACAACAACACACAGCAAACCCACAAAAGTTAAAAGCTACTGAATTACCAACTACAGCTGCCAAAACCCACTAGCAAAAAAAGGTTAATCCCTGAGTTCAGAGTGACAGGTTAAATTTCAGGACAAACAAGCCCTCCTGTGTTCTTTGGCCCAAAAAACAACCCTGCAATGATGATCAAAATAAACATTCCCAGCAAAGCTAAGTGCACATTCCCTGCCCGTGCTAAGTCATTGGAGATGCCAGGCAGGCATGTACAAATTCAGCTGAGCATGGAAAATGGACACTATCATGGTGATGGCTCAGTGTCTGAACAAAGAACTTTTTCTATTTAAAAGTCAGCCTTTTCATATTGATTTCAGCAGATCTAAGGAATAAATCAGATGAGGAGAATGAAGGACTTTTGAATCTATTCTGTCGACAAGTCTCAGCCAAGACACCTTATTGCCTATGCCATTGTTTACATGCAGAGGCCACAGGGTGTGGGAAACACAGACAGTGACAACAGCTTTTTTACTTGCTTTGCACCTTTTAAACTATCTCCACAACGCCAAGGTAACAAGTAGCAACTCTCACATACTGAATTTGTCCACTGATTTCAGAGTAATTCATCTTTAAAAAATAAGGAATTTACAAAAGGTAATGGACAACATTTCTGCAAATGCCCACGCCTCTGCTTTATGGCAAGGAGAGAGACTACTGACTTATTAGTGTGTGGCAATTAGGGACCCCCATGGGCTGCAGGGGGACAATCCACTTCACCATGGTCTGCAGAGGAAATTTGGCTCCAGTGCCTGGAGTACCTCCTCCCCCTCCTTCTCCATTGACCTTGGTGTCTCCATGTTGTTTCCCTCATATGTCCCCACCTCCCCCTCTTCTCTGGTTAGGAAAAACTGTGTGTGCACTTTGTTTTTTGTTTTTTTTCTTCTTGAATATGTTATCACAGAGGCATAACCACCATCTCTAACTGGCCCAGCCTTGGCCAGTGGCACATCCATCTTCAGAGCCATCAGGGGTTGGCTCTTCTGGACATGGTAGAAGCTTCTAGCACCTTCTCACGGAAGCCATCTCTGTGGCCCCCCCGCTATCCAAAACCAGTCTGAGCAAAACCAACACAAGAATTCAGTCTACTCCTGTGTGCAGTAATGCTCAGATATTTGACAGAGCAATAGGTGTGCTGGGAAGATTTGATGATACTGAAGTTTGTCAGTGGCAGTGGATCAGAAGAGACGCCTGGCGCCTGTTGCTTGATGCACCCAGAGACCGTTGGGCACAGAAGGTGCAGGAAATGGGGTGGCTCGGGGAGTCAGCTCACTGGTTTTTAAGCTGTCTTTGGCATGTGTTAAAGCAGCCTGGGGACTGTTTTGAACAACTCCAGTTGGGAATAAGCCAAATGCAGTAGTATTCTGGCCAAGTCCCGGCACTCTTCTTTCTCCAGGGCCAGTCAGGATTGATGGTATACTAGCAGGGTTCATTGACTGCATGCCAGCAAGGGATGTTATAATGCCAAGAGAAATCTCTGATGGTGAGATCTGAAGAGCTTCCAGGCTTTAAGCATTGCTATATGAAGTTTATCTGAAAAACAAGTCCTGAGAGTGTGAGATTCTGGATATCATTTTAAAAATGAGAAAAATATGGCAGAAGTAAAAGAGAGCAAAGGGAAAGCACTAGGAAAGTTCAGTAATAAGAAGAACTGACACTTGGAAAAAATAGAATCACTTACGTTAGAAAAGACCTCTAAGACCATCGAATCCAATTGCTAACACAGCACTTCCAAGCCTACCACTAAAGTATGTCCCCAGGGGCCACATCTATGTATCTTTTAAATATCTCCAGTGAGGGTGACTCAATCACTTCCCTGGGCCGCTTCTTCTAATGTCTGACAGTCCTTTTGCTGAAGACAGTTTTCCCAATATCCAGTCTAAACTTTCCCTGACACAACTTGAGGCCATTTCCTCTTGTGCTATCACTTGTTATTTGTGAGAAGAGACCGACACCCACCTGGCTACAGCCTCCTTTCAGGTAGTTGTAGAGCAATAAAAATCTGCCTTGAGCTTTCATTTCACCAGGCTAAACACCCCCAGCTCCCTCGACTGCTCCTTATGAGACTTGTGCTCCAGACCCTTCACTACCACAAGAGCTTGTGAAGGGTTATGAATCCACTTTGGAATTGCACTGGCTTGGAAAGAAGATCAGTAAGGCCATCCAACAGCCAACCAAGGCACAGAAGAAAATACTAAAGAGCTAAGCCTGCCCAGGTTCTGCAGGTCCCCATAATCTAGTTGCTGCTTTCTCGCCTTATGCTTAAAGCTAGATCCTCTCCCTGCCCTAAATCAACCTCCAACCAGATCTAAAAGTTAATGCCTTGAAGATCTCAGGATTTAACAATATTCTCGCAGAATGCAGAAAAGGATGTCTGGTCACAATGGTCAAGTTCCATCCTAAATCTCCTTGGATTTTGCAGTATGTTCACTCCTAAAGATCTCAGTTCCTTGCCAATTTCTGTTCCCATCCTTAGTCTTTTTATTGGAGAGCTATTATGTCACCCTGCCCCTGAACCAATAAATATCTGACTAGTAGCCACTCCAATGATGTTGATGACCAGTTTATCTGTGTCTTGCCTAAATAATTATAAAGAGGAAGAAGGGGAAAGGATATTTTGTATATGTTGCAATCATATCCCATATCTACCTTCATCTTGTTAAGCAAATAAACTGGTTTAGTCCCTTCTCATAAAATATGTTCTCTATCTGTCCCTTATTTGCACTTGTGTCCATCTTTAGGAAAATAAAAGATTTCAGCAGCTAAATTTATCATAATCTATCTTTGCAAGTACTTCTGTACTGATACATTACTAGTATCTGAGCACTTGTAGCCTTAGAGTATTTGACTGTTACACAGTACTCCTGGTTTTAATTTGGCAGATTTCATTGAACTTTTTTCTGTAGTTTAGTACATCTCTCATAACCATCACCATGTTTATTATTACTGTTGTTGTTGTTATTATTATTTAATAGCCAGATCCTCTTAAGAGCTCTTGATTAATCATGACGGGGAGATGGTGCTTACAGGAGCTGGTGTTCCAGCTCTTCCTGGCACTCCAACTCTTCCTGGCAATGCCAGCACTGAACAGAGGGTAGTTGTTTTAAAAATCTGCAGCATGGAAAAGTAAGGGCTTGGAATCACATTGGCATGTTACATCATCTAAAGGGCTTCTTCAAGGAACAGATTTTTAAGGACTGTGCTAATTAACATTGCCAACTGGCATTAGAGGTATATAATTTCATTCAATTCTGGATGAGAGATGCCCTTTAAGATTACCTTCTGATGAAAACTATCATTATAAAACTATCATTATTGGTATTGTTTCATATATTTTTTATCCATTAACATACCTCTTTTCCTAACACAGGCAACATCTCAAATAGATGTCCATTCCTTTACCACATTCTCATTTAATTATCACTTTCTTTCTGCCTGTGCTCAGTGGGAGTTAAACTGGGACCTGGTTGAGCCCTGGAGGGTTTAGTAGCTTTGTGATAATTCACTGAACAGTTTCTGGGAGCCTGGTGCAAATTGAAACCTGTGCCTCTGGGGAAAGACATCTCTGAGAGGCCATCATGCTCCTTGGATAATGCAGGAAGCCAAACCTCAGCTTTATGTCAGAGGATTATTCTCACATTTTTGAGGTTTCATTTTCAAGTTCTGTGCTCCATTTTTTCATTTTCTTCTTGTATTGTTTGTCACTGAGTGAGACCAACTTCCAAGCTAGAAGCCAGATCTTGAGTTGGTCTGCATGTCTGACATGTTATGTTTTATCAGACATGTCCCTAATAATTCTGCACAAACATGAGCCCTAAAGGAATCATCATAACCTAAAAAGTGTCCTCTGCATGTTCCTCCTGTCCATTTTCCCTTGTAAATATATTACTAACAATGTCTCATTACTATCTCCGACAAAGATGTTCAATCATGTTTTAAAACTCCAAAGAATCAGCTTCATTGCCTGTCATTATAATGACTCAATCTCCCAAACTTCAGCTTTGAGTCGATGCAGTTCTATGCACTGGTATTTTGCAATTATCCAGTATTTTAAATTTTTGTGCAGGAACACATATGGTCTTCTCTTCATATTTTATTCATAGATGGTGATCCTAATAGAACTGGTCAGGAGCTCTTAGGAATTTAGTGGGTACTGTTGTCCCTAAAAGCACTGGTGCTTTCTCTGTAGGCTTGCCCCATATCTGACAGGCAATTGTGGGACTTTGAGGCACAGTAGTGAAGTACCCTTTCAACGTATCCATGCTATGTGACAAAGTGATGCTCAGGAATATTTTAATAAATACCAGTCCTATGGTTTTCATAATTTTTATCCCTTAATCAGAATTGCTCTTACATGTAATTATCTGGGTCAGACAGATTTCTCTGGTTCCTCAAAAAGATGAACCACTGGCAGCAAAATAGCTACTGCTCTGTCTTCCTAGAGATGCTGGTTGAAAGAGACCTTTGGAGGTCATTGATTGAACTTCCCACCCAGACTGGAACCACCACCAACACCAGATCAAGTCAGCCATGACTTTAGACAAATCTAGAAAAACTCCAGGGACTGGGATTCCTTATCCACCCCGGGTAACTCCTTTTTCTCATGCACCCCTTTCAAAAAGTTGCAGACTGCTATGGAATGTCTCTTTTGTCAGACTAAACAAGCTCAGATCTCTCAAACTCTCCTCATAAGTCACTTGCCCTGACCAGTTATAATCTTGGCAGCTGCCTGAAGCATCCCCTCCAATTTCTAGCCTTGAATTGGAGACGTCCAAAACCTGACCCATTATTCCAAGTGTGGCCTCACTGGGAATAAATAAAGAAAGATACCAGTTTCTTTTATTTTGTTGTCCTAATGGAACACTTCTGTTGTATTTCTGATGCAAATACACTGATTCATGCTCAGTCTAGTGTTCACAACAACTCTTTAAGGCCTTTTTCAGCATCTTCCATTCACATCTGTTGAATTGTGCCTATTGTGTCATGCAACAGTTCAGTTATTTGACTTATTATTTCATTTTTTTAGTCTTGTGGAGTGAAATGTGATAACTTCTGCTTTTGTCAAGGATGTTGCTTTCCTTAGCCTTTTCCTGATTTTTTTTCTTTTTTTCTGATAATCTCAGTTCTGTTCTAGACACTCCTTTATTTGCTCTTGCATAGCCTTACACAAAGCCATCAAACTTCAGATTCAAGGATATTCATGACTTACCATCTCCTAAGAGACAGCGTCTTAATTACAGCTAGAGAAGTCCACCCTTAGAATTTAGATGCAATACTTTCAGAAAGGCACCTTGGTGCTTTTCACCTGGTGTTCTGCAGGAGTGGAAAGATTTTATTGCAAACCTCTGTGAAATTGTACAATGAATATTTGTATGTGTATATACAACGACCAATAAAGATATAAATATATTTAATATAGTAGCAATCTCAGATCAATTGCACCATTAGCTCATAAAATGTCTGTGATGCCTCTTGAGGATGTTGTATCAGAAACTTTGTGTAGCTCTGGGTCTCAATCCTCTGTAGCTCTCTCTCTGTCCATACTCTCTTTGGTTTCTGGTTTCATCCTGAGACGATAAGCACCGTAGTCAGAAACTGATTTTTTTTTTTCTGTGTATATTTAGACACTGACTAATACAATTTAACCTGCTGCTTGAGCAGGTGTCCAGTCATTAGCATCATAATAATGATAATGATAATAATAAACCTAAACAAGGCTAATTTTAGCAGACACCTGATCTTTGCTTTCTGAAAATTAGTGATTCAATATTCTTAATCTCTAGTTTACAGTCTGTCTGGTTTTGCTTTGTCACATGTAAAACAGGGATAAAGTACTTATCTGCTCCCCTGAAGAGTAAGTATATTAAATGGTGCTTTTATATACCATAGTGACAAATTCTTATAACTAAGAATCCAAATGAGATAGTCTTTTCACATCAAGAGATATAGGCTAGTCCTTTCCTCTGTAGCATTAGGAGAGAAAACTGAACTGATTCCAACTCTTACTGAAGCTGGGCTTGAGATGTAAAAGCTTGCACCCTACTAAGGGAAATTAAAAGATGAAAAACCAAAATGAAGCCTTCCAGACAAAAAAATGCAGATTTTTATTTTATTCTGCAATTTATAAATGTGTGATTTCCTGTCACATTTCTTTGCCTGCTTTCAGAAAAAAATGGTTGGACTTCATGAACTTAGAGTTCTTTTCCAGCCTTAATGATTCTACAATTCTAAAACAATCATGCATTTTTTCAGTGCAAAAGTCCAGCACACTGTTTTTTATGTCACAGTCTTTAAGTAAGAGCAATGTCATGCCTCCTATCAATTTTTTTAATTACAAAAAGCTGCATTTTTTAAAGAATGAAATAAAAATTCCAGCTCTAAACTCTCCCCTAGCTCTGATCGATAAACTGCATCTACTTGGTAGATGAGTTAACTGAGACTGTAACGATATCCCGATTTCACTTTCATTGACATAAAGTGAAAGTGACTCCATTCGAATCAATTGAGTTACATCAGCATAAAGCACCTTTAAAAGATGTTGGATTTGGGCTCAGAAAGATCTTACTTGCCACTAAATTAGAAGTTGATGAAAAATCAGGATTGCAGCTGAGGAACCCAGTCTCACAGATTATTACTTTAACAGCTGATCCACAACAGAAGTCTTCAGGTCTATTTCTTATCCTAAAATTATGAAGTAGATATATCTAAGCACCTGTCTCCTGCGTAAAGATAATTCCTTCTCAATCACACTGTGTAAAGTCCCCTTCTACTGTCTTGTTGTATACACCTGTTTCACAGATTTTTGCTCTTAAACCACAATCAAAGGACAGAAATATTCTTTAGTCTTACACAGCAAATAACATTTGGGAAAGCAGAAGCACAGTGACAGTGTTTTATTCATGCCCAGGAAGGAAGAGGGGATGTTACAAAGTTTTGGGAAGCTAAAAATGAGCAGTGTAAAGCATAAAAAGGCAGTTTTCAACTGTCAGTTTAACATCAGTGACCATATTGTATGATTTACTATCATGATAGATTAGTTCAGCAGTGATATTTAAAGGTTTGAAAGGATAAAGCTCTAATTTGGAAAGAACAGCTGTTAAGTGCTTGTTTCCAAACTACCCACTGTCACCCACAGTAGGAGTTGAGGGCAGGAGGGTTGGTGGCTCCTGGGCTGGGAGAAGACAGAGGCATCCTCTCAGAGCACAGCAGTGTCTCACCAGCCAGGGCTTATCCCAACAACTTCAGCCAGCCTAGGATGCAGCCCAGTGATGTCCTGGCAAGAACCCTAAGCCCTGAAAATAAGTTGTTGATACCCCATTTGCCTATCAGAAACACATCTTGGACTGTACTTGACCACCTTGGGGCTGTTCTGTGCAGGGCCAGGAGTCTGACTCAGTCATCCTGGTGGGTCCCTTCCAACACAGGATACTCTGTCATTCTATGAGCAATGTCTAGTTGCTTGTGCTGAGAGCAGAAGAGATCATTGCATGTCTGGGTTCAAGCCTGGATGTGGTGGAACAGCTGTACAGATGCTACCACGGTGTTTGCTGCCTGTCAGGTATGGGCTTAGGGTGGAGCTTGCCTTGGGAACCTTCACCACCTGCAAGAATGGCGGCAGCTCTTTCACAGGCTCAGCTCTGGGCCGCTCGAATTCACTCTTTCCATTATCAGTCCTGTCAAGGTGGTGCTCACCATGGTCTTGAGGTTGGATCAGGGTAGCAAGTACAGTCCTGGCTTCGGCTGTATCTGTGAACTCATCCTGTGTTGCTCTATCCCAAAAGTTAGGCTATCCCTAAAAAGGGGAAAATCTTCTTTCTGATGTGTTCTCCAAAATTTGCATTCATGAATGATTGGTGTGACATCCATAGCTTGAGGGCAACCAATGCCCTGGCGTATCCGATAAGCAATGACTTTGCCCTTTTGAAAAATGCAACTGCATTTGCCATTGCAACTGCAAAGCAATATTGACATGCTTAATATGCTTCTTTATTTAAATATTGTTTATCAAATTATTATGACTATGATTTTTTTTTTCTTAAATAACTGGTACTATTATCTGGCCAGCCCAACACTTTTCCAGAAATAAACCTACAAAGCTCATTTGGCAGAAAAGCTTGAAGTGCACTAGGAATTATTTAGCAACACCTGTGTTAAACATTTTTCAGACAAATGAGGAATTACATGAAATATCCAGAACTGTGGAACAGAATCCTTCTTTGTTAAAAACTAAAGAGTGTGCTCTTCTCTGCAGTGTACTCCTGTGTATACTTGTGGTTAAGGAGGTTGTTTGGCATCTGTTGATGTGTTCCTTCTTCCCTGCTGTAGAAAACTACACTCACTTCTTTAGGACTCCATGAGAAGCTGTAGGAACTCATCCCTAAATGTAATGTTTTCCCCTCTGAAGGCAGGGTCCAAAGTCTGATTGAAGTAGCTACACCACACTTCAAGGGAGCCCTTAAACTGCCTCCCAGTAATCACAGCCAGATATTCTGCCATGCAGCCCTCTTCATCCTTCCTAAAAAGGTAATAGCCATCCACAAAAAAATCATATGGAGTTTTGAGGAGCTTTAAAATACTACATTCCACACTGAATCTGTATTATTTCTTCTCATATGGCTTCAAGGTTTATATGCATTTAAAACAACCTTTGTCCTTTGCAAGGAACCTATTTTTGCCAGTAATTCACTCTGCTACTCTGACCTTATTTGCTGATGGCATAATTTGTCTTGCAACCCTACATAAATACACTACATCAATAACATTTTCTCAAGGCTATTTTCCCCTGAACCACACACGAGCAAATTGGTTATTTTTCTTTTCAGCAAAGAAACAGACAACATATAACTTTCCTTGTAAGGCTCTAATGTAAAGCAGGCATGCAGACAAGGTTTGTTTTGTTTTTATTGCTATATTTAAGAGGAAGACAAGGTGGTAAACTAGAGCTAAAGTTCAGGGTTTTTTAAAATCTACATTTGAACATGACCTTTTCCTTTCTTGTTCAGTTTGCACAGAGGAATAATTTCCAAAGTAGCGTGGGAAGGAACAATTAAAGTTAAATGTTAATTTTCAAAAATGAGACCCAGCTTGCCTTCTAGTTTCTGAATTGCCCTTGGAATACAATTCAGGCTCAGCCTCCCGGGGAAAGGCTTTGGAATAAACCACTGGTGTAGCAAACAAGAAGGAGAATAATAACTTGTGAAATCAGACTGGTCTTTCTAAATAGTCAAGGCTTTAGGTAGCAGTGTTCTCCTTCAAAGCTGTTTTTGGTATAATTTCCTTTATTTTAGACTGTGTACTCCTACAAAGGGGCCAGAATCTGCTCCTGAAGAGCAGAAGACATTGGAGTCAGCGTTTCTGTACAGTAAGAGGAACCAAATGACAGTTTTCTAAGTAAAATCGTCAGCTTCAGCATCTTCCTTCTTCAGCGCTGAGGTCTGCACCACAAACTACCAATTGGCTATACAACACAGCACCTGGCACTTTAATATTCTTGGTTTAAAAGTTCTTGGCTTAGGCAGAGTTTCCTCCCAGGGTGAGCACAGGACATCAGGAATAGGGGTGCTCAAATTTTGCACCATTCAAGCTGAGAGCATCTACCATGCAGATCTACCATGCTCTCAGTTTGATGTGTGCTTCCATGTGTGCAGCATCTGTAAAATCAAGTCCTGCCTGTGATCTACTGCCTGTGGCTAAGAGGCCTCAGCCTCCAGGTAGCCATAATATCTTAAGCGTACATAAGCTGTAAACTTGAATCTTTAATAAAAGTTCAAACGATTTTTTTTGTTCACAATGCGAGGCAATATTCCAAATCACATCTGAAAGTGCCTGCTATTTCTCCATGTCAATAAACACCATTCATAGATTTTGGTGGACTTTAGGGAACACTCCAATTTTATTACAAGTTCAAACCATAGGAACACCATGCATCAATTCCTACCCAAAGTGTAATAGTCAGAGTTGAAGAAAAGTGCTTGGTGTCTTGTGGAACAAACATCCTGTTCTGGCTTTACAGTTTCTAATAACAAAAACTTCACCATGAAATTTTGAAAGTGATTCCACAGATTAATCATTTCCATTTAATTCTCTTTTTTCTTCCTGCCAAACTGAAATCATAGAATGATATAATGGTTTGGGTTGGAAGGGTCCTCAAAAGTCATGTCGTTCCAACCCCCTGCCATGGGCAGGGATGTTATCCACTAGACCGGGTTGCTCCAAGCCCCATCCAGCCGAGCACTGGACACTTCCAGGAGGGCGGCATCCACAGCTTCTCTGGGCAACCTGTGCCAGTGCCGCACCACCCTCACAGTAAAGAACTTCTTGCTAATGTCAGACCTAAACTGCCCCCCTGCCCGCTTAAGGACGCTGCTGTTGAGGAGCACGCTCGGTGCGGGTGTCTCGGTGCGCAGCTGCCGTCGGGGCTGCGGGGGCCGGAGCCGAGCCAAGAGGCCGCGAGCAGCCGAGATTCCCGTCCCAAAGGCCACTCCTGTGGCCCATCCCGGTGACCGAGCACTCCAGACTTTCCCGCGCTTGGCCCGTGAGGGGGCAAAGGCCCGGGGGCTCCTTTGTGGGGGTCCCTCCTCGGAGGCGCCAGCTCGGGCTGTTTCTGTGTTACTGCGCCGCGAACAAAGGGCTTTAGGAGCGAGACATCGGGGACTCTGCCATGGGAAAGCCGGGGTCGAGCCGGTCAGGAAACTGGTGTCAGTGTCAGTGTGAGTGTGAGTGTGAGTGTGAGTGTGAGTGTGAGTGTGGGGGGAGTCAAGCTGGACCCGTCGGGTCACCGGAGCTGCTGGGAAGGAAGGGCCGTCGGTCCCTGCAGTGACAGTCCCTGGCGCCGGCAGTGTGGCTGCCGCAGTCTGTGAACGGCCAGACCGGTAAATTTCCTTCACAATTACCTCTTGTTCCATGCCTACATGCCAGTCATCTCGGCTTTCCAACACCGCTATTGTTTTGCCGTAATATTCTACACTGAAAATTCTTGTGTTGAATTTCTGTGGCCCACATGAATACTTAGAGACCATCAGGTGACCCCTCAGTTTTCTCCTTGGAAAGGTGGGGTACCTTCTGTCTGCAAGGACACCACACTGCTATCCAGGTTTTAATTACTCCCCTGCTCTGCTCTGAATTCTCTGCAGGTTTTTAGCATGTCTCGATGCACTAATAGCAGAAATGGACGAATTATTCCATGAATGGTTTCATTATTGTCAAATGCAGATGTATTATAATCTCACAACTTCTACTCGCTATCCCAGATTTCTATCCATTATTTCTTTTTACTGCAGTGTCACTTGGGATCTCATTATTAGTTGGTTATCCACCATGGCCCTAAGTACTTTTCAGTATCACTATTTCCAAGGTTAGCAAACTCATATCATTATTGTAGCTTGCATTCTTTTTTCCTATATACATGGTCCTTGGCCATATTGAAATAGATACTGTTTCACTGAAACCAAACTCTCTAAAATTTTTCATTAACCACTCCCACCCCTCTTCTGTCACCAACAGATTTTTTTCAGCATTAATATAATTATCCCAGTCATTCTTAAAATTTCCAAATAACAGAACAAGAGAGTCCTCTGATGAACTGAGGAGAAATACAGGTATTTAGATACAGTTCCATATTAGTAATGATGTTTTCATAATTATACATAAAGCAGTTTTTAATATCATGTGCATTTTTTTTTTGTAGCTTTTGTCATTTGAATTAATGAAACAGGGTCTGTCATGACATCAGTCCAGATGTTTTGCAGAAATGCAATACATTACATCAACAATATTTCTCTATCATTTAAACTCATCAAAATCAACATCTAAGTATAATGACAAAATCCATTTACTATAACACATGATAACTAGTTGCTTGTTTGGAGTTGTAGGTTTTTAATAAATTATTTATTAGTTCAGTTCTGCATCTGATATTCAGTTTCTTTGTCTAGGTTTACTGCAATATAGCATTTTTTCCTGGTTTGGATTTACATCTTTCCCTTTATAAGGAAGGCAGTAATTAAAAAATTTCTCCCATTCCAAGTGATATTTCACTTCTTTTTTTAAGTAATTTCCAAACTAATTTGTCATTTTGATAAAATAACTATGGTTTGTAAATAATTCTTAAAATAATTCTAAATATACTTAACCCAGGTATTCTACCCATCCTGTGAGAAAAAAGTGTTTTCTTTTGCTTGTTCATTGTTTTCTCTTGCAAAAAAATAACTAAAAACCTATTTGCATAAATTAACTCTGAAAAATTGCTCTTAAAATGAAAATGAAACATTGAAACATCAGAAAACACAAGAAAAACAAATTCTAAATTATGTAAGATTTTTATGAGATGTTTGTATCTAGAAAAAAATTTCTCCTTTGAAAATATGTTTTCTTCATTAAAACAGTGATTATTTCAGAATCCTAAATATACAAATATTTCACCCATATTCATACCCTTTAACTGAATCTAACTATTGCCAATGCTAGAGGAGTATCAAATAAAGAAAAGAATACTTTTTAGAGAATTGACACATTTTTAATAAATCTGAAGTTTCTATACAATTTCAAAAAAAAAAAAAAAAAAAATTAGGACATCCAGTCATGTTAGTATCTTGACCCTTTATGTCATTAAGAATTCCCTGTCCAAACACTAAGATACCCTGTTCTTTCCAACAAAATCTGTTGTGAAACCAGGGATTTCATTTGTTTCCTCAGGAAGCAGACACTGTTGATTAAACACCCCAGTTCCCCACACAAGAAACAAGCTAAGAATTATGGAATTTTTTTCCAAAACCGATGTTTCTCTTCAGAAGCAGTACAGTGAGGGTGGAACTAATTAAACATAACTGCATGTAACCCCTCTAAGTATGCCTCCATCTGAGATTATTGCCCTGGCTCCCATTTCTTGTCGATGGAGGTCCTTTCAGGGCACAACTCATCTGGCTGAGTTCAGATGTCTGTTTTAGGAGAGATAAATTGCACTTGAGCAGGGTCTGCTTTTCTCGCTGATAGGAGAGGCTGTCTGGGGTTACTGGCTCAAATGGAGCTTTATCCACTGCACATATCTCACGTTTGGGAAGGTGTTGCAGCAGGTGCCTGTGGCTACATGTAGTGCTATTTTTCTGAATCTCCTGAGCCTGGTAAGGTCTCTCTGGTCTATGGGAGAAGAAAGGGCAAGCTTACCCACAGAAATCCACTAAGAGTTTAATTAATATGGGAGAACAGTATTTCTTGTTAATTTTCTCTAAGTGTGCCTCTATCGTAAATTTATTTGTTGGGTGGGGGAGACCATGAGGATACTCAGTACGCTTAAAAAGTCTTTGTGTTGCTCAGTTGTTGAAAGGAGATAAAATGCGAATAGAAATCATCCTTAAGACAGAAAAGCAGCTGATTTAGACCAAACCATCTCCCTGCAGAAAGTATATCCTAAAGAATATTAAAAGGCAGCAATTGTGCTGTAAGACTGTGGAAGGTTTTTCACAACAGAAGAATATTACAGGTGGATCAAGTGCCTGGAAGTTAAAAGTACGCAAATTCAAAGCAGAAAGAAGTAAAGTATATTTAACATGGAATTGAATTAGTAATTCTAACAATTCTATGCCCAAATTGGATTTAAAGGTCATACTCCAGTATAATAAGAAGTGACTCAATGAAGATATTACTAGATTGATTTCTCTGGCATGTTTATGCAGATTATAGTGGGTGACCATACAATGATGTCTTTCTTATGCAAAGTCCTGTTCTTACAAGAGTCATTGACAGAAGTCCATGGTGTTCATTAGGAGCAAAATTACAGTGCTAGTCTCTATTATGCTATACCTAAATACTGTGTAATATCTAGTTTCTCAGTCTCTGTGAGTTTTTACAGAGTGCATATCATTTATAGATGGATTATTTTATATTTTTGAGCTAATGTTGTATGCTGATACCTGGAGATGGGGCTAGAATGTGAACACATAAAAATTGCTAATATCACAGAAGCTCAGTTGTAGGGAAAAATGGGAGTTACTGAGCAGTGTACACTGCTTATTGCATTATTTAAAATGGAACTCACTGCTTATAATCTAAGCAAATTAAAATTAATCGTTTAATCTTTTGTCCATCTATTGAATGCACCAGTCACTGAAGTACACACTTCCGGGATAACCTGAGACCTGTGTTCATAATTTAAAAAACAGTATAAATTCTATGATTTTTTAAATATCTATCATTTTGGATAAAGAAGGAATTAGGACGCATTAGCATACAGCAGAGCATGTGTTTTTTTCTTCCTGTCATGTTGAGTGGTATTTGTCTTCAAGCCCACATGGAGATGGTTTCTTTTTGAAAAGAACAGAAACATTTTCTGTTATATTAAAAATCATCAGGTGTCCGGAACTGCACTAAATAATCAGTTTTAAAAATGCCTGTGAGGAACAGGTTTTTGAAAAGAAAAAAAAAAAAAGGGAAAANTAAAAAAAAAAAAAAAAAAAAGGAAAAAAAAAAAAAAAAGAAAAAAAAGAGCCTTTTTTTTTGTTTTTTTCCTTTTTTTTTTTTTGGGGGGGGGGAAGTTTTTGTTCTTTTATATTTTTTTCACTATATATATATACATATACATATATATATATATATTTGAACTTCTACCAGAAGGGACATCTCTGAATCAAGACAGAATAACAATAAGCCAAATCCATTTTAGTGAAGGCAGCTGGTTTATTTTTATGTACACATGGAAAGTAGCTCCTCTATTAGCACAGTATTCATAATACCATTTGACTTAGACTTTTTCTAAGTCCTTCATTATACCATGTATTTCTAGCCTTCTTTATGGAGGAAAGGAGAGTGGAGGAAGAAAAAAACCCTCCATAGCTCTCTTGTTGTTTGATGTGTATTTTGTTCATAATACCATTTGAACAGACTTCCTCCAAGTTGTTCATCACTTATGTGTATTTCAAGCTTTCCTACTGATGGCAAGAAAAACAGGTAATTTTTTACCTTGGTTTTCAAAGTAGTGGGGGGTTGTCCTTGAAATGCAGGCTCAACTCCTCTCTTTCTTTGTTTATGGATTATTGTTCCACATGGGAGCAATTTTAACAAGTTCTGATTGGACTGTAATCCAGAAAGAATTAAACCGTGACTTCTACCCTGACTTTTGCAACATTAAGAAAAAGAATAGTGAACTCAAAATAGCCAATCTGTTTTTCAATTGACTGTATTTTTAACAGATTAATTCCTTTTTGTTCTGCCATGGGAAAAGTCACATTGAAAAGCTATTGAGTTTGCATGCTGGGAGGACTGACACAGGGTTCTCTGGTGATAACTGATAGGCAATACCACCAAAGAGACAAAGGGGGATTATAAAATAAATAAAAATTATAAATCTGTGCAAAACCAGTTGGATAAAACCCAAGATTTTAAATTTTGGGTTAATCCCACTCCTGTCAAAACATCAGAGGGTCATAGAAGGGACAATTGGAAGGGACTGTGAAAGCCCCCTCCAAGCTCAGTGGGGACCAGAGCCAGCAATGGAGCAGGGCAGCCAGGGCTTTGTTTAACCATGTACTTCTGACCAGATTCAGTCATAAGCAAATATTCTGAGCTCCAGAATGGTATCACTGCCTTCTTTATCTCCTTAATTAAACATAAATTAAAAATAAAATAAAAAAATTAAAAGCCCTTGTTACTGACATTTACCAGGTTGTGCTAAATACCAATGCATTTTTTTAAATTAGGGGGAAAAAAATAGAACCTTCCCCAATGGTCACTTTCAAACATAAACACTCTATGATTATTTTAAAAAAAGAAAAAAAGAAAGAACTTGTGAATTTCTAGCACTTCCAGGTAATAGATATTCGGCTTATCTGTTTTATTAATCTCTGCATTATGCTGGGGAGTCAGAAGAATTTAGCTGCTATTCAGCACTCCATTAGTAATGATTATAATTTTTTGCTGCATAGTGGTTTATAAACTTTATTGCTAGTTAGGTATTTTAAGTCAATGTCATCTATCCAGCTATGAAGTGATGAGGTGTACTGCATAGAATCTGTTCCAATTTTGAGTTAATTACTGTGTAATAAGGAACAGAAATATGACATTTTAAAGTATTTAGAATCTTCTCAGCAATAACCAACAGTATTTTCTTTCAGATCCCACTTAGTAGACTGTTTTCCCTACAATCTAAAATAAAAGGTTAAGCTCTTCTGAGATATGTGGTTGATTCAATGCAACTAATAATGGGAGATCTTAGAAGTGGTTCAAACGGTAATGGAGTGCTAAAGAGCATAATGTGAACAGAGTATTTCAGAGTTCATTTTGAGAGGAACTCCTCATAAAACCTTACATATATGCAGAACTGCCTGTATCCCTTTGCCTTTTCCCTCCAATCATAAAACTGAGGCTGCACAACTTGGAATCCACTTTTACAATTTTTAAAGTATTTTAACAAGGAATAGCAGAGCTAATTGAATTTGCAATAATGGTGGGGTTTGCATGAATGCAAAAATGCTCTACTATTACTGATGAAAATCCCATTTTATTACTGATTGGTGGTCTGTGGGAATAATGTATTGATTTTCTTTTGAAACTCCTGGTATGCCTGGTACCGAGTGGGGCCTGTGAATATTTCACCAGCAGTTACAATTTTCTTGGTAGATGACACAGAGAAATGCTAGCTGTGTGGTACAAGTCAACTGTGGAAAAATACAAAGAACATTTTAAGAACCCCAGCTGAAGCAAAAGTGGCTATCATGGGACCTGTGAAAGGCACTGTGGCTATGTTTATTGATACAATTAACATCTGACTTCTAAGACAATTCAACAGATACAGCTTGTGCAAAAAACCCTGTTCCTTCAGTAAGTTGCAGATCCTGTGAGACCATCATTCCATCAGCCAGGGCTCCTCTGTTAAACAACCTTCCGAGCAATCAGCTGCAAGAAACCTGAAACATGTATTATGATGCTACATATTAATTTATCAAGTTGCTTAATAATCTGTAAATAAACAAAGTTATGAAGTAAATTAGCATTCAGGGGAAAATTATACTGCTTGAATCTTTGAAGTTTTGAGACTGGTTAAAATGACTGGTAATCAAAGAAAAATAAGAACATTCAAACAATAATGAATATTGTACTAGGATATAGTCCAGCAATCTAGAAAGCTGAAACCCAAGGTTTACTGATTTACCTAAAACTTATGAAGCAATCTTAAAAAAAAAAAAAGCCAAAAGTGCTCAATTTTTCTAAGGTTGTTAGGAAATCAGGGCTACAGAGAGAACTCTGGTGGATATTTTTAAAACATCTCTGGTCTCTGTTATCAATGGTCATCACCAATGTAAATACACACAGTAGTTTCTGAAAATTCTTTCAAATTCAGACATGTATAGTTAGCTGTTCGTATACCCTGATAACATCTGCCTCCACTTGCTTTTCTAGATCCTTACAGGTGTAGATGCATGGAATTACAACTGAGACATTGATGTCTATGTCAGAGGGTCTTGGGTTTCTGACCCTCCTTTGTCAGCTAAGTGTCATAACAATGTTGTTTTCTTCTCCAGTCTCACCAACACCTACATTTCAAAGGGTTTTGAGGTTCCAAGGTACTACCATAATTGTGTAAGTACATAGAATAAATAAAAAATTAATATCAACAATGAAGTTGTTTGTATAGTAATCTCTGAAAAGTCTACATAAACTTTTTCTTGAGAAATGCAAAATAATTTATTACACATATATTACTTGCCACTTTGTGCAGCCACACACACTGAGTTTAAATATCCCACTTAACTAAAAAAAAAAGACAACTATAATAATTTTCTGCACTAATATTAAGATATAAAAATTTTGAAAAGCAGTAATTTCTTGTTTTATGCAGTTATGAGATGCTAAGAAAGGATGTACCACTGAAAGTGGGTGGTAAGCATGGTGAGAAAGCAGCACGGGAGCAGGAAGAGTTAAGGGAACTTAGAGCTCCTTGAGAGAGCTACTCTTACTTAAGACCTGAGTTGTGGAATCCCTTTCTCACATTGAGTAGCAATGTAATGATATTAAAAAACTGTAAGTGCAGTGCAATCTTCCTTGGATTTCTTATAGGGGATATTTACTCTCTTAGTGTGGTCTGTGGGCAGACAGCACTACCTCCATGCTCTTGATTCTGTGCTCTTGGGTGTCTCCTGAGATCTCTGCACTCCTACGCAAGCCCCTGTGAAAGGCAATTAAAAAGCAAGCCTATTGGCACTAGACTTAGCCTTACTCTAAAGTGACCCACATCCCCGCTGGAAAAATGAGCAAGGTGCTGAAAACTGAAAGATGTAGAAGACCATATCTCTGGAGAAAAGGGAGTAATCAATAACCTTCCCATTTATTTTCTTACTTAAACACTTTCTTACTCTCTAGACACCAGTTAGTTGCATTATGATATGAATCATATTCCTGCTAGGTTCTTACTTATTTTTATTAATGATGGCTTAGGAGGCTCTTCTCAGACATTCAAAACAGCCTCATGAAGGAAGCTTAAGAAGTTTCAACCTGATCCTGCTCTGGCAAACAAGTCCTTTACTAATCCACATTCACGTATGTGTTTTGTGTCCCCATGAGCGATCTGTAAAGGGCATAACTAACAGGACTCCCAGCTTTGCCTCAGACGCACCCTGATCAGTCCCTGGTTGTAACTCGATAATTGTTGCAGTGGTTCATCTTCCCTTCCCTTCCCTTCCCTTCCCTTTTTTATGCAAGTTACGTTGTAATAAAAGGTGCACATATACTGAGATCCCCAGAGTACGTACTTCAGGAAAGAGGACTGCATTTGCAGAGATACACCATAGCTTAAATATAATTTACATCAAAAAAAAGGAAAATAAAAAAAGTAAAATTATTATTTTTAATACTTCTCAAATTATTAAATTCAGTCTTGTACGTGTCTTCGCAAAAGTGACTACACTCCTTCTAATGTTACCTTGATTGCTTAAATCAAACTATACTCAGTAAACAGGACTAGATCTGCTGTTTCTTTCTGCCTGTCTCACATGAGGAGTCTGAAGAGATTTGTCTTGTTACCTCAAGTCAACTAAATTATATTTCTTCACTATTCCTAAAGGAAAGCAAATCTAGTGGAACAACTTCTCAGATTATAACTTGATTTCAGTGAGACATCCTAGGGGAGACATTCCTTGAGGTGTCTGAATTACCCTGTCCAAGCCGCTCACCATGCTCCACACTGCCGGTCAGATCTCACACCTTGTCAAACACCCATGTTGCCCAGAGAGATGAGAATTAACCCATCATAACTTAAAAGTGCCATTGACAAGACTCTGACTCCACCAGCCTGCAAGCAGATGCAAAGGGAGGGGTGAAAGAGTGCAGCAAACTCTTTGCAAAGAGTTCAAGAACCATTTATTCATGCAACATTAACTCCCCAAGATCATATGTAAAGGCCCAAACTCTTCTTTACCTTGAAATTTGTTGTCCTTCAGAGAAACCTGTGTCACTTAAGAAACATCAGTAGTACAAAACAAATCACCTTTCATTTGATACTTGTGGCATCTCTCTTTAATATGATTCCCAGTCATGAAACAGACACCAGTCTTGCAGTAGTTAGAATTCAAAAATATTTTGAAAAATTATAAAAACTAAAAAGCCTGCTTTTAATGAGTCTGGACATCAAAGAGAAACAGTCATACGTTTAAGGATACATACAGTGGAATCTGTTTCCTGAGAGACTGCCATAAGGATCAAGTGCCATCACTTCTGTTGAGCTGAGTCTCTAATTTAGGCTGCTACTTTTGGGATTGCATCCCTCCAGAAAAGTTGTATCACAGAGTTTAAAAGTAGAGGCTTATACACAGACTATTTTAAAGCAGTAATAGTGGATCAATCTAGGACTTCAATTCAGCATTCCAAAAACATACACACTGGCAGTGCCTAAATGGCACAGCAGAATGCAGAGCTGGTAGCAGAGCAGATGCTCCTACTTCTTACCCTTCAGCTATGCTTCTTTAAATTCTATTAGAACAAAATAAGCTCAGCTAAAAATACGTGTTAATATGTCTGCATTAGTTAACAGCCTGGTAGGAATTCTAATTATTACTGAGTTTACCATGGAATACTACAGTATGCCCTTTCTTTAAATTTCTACAGACCACTTAAGCTGCAGATTGTTAGCTGTATAAATATTTGTAGATATTTAAGATGCATAATTCATTTGTTTCCCCCAAAAAGCTGTGTAGCCTTTTTTGAAATACTGTTCAAATGATGCTGTTTTATTGAAAACTATGCCACTTAGCCAGTTAGGGTTCTTGCAAGCGATGAAGAGTTGTGAATTTAGGTAGATGAAGGTAGGTGAATAGGGTATAAAAATAGGATAGATGAAGAGTTGTGCATTTGGAGAAAGTTTTGATAATCCTTTCTAAAATTATCCTTGCATATTCACTTAAGTATTGTGGCTTTATATTTCTAACCCGACTTGTTGTAAAAGACAAGACACAGGATTTATAA
Source organism: Pardalotus punctatus (assembly GCA_013400915.1). Classification (NCBI taxonomy): domain Eukaryota; kingdom Metazoa; phylum Chordata; class Aves; order Passeriformes; family Pardalotidae; genus Pardalotus; species Pardalotus punctatus. Next base: position 27,053 of record VZTX01003157.1, read on the forward strand.
TTGATTAAACTGTATAAAAGTTTCAGTTGCAATGATTGTTCATCCAGAGCTTTTTCCTCCTAAGACACAGTGAAAGTCCTTATATTTTCACTTTTTTCTATGAAGGTGCTGTAGGAATTCAGTGAGCTATTTTTGATTGGGATTAGATCAGGAACAAATAAATCATCCAGATTTCCATCTAATTGACAAGGCAGGCATTCTTTGGCTTGTGTAGTTCAACACATTTCACAGAAAAAATATGGCCATTAGCCATTGTTGCTTTATAAATAATATTTAATTAAAAGTCATAAACAACATAACTGCAAATCATTCTTAGTATCTCTTTCATCTAATGCTTGAAGAGTTTTCCTTTCTGTTTCAGCCTGCATTTATCATTCTGTACTCAGTTTATAAAGATTATATCAAAATACCATGCATATGTTGATTTTAATTTTATTCAAGCCCTATCACCCCTTTGACTAGTGCTACTACCTTATTCTCCTAACCATTACATTTGTTGCTGAGTTGCAATCTTCACTTAGATCAGAGTCACTGTGCCCATGCCAGTATCAGCTGGTTTTCTCATGGGGCTCTCTGTGGGTTTGCTTTCTCTCTTGTAGCTGGAAACGTGTAAGATAAAGCCCGTGGAGAGAAAAAAATAACCCCTCCCTTAAACCCCCTCAAAGCTCCCCAGGATTTGTTCATGTACAGCAGCCTGTATTGTATTTCAATATACTGTTTTGATATAAATGTTGGCTGCCAGAAATCTGAGTCTTTAATGTAGAAATAATAGTCTAGCTCTGACTTCTTTGCTTATTTGCTATATTATCATGTGTTCACTCTCTGATTACTGACCTCAGTAGCCCTTTCCAGCTCAAAAATTGTATTTTCATGTCTTTTCCATTTTGTCTGGAAAAATATCAAAACGTGACCATTCAAAAAAAAAGATGTTTTAGCATATGTGTCCTCTGCAAACAGAAACCTTGCAAAAGAACCCAAACCAAAATGGAACAACATTCCCCCAAACTGAGTAGAATTCTTGCTTGTTAACTCTTGGAGACTATTGAGCTTTCTTCTCTTTTGAGTGAAGTTGCACTAACTCTTTCTTGCTACATATCAGGAAAATAGGGACCTGGTGACTTGCTCCTTTTATGATAAATTGGAAAATTCACCAAAGATAGAAATGGAATGTGACATAAGTAGGGATGAATTACCAAAGGGATGGAGAGAAGAAAAAATATCACCAAATATTCGTCTAATGAAACTTGTCATTTCCTAATGAAAGGAGTTGAAGGAATTTCTCATCAAAAACTGTTTCCTCTATGAATGCATGTGAATTATTATTTAGGGGCAAAAGCTTCTCCTCTGAATCCCACTTTTAATACTTAATTTTTAATAGCAAAGTGTTCAGACTGCTTACTATGATTCACCATCACTTAGTTGTTACTTCTCTTTATTATGCTGTTCATTTTTAATTCCCCCATCACTGAAATATTCATTCACTTGACCAGTTGTTAGCTAATATTTTTGTCACATTGCTGAGCTCTTCCTTTTTCCTTCTTAACTTTTTCTTGTTTGGTTTTTCTTTTCCTTCTAGTCATCTGCTAAGTTCAAATTTTTCTCTACTTAGTAATTTAATGCACCAGGATTTTCAGAGTAGACATCTAAAATTAACAAAGATACTGGTCTGGAGTAGCTAACCACATTTTGATCCAAATGATGATATTACAAAAAAGGAGAGGTAGGAGGGAGGGCTATTTTTTGTAGCTTTGAATATCTTTAATTTATGTGGGTTTCAATGAAACAAAGGAATATTTTATTCCCTAAATAATTTCAGGTGCATTTTTAGTAAAATACTGTGTGTTGGTTTATTACTATGTGGACATGATCACCTAATTATAAAGGCAAATGGAAGTTTACAACTTGGGAATCAAGTCTTCCTTAGACAGTTCTCAATGAATAGACTTTTTACATACATATTTATGGTAAATTTTTTCACTGAGTGCTTAATTCCCTTTTGTTCTATGAGAACCTGGATATAAAATCAACAGAGATGTTACATTACACTTTCTTGCCTCTTGGCATTTACCAGGAAAAACAATGTAAAATTTGAGTTGACCTTGCTTTAATAGAGTACAAAAGTATGTGCTTGTCAAAGAAGTATGACATCGTATTGATAGTCTCCTCTCCCTCTTAAATTGCAGCCTATGTAGTATTTTGCCCTCATTCAAAACAATTGTTTACTCTTTTGTGTAATATATAGAAAAACAAGAATTTAAGAAACTTAAATATTTTACATATGTACATATACATACAAGTGTATAAAAAACCCAGTAAGAGCCTCCGATTTGCCTTCAAAAAAGGTCAGCTGGTTGATTTTTGCTTTATTTTTCTAACACACAAGCAATTTCAAAGGGCAGCAAGGTAACAGGGCTTCATGCATTCTGTTCTCAATAGATTGTGTTTCCCCTGATACAGCAGTGGGCCGAGTATGGTAATGCCACTTTCAAAACTCAGCCTAGACCCTCTTCACATTATATCATGCCACATGGGCACAGCCTCTCAGCTGGCTCTGGTCTCTGGGTATTTGTATGGCATTCCTCCGTTGGGTGAGCCTCACACATTGTGAAGATCCCAGAGGTAGTCCAACAGGAATACAGGATTGCTAGGTGTTAGCACGGCGAAGGGAGCTGTAGTTACCAAGCCCATGGTCAAGTAAATGTGACTGTTTTACTTGACAGTCTCACAAAAATTCTTACATGTGTGTCTACGAACGGCAGAGCTCAAACCATCTAGACAAGTGCAATTTGAGACAACTGATGGAGTTGTTGGGCTGTCAGTATCAGCCACATAACCCCCTTGCCCCAGATGGAGGTGTGACCAGCCCTAAGAAGCTCATAAAAAGAAAAGGTATTTTAGCTGTTGATAAGAGCTCAAAGTCTCTTGAAAATCTATATTAGTGCCTAAGTTATTAAGCCTTATACCTTGTCCCTTCTTCATGAAATGGATTCCTAACAGGATTAATGGAAATATAAGAATTGGAGTCTGGGAGAAATTGACACACTGGAGAGGAGAATAATGCTTCCCATCTAGCCTGGAAACAAAATACAACCAAAGCCCACACAGTCAAAGAGATTTATATTCATACATCTTCATACCAATCAGAATGAACCCTCAGTTAGCAGAGGCTGTGATGTGGTTTTGCACATTGTTCCTCAGCCAGGAATTATTTCCAAAGAATAATGATTTTTCCTGTAGGTAGCAGATGGATCTTGCAATTGAGATCTCTTTTCTGGCCCTCCACCACCCCATTTATTGCCTGTTAATCCTAATGAAAGTTTCTACTCTTAGAAATCCGGCCTTAATATATTTTATTTATGTATGACATGTTCACAAATAGCACCTTTTTCTTAAAGGGCAGCTGCTTTTAGAAAGTAAAATATTTTTTAATAAACAAGGAAAGGAAAGAACAGCATAGATTAGGCCATCCCACATACCAGTGATGTCTCTGCTTAAGTGTTGAGTAGACCACTAATCTCACACTGAATATTGCAGAAAAGGAGATTTAAAAAAGGTAAGCAGCATGGAAAAACTCAACAAAAAAAGTAGAATTTCCAATGTAGAAAAAACACCACTGCGCACTAAAATTAAACAAAACTAACAGCTATTTGAATGGTTAATGGGAGACCAGATTAATCAGATTGGACATCCAAGTGAAAACTTGTTCATGAGATAAGCGGAATTCTGTTATCAAGAGATTGAGCTGCATTTATTACTGACAAGAATATCCAGAAATGACAGCTAGAGCAGAAGATGAATTTGTGAGAAAACCAAATTACAGCATTTTCTTTAGGCTTTTAAAATATTATTTTGTAGTCTCGTTTAAACTGGAAGAGATGTCTAGAGACCATTTTGTCCAATCTGCTCCCCAAAGCAGGGCCAACATAAGCCAGATTTCTTGGAGTCTTTTCCAGTTGGATTTTTAATTAAGAGATAGGAATCACACAATTTCTTTGTGCCACCTTATCCAATGTTTTATTACCTTTCTTATGGATGTTTCTCCTAATGTATAATCAGAATTTCCCATGCTGTGGCTCGGCCTTTGCCATTTTTTTTTCTGCTCTGTATTTCTGTGTCTGTTTTCATCCACATTACACTCTCTGATTAGACAGTTAATAAACAGCAGTAAGGTTGTTCCTCTTCTGTTCTTGTTTACCTTTCTCTTCTCCAGGTTGAGGAAATCCATTTCTTGCAGTTTGTCACTAGCAGATCCCAGCCTGTGTTATTGCATGGGATTATTCCATCTCAATTCTGGGACTGTGCATTTTCTTTGAGGTGAACATCATGAAGTCCCTTTGAATGCATATCTCCAGCCTTTTGAGTAACCTTTAAATGGCAGACCCGATCCTGAGCTTATTGAGTGCCCCCCACAGCAATTTGGCTTCACGCAAAACCTTGCTGAGGTGTGCTCTGCCCCACTGACCGGACCTTTCACACCAAATTTCAGCAGAATTATCTTCAGGACTGGTTCCTGAGAAACACCTCTAGCAAGACCTCTAGTCTTTTGGACTTAATTCTGTTGATCACAACTCTTGACTCCACAATACCAATTAGTATGAGGTTTACATATTCTTCTGTTGCATTTGACGCTGGCCAGTTCTACAGAAGTCTCTGAACACAAGGACATTAACCAAAGACCCAGTATGACCTTCTAACAAATACTTCTCTGTGGGTCTTTAGTTTTAGTGAAGTGTTCAATAGACTATGATCTTTGGAAAGAAATATTTCCCAGTCATAGAATGTGCAGAACTATTAAGATGAGTCAAATGAAATACTAGAGGAAAAAACATTCTGGTCTCCTTTGTTTATTTCAAGCTACAATTGGTGTTTAGATTTGGTTTCTTCTTGCAGAATTCTGTGAAACTTATTTTCACCAGGAAGATTCAATTTCTGAGAGTCTTTTTTCTTTTCTTTTTATTCAAAATACTACAACCAGTCCCTGTCACAATTAAGTTAGTGTGATTTGCTGCTCTGTCCACGCTTGCTATTGTACTACTGTGCAGCTAGCTCTTGACAAATCAAAGACCAAAGTATGAGCATTGCAAATCAGATTTGGAAAGTGTTTACTTCAGGGAAATTTGTCCAGTTATTATAGTGTATTACATTCTAAGCAGTGATTCACTTACTGTTCTCAACATGACAAAAAAATGAAAATAAGGGCAATATTTTGATGTGCTACCATAAAAATACAAACCTTCTAGAGAAAAATTAATGTACTTTATTGTTTCTTGTAAGAAATAAAAAGACTGGTGGGCCATTTTGTGACTCTAATAGTATAACAGCAGAAAGTAGAACATCAGCTCAAGTATGCTAGTGTCATGATGGAATAGGTATTTCTTCCCATAGTATCTGATGCACAATCATGTCAGGTGGGATTTTTGGTATTTGGGGGGTGGTTGCAGTGTTATTTTTGCTTTTTCTTTTTTTATTCCAAGTAAGCAGATTGCTAGTATTGAAGTGAATTCAAATTTGCTCAGCATCATTGGCACGAATTATTTTCCTGCCATAAAAGTTTTGCTTCAGTTTCTTTTAGTAATATTTGTTGTTGTTTTTTTATTAGCATGCCTAGGATAGTGGGAGTAGAGATTATAAAAAGTCTTAGTTGGAGTGTCAAATAAGGAGGATTCTACATTGAGAACAGCTTTTCCAAGCTGCAGGCCAGATGGTAGCTTTGGGACTCAGAAGCTGAGAGAAGTAGCTGGAGTTGTGTCAAGAGAAATAGTTTAAAAAAATAGGAGAAAAAGGAAGCAAGAGAGATTGTCAAGTCAAATCAGCACAAGTAACTACTTGTGCTACCCTTTTCATGTCTGAATGAATAGATGTATTACTCACATTATAACACAGAAAACAAATCTAAAGAAAGGATGAGGAACAAGGTGAAAATACAGAATATTTGTATAACCCAATACAAATATAATTAATTCTGTTCAGCAATGGGATATTGTCAACCCGTGATGTCACAATACAACTTTTGAAATTTCCATCAAGTTTGAATCAGAGATTGAAAGTGCTACCTGCCCAAACCTATGGGTTAGGAACTACATGGATACCAAAATGCCAAGACAGCAGGATGCATTGAAAAGCCATCGTTTTCCACCTGTGGACCTGGAAACCTCGTACCCTGACGTGACTGCACCAGTCTGTAACCTGCACTGTAGCATCCCCACTCTGTAATCAAGGCAAGGGCTAGTGAAATTCTAGCTTCATGTTCCAGAGCCAAATTAAAACATACTGAAGGACAATAATGTGCTAAAATGCAAATACCTTCCAGATTATAGAAGTTTTCTCTTTATTTCAGACCTGAAATTTTCAACCCCACCCATAAAAGTTAACCAGGATGGCTCAGAATGAAGTTTCTTGCCCAGATGTGCAACATTGATAGTAGAGTTACAGGTTTCCCATCTTTGGCAGTGTCTAACTGAAGTCAAACCATGACTGCTGTTATTGTGCTATGCTATCACAAAGGAAAAAGATATATTGATTCCCTTATTTTTTTACAGAAAGTGGCACAAAATACTGATATATATATATATATATATGTATATATATATATATACACACACACACACATGAAAAAAAAAATTACTGTCCAAGTCAGATCGATCCAAATCAGATGTATAGCAAACACTTTCAACAGCAGGCATTGAAAGCAAGGGGTAGCCCATAGCTGAACAACACTCAAAGTGGAATGTGTTGTTGCTGCCATGAATTTATCTCAAAACTAGTGACAACTATTTTTCATTCTTAAAACATGTTCTTGCTGGAGGAGACATTCCAGAATAACAAGTTCTACAACAATTTATGGATTGAGAGAGAAATGGAGTCTACAGGGCTTATAGAAGTTACCTGTAGCTCTTAGTTAATTGCTTAACACTGAGCTTCTACCTAAGTTTGTGAGATAAAACAGGTTTACACAGCTAAGTTTTTTTACATATATGGCTTGCTTTGCATAACAAGAGAGGATAATTTACAGATTAAAGGAGCTGGATTGTTTTCATATATAGATGTGTCAAACCTTTAGTATTTAGACAATATGTTTCCTATATATAAAACCAGAAGGGGAAATTCCCTTATTAACAGAAGACTGAGCATGACTAGCTGGAAGGGAGCCACAGAATGGATTTTATGAGCAGAATTTTAAAAACTTTTTGAGAGAGCCTAACTGCTTCCATTCTCAAAAGACAAGGACTAGTGCATTTTGGAACATTCTGAAAACAAACTGTTAAGCTTGGAAGACAGAAAGAGAGGAAGAATTTCACAGCTGAAGAATGTAAAATCATGCCTCTCTTTTCTGAAATGTATTGCAGGCTGAGAAATTCCCTGTATACAGTGACAAGGTGTGTTTAAAGAAAGAGCTACCATTCTTGAATATTGGGTTTATAATGCACTGAAGTGGTTGTGAAAGTCTTTAGAGAACATACCGGTATATTTGCTACCTAATAACTTCAACAAGCAGTTAATATCTTTTGAGGAGACATAGTAAAAATTCTCAATCAATTTATTTTATAATGGAGTTTAAGAGGTGGTCTCATCATGGTCTACAAGCACTTAAGTGAGGAAAGCCATCTGATGGTAATGACTTTTTAATTTACTGGAAAGTCATAATGAGTTTCAGTGGGTAGAAGCTGACGTAAGATAAACCCTGACTAGCACCAAGGTTTCATATACTAAGTAAAGCTAATTATGCATTGGAAAAGCCTTCTTGGATGCATGATGGATACCTCACCACCTGAAATCTAAAAGTTGAGGCTGGATATCCTTTATTGGAGTTTGTGATAGTTCAAGCAGAAACCATAATCTTGATACAGGCATTAGTGAGTGAAGTTCTTTCTTATATGCTTGTCCAGAGATCAGAGAGGTTTTTTACTGATCTGTTCTGAGTTCAAATCCACAAAGACTAGGCAAATGTTGAAAAATTTTTTTTACATTATTCGCAAACTCCACAGATGTTTGCATATAATGGGATTGAAACAAGAGTTTTGCGTAAGTACACCACTGTAAGACAAACTGCGCCAGACAAAGAAGTGACACATTTCCACCCTCCTTATCTTGCTTTCCAAAACAGGTTTTGTGATGGTTACCTGGAACACTAGAATGAAGTCTGTTCTTGTAATGACTCTCCACGCTATAACAGAGATATATGAACCTTCACAATAGAAAGGATGAATGGTGGAAATAATCAACATTTATTTTCCATCCCCAATTCATTTATTGCTGAGTTTATTCCTGAGCACTGGTGCAATGTCTTAGAGTGCCATGTTTCCTTTTTCCAGTTGAGGCAAAAAAAGGTTGTGATGGGGAACTGTAGATTTGACCCAGAAAGCAGTGATTGAGGTTCTTGTTACAAAGCCAGAATCAGTAACTAGTTTTTTGGTTTGTTTTTTAATTTTCCTTAATCTAGCAAATCTTGAAAAAAAACCCAAAAAAACCCCCCTAAAATACTCATGAGATTAGTGTTGGAAATGCTGGAGAATATATAGTCTCAAACTAAAGACTGAATCAATGGCGTTAAAAATCAGAAGTTTTCCTTGCTTTTTATTTGCAGTGTTTAGGTGAAAGAGTAAAACAGATGTTAGGTCTTTTCTTCCTACAGGAATATTCATCAGAATCCAATCTAACCTTTCTACTAAAGGATAAAACACAACTTTTTTTATTTTCGCTCAATTGATACATTAAAATTCTGTCCATTTAGTTTGCTCTTTCCTGATTTCTCTCAGAAAGTATAGAGAGTTTAGATACTTGTCAGCACATAATAAAAAAGCAATCTTTAGGCTCATTCTGTTGATAGAGGAACTGATACATCCAACTCAGTTTTTACAGATGCTATATAAAATTTTAAAGGACTTGGCCTCTCTTAACAATCGAATGCTAATTAAGAGTATTGATTCCACTTAATGAGTTGCAAACACTTTAAAAAATGTCAGACCTGGAGTGGGTTATGTAGAAATGTATAGAACTTCCAATATTTTTATTTCATTGCTATTTAAGTATGCACCTGAAGAACATCTGATGAAATGTTAGAGTGCAATGAATAACACTAATGTTTTCCAGCTATGTAAATGAGTTGGATTAGAGCTGACAAGTGTTCTGTGTTATTTGGCCACCATTTCATATTGTACATTCTCAGCTTTTCAATTTTTATTAAAAGAGGTTGAGCGGGAGAACCTGGACACATTAGCAGTTTCCATTCTCCAGCAGTGACTGCAAACAGACTGCAGGAGAAAAGGATGAACTGAACATGCAAATTATCAGATATCAAAATCAAATTTGATTTTGATATCAAACCATCTTCAGGTGAGGGGATTTCCTGAATCTCTGTAGTTTAGTTGCTATCTAGTAAATCACAAAAGATGTTTTTCCAAATGTTTCTCTAAGGACTATTTTTCTTATTTCTTGAATGTACGTATAGAAGAAACAATCTTTTTTTGTCTTATGTAGGTTTGGATGCAAAACAGCATTTCTTGAAAATATATGTAATTGTGGAGAGTCTAAATGCAAAACAACAGTATGCATGAGGAGTACAAAGAACTCACATGTGTTTAAAAGGGTTGAACCACCAAGGTTATGAGAAACATGGAGAGGAAAACTCTCCTCACTGGGAGTTAAAGATGGAAAAGTACTTAATGAAAATATTTATTAAGAATCTTGACATATATCTCCTACTTAAAAGTATATCTTTTTCTGGCCCATTATGAGACGTCTCAAAAAAACTGTCAAAGATCAAGTCCCCTAAGGGTCTATTCATCAGAATCATTATTAAATATGACAAAAAAATGAATTTCATTTATTTAGCTATATATTTTTATCAAGCACTCAGTTGCAGTGAACTCTAGCTCCTTGCTTTTCATAAATATTGTGAGAAAATTCAATTTCAGTGACACATTACTGTATGTTCAGCATGGCAGCTGATACTGGGAAATGCCCCATGCTCATTCTGGAAGAGTTTGGACATAGCAGAGGTAGGATTTTCATATCTGATTTTAAACTTCTGCTATCTGAACTAGTTAACCAGCCTCTAGTTATAATCAAAGATGAGAAACAATGGGTTTTAGGGTGAAAAACATGTCATCTTAAAGAAGAGGTCTAAAAGAGACAGATGTCTCGTACTGTAGCAGTGCTGTTCACTCTTCCTGACTGGAAAGGGAGCCTAGGGTGACTGGCTCAGATGCAGATGTCTAACTTAGGTGTGATGAATCTCTCTCTAGGGTTTCTTCTGTCCCTGCTTGTTAGCTGTAGAAATAATCCTTCTTCAGACTGAAAACTTTGGAAATAAGTCTTGTAGGAGGCCAAATATCTTTATGGTTTTAAAGCATTATAAAACTTTTGCCATTTCAAACGTTTGTGAGCAGTGATTAAAGAACTTTTGAGCTGGAAGCTGCACTACTGTTTCCCTACTCAGGTATCCTGAGCTCTTTCTCATGCCTTAGATATAATCTAATTTTGTAGCAACACTCTTTCTTCTCTTCCCACTTTCAATGCTTGGGTTGTTAAAGAACAAATATATGCCCAGAGACAGATGTAAAATTGCTGAGCTTTTCTCAAATCACTTCAGTTCACTCAGAGTTTCCACTGTTCCTAGGCATCCTTCTCCTTCTACTGATATTTACAAATGCTTAAAATAAAAATCTTCATGTTGCCATTTCTTCCAGGTTAAAACTTGGCTACTTTGACTAATTTTGATGCAAATATTAACCACAGATCTAGCTACAAAAATATAATACAGAAAGTAACAACAACAGTATTATTATGACATGTAAAACTCTGGATTTAATTTTGAAAATATGTAGCACATAAGATAAGAAGCTTGCTTTCCTTCTCTTTGCAGCATGACTGAAAGATTTCTAACTATTGTAAACCAGAAACTAGCTGCCACTAAATACATTTTATTAATGAATTGGTGGTAACTGACGCTAGCAGTGCCAGTTAGCAATACAGAAATTAATCATTACGGTGACCAGATACATCACCACATGCAGTTTGTCAGTCTGTGTCTTTCCATTAAATCTATACAGCATTCACAAGAATATCAGAGCTGCTGACAAGGAGCTCAAGACCTCCTGTTTAAAGCAGGGATGAATCCTGGAAAGTAATACATGATTCTTCATATTACTAGATAACAGTCTTTGAGCTGTCTTAACAGAGCTGGCTTCATGATCATTTTACCATGTTCTATTAAACTCCAAGGAGAAAATCTATTTTCACATAAAGAAACAACAACACAGTGAAGGGGTTTCACAGAGTACAAGTGTGTTGTTCTTCATCCTTTCAAAGATCATACTTCTTTGTATATTCATGTGGATGTGTGAATGCAAGTAAGTGCTTGTTTTGTAGATTTCTCCAGTCCCTTCTTTTTTTTTTCTATAGTTTTCATCAAAACTTATCTTTCATGTGGTGTTAACTCAAGGAGCATCATCCTTAACATAGCCTGTGATCAGACATACAGGTCTCTAAATGTGGACTACCTAGACAAGTAGGTGGAGCATGGTTTGACATTTCAGTGTAGGGGTGCTGAAAAAGGTGCTGCAGTTATGGTTCAAGGGCTGAGTGCTGCTTGACACAGCTACCCTGCTGCTAAAGCGGTATTTTACAAAATAATTGTAATAACTTGATAGGAATGGATGCTACTCTGAAAACTCAGTCAAAATGCTAGCAAGAGACCAATTTTGTGCTGTCTGTATGTTTGAAGTAGGTGTTTATTTGCAAGAGAATTGACTGACAATTAGTCATAAAAAGATACTCTTTGGAGGACAGTCAGAAAAGGTAGCAAAATTAAGTCTAATCTGGATCATGCTCTGGAGGATCCCTTCCCTGAACTGACTGTAATGGAAGCCTGGGGAAATTAGTCTTAAGTTGTCCATGACTTAAGTTAGCCTTTGTGAATATCCCTCTGTGAGGTATATCAAAGTAATATGTGTAAATGCTTATTACAGTCTTTAAACTGACTGCTCCTTCACATCATACTTAAAGTAATACATAGACAAAATGGATGTAAATATAAATTAGTTTTGAAGTACATAGAGTTCTAACATTCCCTTTGTCAGCCCCAAAATCTGAAGAAGAATCAGAGTGTGGGTGACCTGGGTCCCTGAGGTAACTTGAATGACAATAGATAGTTGTGTGGAAGAAGGGAATTCAAGGCCAGATTTTCATTTCATCACATAATATCTTTCATGCTTTGCTCCTAGTCTATCTTCCTTTTATCCATCCCCTGTGTGTATGATTTAATAGCAAAAAGGATTGGACAAATTAGGAGCCTGAGAAGGTGCAGCAGAGTCCTATGTGTGTATATATATGTACAAACACCCATTGATTTGCCAGGCACATATTCTACAGCCTCTTAGTTTCATTAGAGATTTTGGTGCAAGCCAGAATGTCACTCATTTTTACATAAACACTACAGAAAGGAAAATGAGAACTGACATCTTCAGCAAGCAGACCTGATTTATCACATATCAGCTCTATCTCCAATACTGCTCAAAGATACATTAGCTCAACTTTTGTCACAGAAGAGATCTTTCCAGCTTCCTGAAAGGCAGTGGCCACACATTTTGCCTTGCCCTGTCCTGCTTACAGTATCATTTTCTGATTTTCAATTGTACTTCTTTTATTAGTGACTGTGAATATTTGGAAGTGTTATACATTGCAACAGCACCTGTAAATCCTGTCATCTTTATGCCTGAGATTGTTCACCCCATCCTAGATAATCATAAGGGTCTTATATGTCTTTTAAAATGATAATAAATTACAGTGCAGGTGTCAAAGACAGCACAGGCAGCAAATCCAACATGCTTCTCTGAATTAAGGATCTCTGGGAAAGCCATTCACCAAATTGCAAACTCAGCATAACCAGGAATGTCACCATACATCAAGGCAGTAGATTGATCAACATTGTCTTATTTATTTGAAATGCAGAATATTCAACATGCAGTTTCTCCCACCAGGTTGTTCAGATTTTTTTTTTTATTTATTTTTTTATTTTTTATTTTTTTCTTTTTTTGGAGGGTGCTCTTTTTTTGGTTTGGTTTGGTTTAGTTTGTTTTGTTTTGGAGGGTCTATTTGTTGGGGTTTTTTTCTCTGTGCTCAAGAAAGAGAAATACAATCTGTGTATCATCAGAAAAGGCAGGTCAATCCCTGTTCAATAAGTGCTTAAAATATGAATGCAAAGGGTGCTTTTTTAGCATCCATCATCACTGTCTCCTTGTGCAAAAAGAAATATGTTTTTCTTATTTGTCTTCTAAGCTCAGTTTTTTATTCAATAAAGGTTTTGAAAAGCGAGGAAACCATCTCTTTTGGTTTAAGTTAATCATTGATGTGGATGTGAAAATTTGATGTAGATGCCTAAGGATGTCCCCACCATGTGACACACCTTGGCCCTCAATGAGCTGCCTTGCGAAAAGGGTGATATTCTATAGGCCCCATCTTGTATCTGCCACTTCTGAGTTTACTTGATACTTTCAAATCTCTCAGTTGATTCTAAGTGTTTTTACTGTGGCAAATTTGAGTCAAGCTCTCCAAGTGAGGTTTAGTTCATGTTGGTCAGTCACCTAAATTCAGTTTTCTGGTACCATGTGACTCACCTAACTGTATCCAAGACATTCTCAGAAGGCCCACAGCCTTCTGGAACAGCATCTGGAAGCCAAGAAGAGTATATTTGGACATCTCCTGTCTACCTATGACTGGTCATCTGGATCCCGCCTCTACTCACTTCCAGTCAAAAATCTCGTTTCCAAGCAGCCACTTGCCATAGCAAACCATAGAGCCATACAGACTCACAGAATGGTTTGGGTTGAAAGGGGCCTTGAAGGTCATCTTGTTCCAGCCTCCCCACCGTGTTTCTTTTAGCAATGATATTGCAATGCTGACATATCTATCCTTCTTCCCAATCCTGCTCTACCTTCTGTTCCTGTCCAAACGGCAAAACAAGACATCTTCAGTACTGCACTGTAAATCCTGAAAATTCAGTGCAAAATAATCAATAAAGTCATTCCATAAAACAAATCTTTAGGTTTCTTGTAGCTGTATTGCTGCAACTATTGAAATTCATGGCAAATGAGTATTTTATTGCTTAGTTATGACTCAAAAATCACTTTTGCCCCATCAGATTCCAGTTGGCTACATTAGTTTTTACTTTAGGCAGTTGGTACAAATCTCCACTTTCTCTGAAGGTCAGAGGTACTATTTTAGGAGGGTGGATTTGTATTCTTTTGTGAGTGGTTGTCATAGATAATGGAAAATGGCAACTGGTTTTGTTCTCAGTGGGATGTGTCTGTAAGTAATTATTAAGAAAGACTAGAACTTTGTATGGCTGATTGTCTCTTCTTTTAAAACTATAAATAAAAACTGAGAGCAATTAGGGCTAAAGGACAATCTGGATGTAATTTGTGTTCAATGCCTAACACAGCAGGACTCTAATTCAAATGGTGTTATATGCCATGATATGATATTTCCATAGTTCTCTGATTCCCAGATTTGAGTCTGAAAAAGCTCAAATGCTATAAAAAGTTATTTATAACAAAGTGGATTTCTGGAAATATTTGAATTTCATAAATCTGTTTTTATGCAAAATGTGGCACAGGTTCCTACATGCAAGACTTTCCCAAAGCTCTAGCAAACATGTTTTTGACACATTTTCATCCCAAGTAAAATCCTATCTACTATAAGACTGGCCCAGCTACAAAATATAACATAAATACGATGTCTAAGGGACAAAAGTAATGTATTCAGAAGTTAATTCTTTTGAAAAAAAGCTTTTAGAATGGCAAGAAAAGTAGAATATAAAGAGGTAGAACACCCTCTGGCAACAATGGAAACACTAACAAGGATTATTTATCATAAATAAAAGACATTTAAAATGACATGCCAAAGCACAATAGCCCTAGTTGAGCAGGGAATGGGTTACCCAATTATGCAATTCATATTGGAAACAAATGATCTTATAATGCTCATGACATGTTAAATACTCAGTTCTGAACTGCAAAATGCCTGAAGTTTTCTAATTAGAAATGCAGCTGTGTCAATTAGATGCAGCATATAATACTTACACTTTCTAGTAGTACAACTGGGGAAAAAAACCTGCAAAAAATAAGATTGTCTGTGAAAATTAAACCAGCTGATAACTTGTGTACATGTGTGGCCTGCAATTTATCTTCAATTTAAAAGGTAGAATGAAAACCAAACTAAAACAACCCAAAACCTTTCAGACATTCTTTCATGTTTAACCGCTCTGCTATAATTTTCTTTATTCAGTCAGCATTCAGATTACTTAATATTCTCCATAGGTGGTTTAGGTAATTTTTATATAAACATATAAAGCAAACAATAACATTTCAAAGTTTGTTGATCTGTTATTTTGGTCCAGTAATGAAACTATGCGTTTAGATATTTCTTCAAACTCTCCCTTTCTCACCAGAAAGGCAAAACACTTTCAATAGGTAATTTGGGATTGCCAAAACTTGTGTTTATTCTGACTAATTTCTTCAAACAACAGAAGCAGGTGAGTGAGGTCAGCTGCCTCAGAAAGCTTCAGGTATTCTAACATACAGGATGAGGTATATGCCTAATGTCCCGTTTTTTCCCATAAGACCTGTCCCCAGCTATTGCCCCGACTCCTATTCTTCAGTGTCACCAAGTGTGCACTCCATAATGCTGTGTTACAGTCTAGGATTATCTGCACTAACCACAGCACCATGGAGGAGCTGCAGCCATCATTATTAAGAAAAACAAACAAACAAACAAACCAAACAATCTAATATTACTCTGTTTAGGGCTTATCTTGGTAAGTGGCACAGATGTCATGTTAGACATGTCATTCTGCTTATCCAGAGAAGGGCAGGAGAGCTGCTGAAGGGTCTGGAGCACAAGTCTTGTGAAGAGTGGCTGAGGTAGCTGGGGGTGTTTAGTCTGGAGAAAAGGAGGCTCAGAGGGCCTTCCCGCTCTCTACAAGTACTTGAAAGCAGGTTTCAGTGAGGTGGGGGTTGATCTCCCAAGTTACAAGCAATAAGAGAAGAGGAATTGGCCCCAGGTAGTGCCAGAGGAGGTTTTGATTGGGTATTAAGAAAATTTCTTCCCCAGAAGGGTTTATATATCATTGGCCAGATTTCTGCTTTCTTTGAGTCTGCTAACCAAGTACTCCGACAGCTGTAATGCCTCTCCAATTTTATTCCAGAAAGGGATAGAGGAAAAAAATACATATACTTCTCTTCCTAACTACTGACTGGATGGTGATGCTGCTCAGATCTGCCAATGGTGATGATCTGAGACAGGGCTGCAATGCTGTCTCTAATTTATTTTGGCCATCTGCTTTTCCTCCTTCTAATTGGTGCATGTTAAGAGAGAAAATATCCTTAAAGAGCATTTAAGATGATGATGCTCCTGGAGTCACTAAAAGCAGATTGAAATGTAATATTTGTTTTTCATTGGGCAGATCAGGCTGTATCTCAGCAACCATTTCATATTTGGCAAGACTATTTCTTTTACATAAAGTGGTTACATGTACTAAGGTTGTTGTTGGTATGAAGGATGCATTAGTAAAAGTGAGAAAAGATCTTTTTTAGCAGGTTCTGCACATTTGTAAAATATTTATGTTGTAGCCTGCATATACTGCAGTTTCTCTGTAAACATTGAGCTTTATGTGTCTTACTAATGCTCAGGAGATGAAAAGTGTATTCAAATAGGGGCCCTGAACAGGGATTTGTACACTCTGATCCTTCACTATGAAACAACAGCCTCAAGGTTTGTCTATTGACTTCTCTCATCATCTCAGGGGACACCTTGAGAAAGGTGTCTGAAGTCTAATCTGCAGTACTTTTCTGACCCTAACGCCATGCGTTTGTTCAGGGAGAGTTAATTTTATTAAAGCCTGAACTCTCATCTGAGAAAACTTCACAACCATGAAGAAGTCTGCCTTCTGAGCCACTGCCACTTTGCAGATTGCAGGAGTGGGAGACAGCTAAACATTGTCAAAACCAAAATAGACAACGTAGTTCCTGTTTCCCCTGCACTTTCTGGGGCGGGATTCATGTTTTCCAAGTTAACCATCTGGCAGTGCAGGCTGAACTGACCATCTAAACAACGTGTGTGAAGAGAGGTACATCCACACATGTGACTTGATTTGCTCTTGGAGGTGCTTCTCTTTCTCTACCAGTTTCAGAGGACAGTCTAATAACTAGCTTGGACTAAGCTTTAAGGAGGTAAAGCAAAACAACACAAATTATACTTTCTTTTCTAACATTTTTTTTTCCTAGTGAGATGGCCATTGGATTTTCAAGCATCACCAGAAAAATGTCTTCATTCAACTAGATAAACACAATTCTGTTTTTATCCATTTTGTATCATGAATGCGCTTTTCATAATATATATTAATCAGCCTTTTTTTATGAAGTAAAACCTACCTACCTGTCAGTATTTTGCTGTATTGTTTTCAAATGTAATTTTCCTCAATAGAAGTCTTACTAAAATGCCTTGTAATAATAGCTATGCTCTCCTAGTGGATATATGATATGATATGATATGTTCAGTAGCATACAGTATTTCTCACTGACAGCATACTTGCATTTCTTACTTACAATATTCCTCAAAGAATTATGGTTTGTTTTGTCTTTATCATTTTACAGGACACTGGTAATAGTATATGGATTCTGTTGGAGATAGAGTGTCCTACAAGTATTGGATGAAATATTTACCTAGCAGACAGCCTTGCTGGTAAGTCACTGTATTCTTTTTCTCTTTTGCCACATTTCAGGTCCAGCAATGTGAAGGAAGGTTTGTATTCTGGTCAATTAGACATTTACTAAGAAAACAAACAGAAAAGAAAAAAACAAATTAAATAATATGTTTTAAATATTAGCAGATCCCTTTCCCAAATAGCTTCAGTATTACTATATCATATTTCCTCCCTCCCTTAGAGAAACATTTTTAGTTTCCACTTTGTGCCATTGTGTATCATGAGACTTTGTAGGTTGGTTGATCTACAAGAACTCCCTCATCAGAAATGCCCAAAGTTGAGTTTCACAGGCTAATGCAAGGTTCATAAAGCTTCTCACTCTTTTTTAATCCTTTTCTTCATTGTTTTTTTTGGGGTTTTTTGGTGGGTTTTTTGGGTTTTTTTGGGGGGAAGGGTTTGTTTTTTGGGGTTTTTTGGTTTTTTTGTTTTTGTTAGTTTTTGTATTGGTCTGGTTTTATTCACTGTATTGTGCTTTTGGTTTCTTTTTGATGCTAAAGAGTGTTTGTGGGGCTATGAACATCAGTGCAGTTTTTGTTTGTCTCTGATTAATATATGACACTGAAGGTATTTGAATAGAGAGTATCAAGAAAATCACACATTTAAAAGATCAGTTATAAGGTCACTAGCCAAAAGCACCCAAGATCTAGTCCTACTGGTACCTCTAGTTTATTGTATGATGTTGAGTGAGTAATTTCTTAAGAGAAAGAACTGTGTTTCTGTGAGGGAATACAGTAATGCCTGTACAGTAGTGTATGAACTGAATTACTCTTCTTTACATAATTGGAGAGCTCACTAGGTAGCTGTTAAGAATGACTAAACTCCATTAGGCCTAATAAAACCTATTTCTTCTTAAAATCTTACAAAAAATGTATATTATAAAATACAACTTTTTGTTTCTAATGGAGTTGCTTTAACTCTTGCATTTCCAATACTGTCTGCAATGCTGATTGCTACTTCCATCCATTGGGTGTAAAATCTGCACTAGAAATGCTGTTAATGCTGGGATTTTGTATCAAAAATGTGGACAAGAGACCAAAGGTGAAATCACCAGGTTTGAGTTGCTAGGTTGCCGTATAAAGATACATGTTCTAGAGAAACCCAAGGACATTTTATTTGTTGTTAGCCACAGTGACTGAAATACCTCACACTTTGAAATGCCTCGAGGTGAAAACGAATAGGTCTTCTCTGTTAAGTCTTTATCAGGAAGAAAGAAAATATCTGGGAAAAGTATTAGTGTTGTATTTTCACATATTACCTGGATATGTACCAGGAGGAGGGAATTAAAATCTGTCCTTGGCAGAAGGGGGATTATTTCTACAGATAGTGTTCAAAACTCAACTGGACAAATTCCAAAGCAACCTCATCCAATTAGACTTGCTTTTGAAGTAAGGGTGGACTATACATCCAAAGGGCCCTTCCAACCTAACTTATTCTAAGGGTCTGCAGTTCTGTGTAGTTAGGTGAGAAGTATGATGATCAGAAAACTGTTTTATGATTTACACACACCAAGGTACTTTACTTAATCTTCAAGAGAAATTACATGAGTTAATATTCAGTGGATGAGAGCAACTGAACTCTAAAGATGCTGAGGGAAGATGGGGAGCCAGAAAAGAGGAAGTGGGATTTCTTTAGTAAGGTTAGGATCCAACTGCGGGAGATAATTAGGTACCTAATACCATAGATGTGCATATAATTTGTCCTGTGGTTTTAAGATTTTCTTTTAAATGCTTTTGTTTTAGAGTATGACTTGCTCTCAGAAGTCTGTATGATCACTGACTGCTTTGATCACTGGAGGGCACAGATTTTACATGCTGAGCAAAACTTAAGCTCACTTGGGGAATCGTGACTGATTTTACAGAGAGGAACTCTGTCCAGTCTCCCTAGCAGGGGGCCATAAAACACCACGGGGGAATATGAGTGAAGAATACTATATTTCTGTGAAAAGGAAAAATGTCATTTCACAGTGTGGATAAAAGTACAGACTGAAAAATGCAAAATAAACCACCTGTTCTGCTCTGTTCAGTGTGGCAGAACCTCAGGGATATCCATGATGGGACACTTAAAAAAAAAGTTATGGACTAGCTGGACGTAGACCTCTGAGGAGAAACAAGGATGAGTATGAGATGTACATGAGCAAGAATGAAAAGAAAGGTAGAATTCCTTGAGCTAGTTTACAGTGATGAGCTTCAAATAGGCTTTTAAAAAAAAGAAATAAATGCTTTATTCTCTCCATTAAATTCATACTGGAGAGAGAAAAAAGTTGGGAAATTAAACTGAAGTCAATTCAGAGCAGGTAGCAGCAGAGAGCTTAGGCAGACTGGGAAAATACAGTGCTGGAATACACTGCTTGGATGTATTGCAGAGGGTTTTCAGAATAGGGTGAAGAATCTTCAGTCAGATATAGCTGATCCTTATTGGGATAAAGGATTGAGTCTTCTCCTGTGGTGTCTCCCAGCCCTACTTATCTCTGATACACTGCCCCTGAATGCAGAGGAAAAATTACCGGATGAGCTTTCGCAAGGAAATAGTTGTGTGGGAAGGGTGGTGGGGGCAAGGGAGGCTGTGGATAAACTCACCTCTGTGCTGTACATTATAGTGGCCAATTGACACAACCTTCACCAGGTGAAATCTATATTGCCTGTCTCAGGAGTAAACAGAATCAATTTGGGCTTGGTGGAAGCTGAATCCCTGACAGGAGACTCTCATTTACAATCATCTCAAACTGCACTCTCAATGCATTTAAAAACATAAAGACCATCTCTGGTTGACCTGTTTGCTTTAAAATGGTGTGGCTTAGATACCCTGTCTGAAATCAACAGCCCTTATATTCCATACATTATCACATCTACTGATTTAGGTTGTCATTGATGCTCTCGGCAGAAACCATTGCCATATTGGGGATCTGGGGGCTTCTAAACACACCACAAAATAGCTGTGATGGACACACACAGGAACTGCACCACATGCATCAGCCTAATATCATTTGGGATGCACAAGAAATTAGTACTGTGGCTAAAAATGAAATTATGATGAACTCAATAGATAATTACAAAACGTAACAGCTCTGTTTGCAAACACTAGGAATCATAATCCTTTTAGCAAATAATCATGCTGTTTATATGCCTTACAATTAGGTGTATGAATTGGCAAATGACACACTTCTCTGTATATCTCAACTGTATAGAAATATAAGCAGTGGTAACAGTCCTTTTCTGTGTAACTAGTAGAATCTGAACTCTTTTGAAAAGGGCTCTTTAGAACTGAGCTCCAGCTTTTCATATTTTGTGCTCTTTATCTGCACTTCACCAGCTTGAATAATACCAATTAGAGCGGCTGCTGTACAGTCACCTTTTAATTTTCTGCTTCTCAGGCCTTAACATACTCACGAATTTGGGTGTTGACTCTTCTGCTGGATTGTTTGAATTAAAAAAAATCAATTTAAGGTAAAAACAAGTGTTCTTTTTGTCTGCAAAAATCTGTGGCCTTAATACCCATGGTACTCATCAAGCACAGGTGCTCTACTATGTAATTATTGGAAACAGCTTGAAATAAAACACAGAAATAGGACTGGCAACCTTGAAAATATTGTCATTGCATTAGGTAAAGGCAGTTACAAGATTGCACATGTATCATGTTCCAGTCTTTCACTCTGATGACCAAAACTGTAGCAGTAGTACTGAAAAGGACAATAAAATTGCCAATATCCACTCAGAAAACCTTTTTTTGAGTTGCAAATTATTGTAGAGTCAAGTTAGAAGTAGAGATTCACTCTGCAGAAATTATAGGCAGACACACACCCAAAAGAATTCCAGGACTGAATCTATTGATGAAAAATGTTTTTGTCATTTCCATTTACTTATGGGTTAAATAATAAATAAATATTGAACAGAGAGACTCCAGCTGCAGCTGGAGCATTTTCAGTAAATAGTTAAATCCAACCCACAGCAGAGTCTGGGAGCTCTTTCCAATACTTGAATACTGCAAGCTGGTTCCTATTTTATAGGAGACCCCAGGTCAAGGAGAAGTAATTAATCCTGTTTTTGATGGAGAAAAACTTGTAGTTTATCCCTGGAAATGTTTAAAAATGCCGTTTTACTTTAGAAAAGTTACATTCATCATCATTGCTGTTTTTCTGACATATATGGGCATTCTCTGTCTGTTGATGGACAGTCTCTTTCTCCAGTCCTGAATCACCTATAGAAGTCAATTTTTATGTGACAATTTGTTTGGAATTTGACTCCTTGCAGCTCTCTGCAGAACCACTGCAATTTTTTTTAAGATCTTTTGAGACCCCACGTTGAGTACAGCATCCAGTTCTGGGATTCCCAGCACCAGAGGGATGTTGACCTGTTAAAGCAAGTCCAGAGGAGGGCCACCAAGATGATTAGATGAAAGGCTAGGAGAATTGGGATTGTTCAGCCTGGAAAAGAGAAGGCTCCAGGGTGACCTAATTCTGGTCTTTCAGTACCCAAAGGGAGACTACAAGAAAGATGGAGAGGGACTTTTTGCAAAAGCATATAGTGACAAGACAAGGGGGAATGGATCCAAACTGAAAGAGGGTAGGTTTACATTAGATATCTGGAAGAAATTCTCTGCTGTGAGTGTATTGAGACCCAGGCTGCCCAGAGAAGCTGTTTATGCCACACCCTGGCAGTGTTCAAGGCCAGGCTGGGTGGTGCTCTGAGCAACCTGGTCTGGTGGAAGGTGTCCCTGCCCATGGCAGGGGAGCTGGAACAAGATGATCTTTAAAGGTCCCTTCCAACCCAGGCCATTCTATGGTTCTGTGATTCTAAATGGCGTTCAGGTAGATAAAGTGGGCTGGCAGTGTCAATGCTGGGTTCAAATCTGAGCAGTAATATGGTTGAGTAATACAGTTTCACCTTTTTTCCGAAGAAATGTTTCTTGTACCTCCTGTCTTTTACCAGCTTCATGGTTAATCACAAAAATCCACATAATGAAAAAGTTTTCTTTCAGCTTGGAGAAAATTGGGCTTTCATATATTTTGGTGGAAAATTTTTTGCCAAGGGATAATGAAGCTAACTGTTCTTGGATGTGGGTTATTTATTAAAAAAATCTGAACTTTTGTTAGTCTTGTTAGTCTTCTTAGACTTGTTAGTGTAAGATAATAGGTGTATGGTACAATTCCAGAATGTTTCCTTTTTTGAAGATCTGCTTTAATTCATGTTTGTGTCTTCCTGAAAATAAATAGTTCATTCTGCTGAAAGCAATACAACCATTAACCAAATACCTTCCAAGAGAGTTTGGGAAGTTACATGTAAGGTGATAGCCTGTAAATTTCTTGGCTTTCTTAAAAAAAAGTCAGTTTTTGTCAGAGTTGCAAGAAATTGGAGCATTCCTTAAAGGAGAAGTGAAATAAGACAGGTTTTGTGTGTCTGCTAAGTGTTTTGCCTGTTTCAACCCTGTAGGAAGAAAACGTAACCAAAGGAGAAGTGATTGTATTACACAGTGATTCACATCCATGCAAATGTTTAGAAGAAACTCTGATTCCTCAGAATTCATGCAAGACCGTATCAGTTTAATACTGCCATTGTGTAGAGCATAGTCTATGGTTTGGTAATCTGAGAAGCAGAAGATTTCAGGCAATCCACATACCTTTTCCATGTCCTCCTGGAGATTCTCTATCCAGAATGAGAGGGAGGAAACAAAACAAAACAGAAACCTACTTTGAATTAGATTTGATCCTCCTGGGAAAAAAACACATATTCTAAAGTGGTGGACTTAATACAGAAAGTCATAAAAATGTGCAGAAACTTAGAAAAGAGGGTAAAGTGGATTAGAGGTGTGTTGTTTTCATGTGTCATACCAGAAGTCTGTAGGCAGGCATTAGGTGAGATTTTAGTTAGTTCATAAGCAAGGATGGCTCAATCTCACAAGACATGTGCTTCTGAAATTAAAAAGCCAACAACTGCATGATTGCACAGATAGCAATCTTCATTTAATAGAGATCCATGATTCAAAGGGATATGTGACTTAAAATCTTCTAGGGAGCACGAAGCAATTAATAGTTGGAACTTTTTATAGCACCTTTTATCCAAGGATCTCAAAACACTTTACTGGCTTTAATTAGGCCTCACACTATGCAATATCTGCCTGGAATAGAGAAATGTTATTTTTTAATTCTGCATATAGAGGAACATGAGACACAGAGGTTAAATGACTTGACAATGATCATGTAAAAGCAAATAGTAATGGTAGGAATAAATCCCAAATCTCCTGCCTTCCAGTCCCATGTTCTATCCATTAGCCAAGTTTCTTTCCTCTGCATTAAACTCAAGGGTTTTTCTTATCTGTTCTGTAACATGTGTGATTTTGACTACAGAATCAAAGCCCAGGCAATTAGAACGACTTTCATCCTTGCCAGAAAGAAGAAAAAAAAAAATTGAAAAAATCTGTAAAAGACCACTTTCTGCTCTCAGGTAGAGGAGACACACTTACTATTTACAGCATTGAGAGCTGTGAAAGATATGAAGAAGCAGACTCCAGAGGTAAACGTTCTCTTTGGAGATAATGAATAAGGGCTTGTGCTTCTGCCTAAGAGGAAGAATAGGTTGGATTGGCCTTTTTTTTTTTTTGCAGATGATATAAAATGTGAAGAATGCTGCCTGCAGTATACTCAGGAATTTAGCATCAGGAAAAAAAGATGGGTCTTGAAGCTGTGAAGGAGATAATCTCCTGGGGAAAGATAATAAGGAATCATCTCACCCAGGTTTAGCCCCTGAAGCTGGGAAGCGTTGCATAAGAGACACAGGCATCTATACTCATGCAAACTCTTAAATGCTAAAGTCCTTGGCAAGAAGCAGGGGGAAAGAAGGTCAATATGCTTAAATTAGCAGATAATAGAGATAATTCTGTTGTTGTGTCTCTACCAGTGACTTGACTGAGGATATTGGATAGATAATATGATTTGTTTCTTGTAGTTTAAGGTATAGTTTGAAAATGGTAGGAAAAGGGAAACAAGCAAAATAACTAGGCTAACACTAGGAGCCTGAATAAAATCTATGTTGCTTTCACATCAACCTAATTTAAAGAGCCTGAATTTTTTATTTCTAAAATTGGTTACTTCTCAGATGTTGATAATGATTATTGCTAAGAAAGAAAGAACTCGGTTCAGCCCTTTCATAGAGAAAATCAGGAGGTTCATGAAAATTTGATTGATTTGCCTTACTAGAGACATCTCTATGCTTATCTTTACATCAAAGCCTGGAACTGTGAATCCGTTGGTTTTTCCTTGTAACTGACTCTCACTATTTTCACAATCATAAGCCACACTGAACACTAGAGCTGGCCATCCAGTGCAAATGATTTTTTTACCGTTTTTCAGCACCAGGAGATCTTAAGTTGATGCATCATGGGAAGAAATGTTCCATTAAATAATGAGTTTAGAATAAATAATGAAACACTTGCATTGATTGAAATGTCCACCATCCAAGTGATCTCGAGAACAATTATAGTCAGATTATAACAATGTTTCCCAGGAAAAACAAACCAGCACATTCTCATTTCAGAGGTGATGCTGTGAATTAATTCGCAAGGGTTTGTTACCACAGGTTATTTGCCAAATGTTCCTTGGTAATAAGCTAAAACACCAAAGGTACAGGTTAGGAAATTAGAAACTGCTTGTGTTGCAGTTAGACACAGGAAAATATGGCACTGAAGTGCTTTCACTGTTCACACTTCACAAAATCTGCCACACATAGACTTGACTTTTAAATAAATAACCAGTCTTTGCAGTTCTCATCATGGATTCTAAAGAGGCAGATGCAGCCATTGCAAATGATTTTGCTCTGTGTTACATTTGTCAAAAGCTGTCAGAATGTAGTAAAAAGGTGTTTATACAGAGTAATATGCTGCTTGAACTCCTGTTTGTCTCCTCGGCTGGAGATTTTAGATTGCTGATTTGTAAGAAAGAAAGAGTTTCAAATGGGCCTGTTATTTTCTGGCTTTACTAATTTATATATGGTTCATTTCTACTCATTTACATGTCTGCAAATTACAGTCAATACTCAAGCCTGAAAGAGGAATCAAATCAGATAGGAAAAGACCTATCTGCTTCACACTGAGCTACAGTTGTGTAGTTAGATAGTAGGAATTGTGTACAAAATAAACATTATTTTACCCATAATTTTGCATGCCTTTAATCATGTCTAAAATAGCTTTGTTTTAAAATGAAGTTTGTGTCAATCTTGGAGAGAAAGGGGAGGATTTGGGCATGTCCTAAACCAACAAAGTTTACAAAAAATTTCATACATATACACAAATGTATGATTCTGCTATCTTTTATATTGTGTCTCTGTTCCATTAATAAAGCTTATCTGATCATAAGAAAAAAAATAAAAACCAAATAAAGTCTGTTGATTTCTGTATAATGCACCAATTTAAGGTGCACATTTCAAAAACTAGTATATTACAGTATTTTCATGCATATCAGGAAATACTGCATTTATCCGGAAAACAGATAAGGAAGTTGCATTGTACTGGTGAACAGCTACATGCTGGTCCTGGTGCTGACTAAATGAATGTTATAGCCAACATAACATTACGAGTTTAATTAACCTCAGTTTTGTGTGAATATTAGGTGAAAATTATTTAAGAGTACCATGAGGTAGTGGCAGGATAACATAGAAAGAAGAAAGCAATTGTTAAGAGGAAAGACAGTTCTTACTATTATTTTTGACAAGCTGGTTTAGTTACATTCATAAATCTGCTAAGTAAGGAATGAACTGGTGACAGAAAATTGTACCTTCAAGGCCATATATGAACCAGCCTTCATTAGTGTGAAAAGTATTAAAGTATTAATATACTTAGTACTTAAGTATTATTTCTTATGTTTTGTGGGATGAAGTATAAGAATGAAGATTTAAGAAAAAAATTACTAGGAGCTAAACCTGCTAACAGAAATTTTTCTCCTTTAAAATTTGGAGCACAGGGAGAAAATTGCATTTGTCTTTTGATAACCTCCAAAGACACTACTCAACTGTCCTAATTTTTCTGAGAAAACCTTGACCATGTTGCAGGGGCAGAAAGGTCTCAGAAGTCCCTGAATTGCAAATTACTAGAGATTAGTAGTTAACTGGGGGATGAGTTTGAAATATTGGATGGATCTGTTCTATTTTTATACCTCCATTCTAACTATGGTATGATGAACACTCATTCTCCACTGGAAAAATTAAGACTGCCTTCCATTTGAAACATTTACCATTCTCTTCATTTTCTTTGCCATTAGAAGAAATTGGCAAAGATCACATCCTCCAAAATTTTCAATCTATAAATAAATTTCAGAGAGAGAATTATTTATGCCATAAGCATAGGTCAGAATTTTGTAATTAGTTTTTTTTTGAGTTTTAGGCTTTGAAATGCAAACTGTATGCTGGGCATGAAAAATACAGTGTATCTTCCCAAAATGACAAACATTATTTTATTCTGTTGATTTTTACTCGAGTAGAGTTAGTTTTTTTCAGAGTAGCTGGTATGGAGCTAAGTTCTGAATCTGTGCAGGAAATAGTGTTGATAACACAGGGATGGTTTTGTTATTTCTGAGCAGCGCTCACACAGAGCCAAGGTCTCTTCTGCTCCTCACCCCCCTCCACCGGCAAGGGGCCTGGGGGTGCACAAGGAGTTGGGAGGGGGGCCAGCCAGGACAGCTGGCCCCAAATGACTCAAGAGGTATTCAAGACCATATGGTGTCATGCTCAGAAATAACTTAAGGGGAGACTGGCCTAGGGGCTGCTGCTTAGGAACTGCTTGAAAATTGGTCACCTGGCGGTGAGCAATGGTTTTCATTTGTATTACTTGTCTTTCTCTGTTGTTTTCATTTTCATTGGAATAATGGTAGTGGTAGTAGCAGTAGTACTAATAGAAGCAGTACTAGTAGCAGCAGTAGTAGTAATAGAAGTAATATTTTATTTTATTTCAGTTATGAATCTGTTCTTATCTCAATGCATGAGTTTTCCTGTCTTTACACTTTGAATTCTCTTTCCCCCATTCTGCTGGGGTGGGGAGTGAGCAAGTGGCTGTGTGGTGCTTAGTTGCTGGCTGGGCTTAAGCCAAGACAGTTCTTTTTGACACCCAATCTGAGTCTCAAAGGGTTTGATCTAATAACAGATTGACCGGAGTGTATTAGAAGGGATTTATATCTGTTAACAGTTTTGGGCCACAATATTGATTCTTCTGTTCTTGATATTATTTTATCTGATCTGTAGACTGCCCTTTTCTTGTTGTTCATGTTAAAAGATGGTGTTGACTTCTGCAGTTTTCTGTGCTCTGTAGTGATTAGTGATGTTTTGCTGGGAAGATTTGTTATTAAAACGCTGACCTTGAGCTTAATCTTCTGTTTGGGCCCTATACTGTATGTACCATTTCATGGAGACTATTAACAATTATGTCTTTTACTTGTTTGTTGGATTTGTTTGGGTTTTTTTGGGGAGGAAATACAGAAGGACGTCTTTGCTACCTTCTATGAATGCCACAATAACTTCTCAATATCTTGAATAACCTTGGATAGTTAGAATACTTCTGTTGGTATGTCTAAGGAATATTGGTTTGGTTTTGACTAAGGTTAACAAGCAATTTAGGAATATCACCCAGTCCTTATGAAAGTATGGCCACGGGTAGCACAACATGTGGGGCAATATGGGCAGGTGTCTCAAAGGTCACCTCAAATGTTCAGAAACTTCACTCCCAAAAGCTACAGGATCCAGACAAAGCAATAGACTGCTTGCAAAAAAAAAAAAAATGCTGTGACTATTCCAAAGAAGCACAACACTGCTCGGTATTACGCATCACCCTTGGTGAGAAGAGAGGGAAAACAAAGCAACAAACAGTAGGGTTAAACCAGACACTGGATCAGTCACATTTATAACTAAAATTTAAAAAATGGAATCATGTAATGGGTTAGGTTAGGAGGGACCGCAGTGTGGTCATCTGGTCCAACCGCCCTGCTCGAGTGGAGCACCTAGAGCACATTGCACAAGATTTGCTTCTGGACGGTTCTGGAAGGTCTCCTGTGAGGGAGAAGAGGAAGTCAACTCATTTAGTAAGATATGAAGAAAGTTTTCTTAAGAGGAAGGAGAAAGAACCAAAAGAGACAGACAGTACTGCAGCAAAGCAGTCATTAGAACAGGAGGAAAAGACTGAAATCATAAATATGACAGAAACCACCTCATCCCTTTCAGTTGTGAGATATGTGAAATGCTGGTTACTGATGATGGAATACTGGGGCCACTAGTCAGGGATTAAAGCATAAGGAAATCTGGCAGCTGGGATCACTTGATAAGGATAAAGCCATTGACAAAGGCAAAATAACAGCTCTGTCTTCACCAATTAACAGAAGATAAACACAAGGTTTCTGAAGTGTTATATTTTTTTGGAGAATGCACATTCCAAATTACAGTGTGATCATAAGCCCTCTCTATGGAGTGACCCAGGAGAAATATGATTTTGAATGGACCCCAGAGCAGCAGCAAACCTTTAAAAAAATCAAATGGGAGGTAGTTGTGCAATAGTATTTGGGACAGCCCAGAGAAGAAAAAGTGTGAAAAATGTGCTTTGCACCTCAACCAAGGCTAACAGACCCACCTGGAGCCTCTGGCAGAAAATGCCTGAGGAGAGTGAAGGTCACCTGGTAGGGTTTTCATCCAGGGATGTAAGGGACCTGAAGGCTGTTTTCTATATTTCTTTTCATCACATTTTAAAATTATTACTATTATTATTATTATATTAATTTTTTCTTGTATCAATCCCTCATTTTTCTCACTTCTGCCATTTGAATCCTCTTCTCCCCATCCTGCTGCAGCAAGGAGTGAGCAAACAGCTGTGTGGTGCTTAGTTGTGGACTGGAGTAATACCACAAAATTCATGTATACAATAAACCTCCAGAAAGTTCAGGAAATTAATCTTTGCAAAACACATCCATGTTTTATATTTTGTCTTCTATCATTGTAATAATGCAGGCCTTTTCAATTTTCCGTGTAGCTAAAATACACTACTTTGTGCAGTGATTGCATTTGAATAAATTGTTTTAAGGTTGATAGTATTTTTTTGCCATTACTCTAGGTCCTCTGACAGAGGATGATGAATAACATTGTTAAAGAGAATTTCATGATGAACAACCTCTTCAGAGTTTCTGTTACTTTTTTCGTATTTTTAATGGGTGTGTTGCTGTTCATAATTTAACTCCCTATAGGGATGGGACCTGGATACATAAACTTCATTTCACATTCTTACTTTCCTTTGAGAAAGGAGTGACTGTCTAGGGAATAAATTTAAGTCTAATAAATTTAAACCTACAGACTGGAGGACATAGGCAGCAGGAACAAAAATGATATTGTAGATGAAACCAGTGTAACTGAACACAAGTGCCCACCTTCAAGATGGCCACTGCTCAGTTAAAATGATTTTTCTAAAAATGCGAAACTCAATAAAATTCAATCTTCCAGTTTGGACTGTTCTAATTTCACTGGGATCATCAAAGAAAATTTTGGCAAGTTCTAATCTCTTGCAAACTCTTGCTGAATGTTCAGTTAAATCTGTCGTTAAGGAATCATTAACACATAATGGTTATTGTATTATTGTGATGAGGCATCACTTCTAGTATCAACTGAAGTTTTCTTAAACTCTCACTCTAAAGCAGGAGCAAGCAGTTATTCAGAGGATTTATATGTACATTTCCATGTAATAATGATGGGATTTAGTTTTGCTTTATTTTTTGATGACAAAGTCCAGAACTTTTATTAAGCCAAACCCTCAAATATAATTATGCTCCCAGTTCCAACTGAAGGACTTGAAATCTTAGTTCCAGAGAGGGCTCTGTAGTCCCTTCAGTGGGTAGTAGATCATGTACAAGTGACAGAGCTGGTGGGTTGAAAGCAATTCCTTTGTAGGAAATTAGAGTTAATAAACCTTAAAACTCCTCTATCCTTTATAGAAGTTGGACTGGACAGTTAAGGAGCTACTAATGCACATCTTCCTAATGTACCTCTGCTTCATATTTCTGCAATGAATATCAATGAAATAGAAATATGATGGGATGA
Source organism: Pardalotus punctatus (assembly GCA_013400915.1). Lineage (NCBI taxonomy): Eukaryota > Metazoa > Chordata > Aves > Passeriformes > Pardalotidae > Pardalotus > Pardalotus punctatus. The sequence continues at coordinate 57,863 of VZTX01003157.1, forward strand.
TAATTTCCTGAGGACTGGAACAGGATGAGTCCAAAGCTTTAAGAACTTCAGTTTGCTACCAAACCTATGACATGCACATACAGTAATAGTCCCAAGTTCACATCAGTCTCAGTGATAATTTATTAAATTCTTATTTTCTTGAGCATAATAGAAAGATGTCTTGGGGTCTGAAACTGCTGTTTCCCAAAGGAAAACATACCACACCAGCTGAGATAAGAACAGGTGTGTCAAGAACAGACTTCCAGTACCTAAAAGGGGCATAGAAGGAAGGCTGGAGAGGGACTTTTGGCAAGGGCAAGCAGCGATAGGACAAAGGGGAATTGCATTAAGCTGAAAGAGGGTAGATTTAGATTAGATATTGGGAAGAAATTCTTTACTGTGATGATGCTGAAGCACTGGCACAAGTTGTCCAGAGAAGCTGTGGATGCCCCATCCTTGGAGATATTCAAGGCCAGGTTGGATGGGGCTCTGAGCATCCTGGTCTAGTGGAAGAAATCCTTGGCCATGGCAGGGGGGCTGGAACTGGATGATCTGTAAGGTGCCTTCCACTCAAAACCATCCTGTGATTCTATGATTCTATGAAAATTGCCAAATGTTATTGGGTAAATAATTACAACAAATATTCAGCACAGAAAGCCACTAGCAATAAATTCAGTCTAAAAAGTAATTTATAATGCAGTCTCTTTGTGTGAACACTTTAAGCAGAAGGTAAAGCAGTCCTTTCTAGTGGTGTGACTGTATGATACAGCATTGTCCTCTTTGTCATGTGTTCACCGAACATACCAGCTCATTTAACTCAATACAAACTCTCTGTTTATTCATTCCTTTGAAGCTTCAGTAGCACATTCAGCTGTAACATGTGTTTGAAACGTGATTAAAGTATAAGGCATTCTTGATAGAAGTAAAAGCATGATTAAAGAGGTTCTGCAGTAACTGTCAGTCACATTTTGTAAAGTCATTATCCTGTTGCAGACCTCTGTTTAAGAGGCCTATCTCATTACCAAAATATACAGAGCTATAATTATCTGAGAAAACAAAAAAGCAGTTGTTTTGTCTTTTGACTCTAATGTGTGTGTGTGTGTGTGCGTGCGCATGCACATGCTTGAACATCGGTTTGTCCCTCTCTTTGTCCACTTTTCTTCCTAAAAATGTAGGTGGAAATGCATGTCTCTAAACCAACCAAACCAGTCCTAGGCATGAAATAAATTCTACCAGAAACCTGTCACTAAATCGGAATTATATGAGCATTTGTTGCACATTTTGGTTATTCCAGATAATGTATGCAAGGAAAAATTTTAAAAATCTCTACAACTCAAGAAAATATTTCTTAAATAATAGTAACAATGAAAAAAATGTGGAAAAGCTGTTCAGTGTGGGCATTTCCTTGAACTGCCACCCTTTGATGTGAAGCTGTACATCTGTGGATGCTGCCTTAGGAAGGGGTAAGGGTCACAACAGCTACAGTGCCTGCAAAAGCAGCGCACAAAATCTTGTCTATTTAAACAAAGGCTATTAACAAGAAATATCTATTTTACTACCTTTTGTTGTTGTTCAAACTGACTTGGATTCTACCAAAAGGAGGGCAGAAAGGCTACTTTCCTCTTTCTGTAGCCGAAAACATGTCTAGAATACTGAATTTATCCATCTTTATTTCTCTGAGAGGACTGAAGAGGGAAAAGAAGTAATATTTTACATATAAATCTCATACAAATTTCAGACCTCCACAAAGAGTAGCTCAAAATGACAACAGCCTGTAAAAGTCTTATAGCTAAGAAGTCAGAGCCACTTGCAGGGCAAAGTGAAAGGGAGAGCTTCACAGTTACCCTCGTGAATAACACTGACAGGAAACTTCCTTTCTTAGTAACTCAAATGTGAATTATTCAAATCACAAAATAACAAATCACAGAAGTGATATTGTTTTTGATGTTATTGTGAGGAGTCTCTGGAGACAGCATAATCCAGCCCTCCTGCTCAGAACTGGTTTTTCAGGGGCTGTCCAGTCCAGGTTGGAATACCCAAGCCTGGACACCCCACAACTTCTCTATGCAACTTGTTTTAGTGTTCAACTATTGTCACAACAAAAACAAAGTTTTCTAGCATTTAAATGGAATTGTGTGAATTTCAGGTTGTGCCTCTCCTCCTTGAGTAGGAGCTAATGAGAAGATTTTAGCTTCGTGTCCTTTACTTCTCCCCCCAATCTGGTATTTATACAGATTTCTAAGATTCCTCTGAGCCCCTTCATCTCCAGGCTGGAAAGTCCCAGCTCTCTCAGCCTCTCTTCATGTATCACATTGTCTGCTATCTCAAGTCCTTTGCTGGACTTGCTCCCGTATGTCCTTGTCTTTCTTGTCCTGTGGAGCCCAGACCTGATGGGCACTCAAGATGTGGCTTCAGCAGCGCTGAGCAGAGAGGAAGGATGGCCTCTCTGGTGGTGACACTTTTGCTGTAGTCAAGAGACTGGAAGGGCATATAATCAAGTTTAGCATCCACTGACTGCCCGGGTACTTTTCTGCAGACCTGCTTTCCAGATCATTGGTCCCAGACTGCTCTGGTGCATAGGGATAATCATCTTCAGGAGCCTGATTAGACATTTCCCTCTGATGAACTTCATGAGATTCTCATCAGCCATTTCCCTCGGCCTGTCCAGCTCCCTCTGGATGGCAGGACAACCCTCTGATGTAACAGAAACTCTTTAGAGTTTTGTATCACCTGGGAATTTGCTAATTTTGTATCATCTGGGAATGAGCTCTGCCTCATCCAGATCATTAATACGGATGTTGAATACTGCTGGTATACATATCTACACCTGTAATACACCAGTAGTGACCGGCCTCTAAGCAGACTGTGTCTGACTTCAACCCTCTGAGCCTGGCCATTCAGCCTGGTTTTGATTCCTCCCAATGTCCGCTTACCCAGATTATGCTTCATTAACTTTTCCATGAGGTTTTTAATGGGATATACTGCCAAAAAACTTATTAAAATCAAGAGAAACTCCAATCACTGTTCTCATCCACTGAGCCAATCATCGCATTGTGAAAAAATAACAATCTGGTTAAGTAGGATTTCACTTTCATAAATTGGTGTAGACCACCCCCAATACCCTTTTCCTGTAAATGGAAGCAAATCGCCCCAAGTATTCCTCCCTACCAACCTACAGTAGTGATCTCCTAAGTAATGGAAGTGCCTCAACACTGGAAGCTAAGAGTATGAATTTTATAACCTAGGATATGAATATGTGATTTGCTGTGGAAAATCCTGAAAGCGACTACACGTTTAAATGCTAGCATCTTGCTTTGGTGGCAATGTATTCAACATCCAAGAGGAGGCAGGATCTATAAAAAGAATTAAAAAACTGGCAATTAGCATGATTGCAGACAAGTGGAGATAATGAAACAAGTTTTGTTTCAGTTTGGTTCTCAGATTACTTCGGTTGGGGTACATCAGACAAATTATTTAGAATGTAAATCAAAGGACATTTTCTTGTTAAAATGAAAAAGAAAAATGTACTAGTATTTAGTCAATTTGGACTGAGTTTAAAAACCATTGTGATTCACGGTAGGATTTAATTTATCAAGGTTTTTGTGAAGGACTGGATGGAAACCATTACTTAAAGCACTGAAGATGAGGTTACTGTAAGTACTAAGGGGGGTAACAGGCTGCTGGGAGAGTTATAAAAGCTGTGTTGGAAAAGGAGCTATAGACTGAGAGGAAAGATATTCATGGAGAAGGTAGTTAGGGGGGTGTTCTCACTTCATGAATAAATTGATTGCAAGACTGGTCAGCAGGCAGAATATTGTACAGGGAGAATGAGATCGTTTTGAGGATGGGAAAAAAGAAAAGAGAGGACATTTGATAGTAAAAATTGAGATTCAGGACTTCAGGAACTTGGAACATAAAGTCCACTTTAAACTGGATGTTTTTATGTGGAAGTGATAAGGAGACTTCTGTTTCTGCCAGTCTGTCACAGGACACCCTTCAGTACAATGTGTAATATTACCATGAAAAATACCAAACGTAACTCCATAGCCACATGAAAGAGAGTACTAACACCACCATCATTTGAAAATATTAACACATTTGTAACAGGTATTCCTCTCCTAGAACTTGCGCACAGTTCTCAGGACATTCATATTTAATAATTATCAATGCAATTGGAACTGAAGAAGAAATGGCTATGCAAACAGTACATGAAACTGAGAAAACATTAGTCAGATTCATTGGAACAGATCATCCTGGAAGTTCTGCTAAGGCACGTGAAGAACACGAAGGTGATTTGAGACAGCCAGTGTAGCTTCACCAAGAACAAGTCTAGCCTGACCAACCTAGTGGCATTCTACAGTGGAGTGACTACATCAGTGGACAAGGGAAGAGCTGTGGCTATCATCTACCTGGACTTCTGTAGGGTCTTTGATGAGGTCCCCATAACATCCTTCTCTCTAAATTGGAGAGAGAGGGATTTGATGTGTGGACTGTTCAGTGGATAATGAATTGGTTGGATGGTCATCCAGAGGGTTGTGGTCAATGGCTCAATGTCTAGATGGAGATTAGTGACAAGTCGTATCCCCTAGGGGTCTGTACTGGGCCCAGTAATGTTTAATATCTCCATCAATGGTACAGACAGTGAGAAAACCCTCAGCAAGTTTGCAAATGAACTGCAGCTGAGTTGTGTGTACCCTGTATGATATTCTGCCTGCTGACCGGCCTTGCAATCAATTTATTCATGAGATGAAAACACCCCCTAACTACCTTCTCCATAAATATCTTTCCTCTCAGTCTGTAGCTCCTTTTCCAACACGGTTTTTATAACTCTCCCAGCAGCCTGTTAATTACCCACCTTGGAGAAAAGACTGCCCTGGGAGGGTCTTTCAGTACTTAAAGAGTGTTTATTAGAAAAAATGGGGGCAGACTTTTTAGCAAGGCCTTGTGTGACAGTAGAAGGGGTAAAAGTTAAACTACAAAAGTGTTGGCTTAGCCTAAATGTAAGGAAGAAATTTCCGTAATGAAAGTGGTGAGGCACTGGAGCAGGTTGCCCAGAGAGGTAGTAGATGCCCCATTCTTGGAAACATTCCAGGTCAGCATGGACTGAGCTTTGAGCAATCTCAGAAAGTGGAATATGTTGCAGCTTATTACTGGAGGGGTTCAACTAGATGACCTTAAAACATCCCTTCCAACAGTACCATTCTGTGATTCTATGATATCATGAACTGGTTTATCTAAGAAGATTGAGCAATTTACAAAAGGAATTACAGAGCAGTGTGATAGAACAGAAAAAAAAAAGATACTCCAATCCCATTTCTTATGCTTTTGAGGAGAATTGATCAAATACTTCACTGAAGATAATGTTACTTTCAGCAGCTCCCTGAAGATTTTGGTATCCTTCTTCTAAGATGTCCTGTCAGTTGATCTAAGGAATAAAGTGTGAATGGATGATTCACTAAACTCACACAATAATTCTTGTGAGATAAAGATATTTTCAAAGATTTTAGTAGTAGTCATCATTGTTGCTCTACTGTCTCCAAGATCTCTTACAGTTTTGAGCTCTGGCTATGATTTTGGGATTCAGCAGAAGTATGGTTGACTCCCTGGGGTTGTGGGCTCCTTTTTCAACCACTGATATGTTGTGATAAGAGCTCATGACACAACAGATACAGGAAAGAGAGGAGTTGGAGAAAAGAACTGGGGGAAGGTTATAATATTTTGTCATTAAAAAGACAGATCTATACCTCTGATCAGAGTTTAAAAAAGTCCTAACTGTCTTGTGTTTGCAGTGAATGAGATAATTCCATAAGAGTTTATTAGTTTGTATCAGTGGACAGTCATGCAGCAAAGCTCTGTTAGATCACTCGTTAATATCTTTGATAATGTGGCATTGTTCCCTAATGTGCAGTTATTCACCTTTTGTTCAGTCTGCTTTTAAATGTCAAGAAATGGGGTTTATATTATTCCCCTTTTGAGATTACTCTACAGATTAATAGGTCTCAGTCTCTTTCTTCATCTTTTCCCACTTCTCCTCTTAATACTCAGCCATTATTTTCCATTTCTCAGTTTTATCCAATAACACATAGCCATATCCAGTATTAGACTAAATTAATTCTTTTACTTTTTTTTTTTTTTTTTTAACTAAAAACTTTCAAATAGCTTCAGGCAGCTATCATTTTCTTCTCCACGTCTCTAGGCATGTTGCTATTCTTAAAAACCAGTGAATAGAACAGGAATGGAAAAGAGACATTTTGTGACTACAGATCTCCGGTATTAGATTATTTTTTTAGGTTACTGCATGTAAACTGGTCTTGTAAATGAGAGACGGCTTATGCAAAAAGTGAGAATAGAGATAATGAATTGCTTACAAAGGTGATTTATACAGTAACAAAATGAAAAATTGCATTTTGCACATCTTCTGCATAAAATTTGCACACATCCCATAGAAACCAGCTAATGCCTCTCAGCAATTGTGTCCTGACTTAATCAGCACACACGGTCTCAAGTGAAGACTTCCTGAACTTTTAGCCCTTCTCCTACTACCTAGTGATTATAACATTTAAATTGCTTTCCTTCGAAATCTACTGTTGTCACAAAGTTCTTATTCCCCTGGAAAGAAATTAAAATTATTCCGTCTTAGTACATAAAATTCAAAATTAAGTAAGTAGAAAAAACAAGCTACCACAATTTTCCCTTAAATGTAAGCATTTTCTAAATACTCTGCACACACATTGCAGTTAAATCCTCACCTGCTTTTCTTTCAAATACGGAATGGGAAGTATCATTGTAATCAATGGGAGAGTATTCATTTTGCTTGTTTGGTGAGGGTGAATTTATGATATAATATATAATATATTATCTGATAAGAATACAATATCTACCTCTGCCTTTTGCCACTACCTCTTCTTTTCTTTTCTACAGAAATCCCTGCCTCAGGTGTTATAAAGGTTTAATAGGAAGTCCATATTATAGTCTTCTTTTAAGGAAACATGGGATTCTTGAGTTGTTTTTCTTAACCATCTTCTGTGGAAAGATGACCAGAGGTGACAAAAGAGGAGAGCTAGTGTCTATCTATGTGTATGTTTATACACAAATATAGATGTGCATGTGCTTGTGCATGCATATATATGCATATATATAATGTAATATAGTGTGCAATTTTAAAGTCTGATTCTGTTGATTGTATAGGCTAAATCAGCCTCCTCATTAAATCAATTTCAAAGGGAAATGAATATATTTAAAGAGTGAGACATGTCTAGCATTTCTCTTGATGAGCTAAATCCATTTTAAGTATACTAAAGTCATCAGAGTTACTGTGGGGATGCAGTCATCTCGGTGTTTGCATAGGATTATGAATGTACAAGGCATTTGTTAAGTATTGTTCCGACTAATTACACTCACTACTTTTCACTTGCAAATGCTGGAATACTAAGCTGTGCTCCAGCTCTCAGAGATAATGCTGCCATTTCCTTGGACTCTGTTTCTGCGAATATATGTGCAGTAAGAGTGAAGGATGTAAGCAAAATATATTTTTAGGAACTGAAACAAGCTTTGAGCACTAGATTTTGAGGAATGTATATACCAGGAGAAAGATTATGCTTCCCCATCAAATTCTTATTCAAGTTTGTAGGGAGGCACGAGCCTTTTGACATTTACACGCCTGCCTTTTCTACTGCTTTGTAGAATCATAGAAGGTTTTGTGTTGGGAGTGACCTTAGAGATCATACAGTTCCAACACCCCCTGCCATGGGCAGGGACACCTTGTGCTGGACCAGGTTTCTCTAAGCCACATCCAACCTGGCCTTGAACACTGCCAGGGATGGAGCATCCACAATTTGTCTGGGCAACTTGTGTCAGTGTCTCACCACCCTCACAGTGCAGGATTTCTTCCTAAAATCCAACCTAAACATAACCTTTCTTAGTTTAAAGTCATTGCCCCTTTTCCTTTCACTATGTCCTGCACAAAAGTCCCTCTCCAGCACTCATGTCGACTCTTTAGGTACTGGAAGGTCCTATACAATGTTCCCAGAGCTTTCCGTTCTCTAGGCTGAGCAGCTCTGACTCAGTCTTTCCTCACAGGAGAGGTGTTTCATCCCTATAATAATCTCTTTACTTCTCTTTACTTCATATTTCCATGCCTGTATTTTGGTGGAGGATGAGTGATGGACATAGTTTGTCAGCTGTTACATGCTAGGCAGCTTATTAAAATGGGTGTGAGATCTCCCAACCTTTGCACATAGATAAAAGTTCCTAGAAAAAGCTAGTTTGGTTTCAGATATTTGGTCTTGGTATCTTTTTCCTGTAAAATTTTATTTAGACTGAGAAAACTGCACAATGGCCGTGACAAGGATAACACAGTGGTCAATAACTGAGACATCCTTTGCAGAAATCCTGGTACCATTTTGGAGCAATGTGGCCTAACATCTGAAGGAAAGGTTCAATGTTCAGCATAAGTAGTACTTTGCCCCATATTGCAGAAAATCAGAAACAGTGTCTGCCTCTCTCACATATTGAGCTTACATTTTCAAGGTCAGAGGTACGACCAAGAGAGCAAGCAAAGCATCATGTAAATATTTTTTGTCTAGATTAGTGGATGTGGCTCCTATGTTTAAGTAGAAGTTTAAATTATTTGTATTAGGAGAAAAAAACAAACAAACCCAAAGGAGTGGCAATTTAGTCAATTGCTGATTTCGTTTGTATGCAGCTTAAAAGCGTTTTTATGTGGTTACTTAGAAGAATAAGTTTTATTGTATGTCCATGCCCATACTGCCCACCACCCTCAACATCACCAGGCTAATTCCAAACCCAGTGATCAATCTACACTGGATCTACAGAGAGGAAGAAATAGATACCAAGTCTCAAGTTTCGGTGGCTGGGTATAGAAAGGAAACTTTAAGAAGGTCCTTATTAAAGAAAAGTTCTGGGATGACTTGGGTGAATGTGTGTTAAGTGTCCAGTGTGGACACCCGTCTACAAACAGCATCTGCTTGCTGCCCCAGCAGTGGAAGGGGAAGGGAGTTTTGATCAGCATGAGAAGACACCAAGGAGTCTATGAGGAACTCAAACTCTATATCCTGCAATACCTGAGAGTGGCTGGGCATACATTCATCGGAACACATGCTACATTAGCCTTGTTGTTCACTGAGACACTTCCATAAATCATCCCACAGGAGCTAGCTTGTGAGAAGAGGTCAAAATCCGTGGTGGCTACGATCTGATTCTGAAAAGAAGAAAAAAAAAAAAGGAGATTTATCTTGACAATATTCAAGGTATTAAAAATATAGTTAACAGTTTCTTGAGATAGCATAACAAAAAGAAATGTCAGCTATTGAGGCTTATAGGAAATGATGTAAGGGAACTATCTTGTTCTAATCTCATTTTTATTTCATGCATGCAAATCAAAAGCTTTCTCTGATATTGTTTACCACTGAATTTTCATTTGGAAGCTAAGGAAATATAGGGTCGATGAATAGACTCTAAAGTGAGGAAAAAATTGACTGGATCACCAGAGTCAAAGAATGGAGATCATTGTGAAGTGGGCTGACAGCAATGGGCAGAGCATCCCACAGTTCAGTACTGTCCCATACTGTTCAACCCCTTCATCAAAGACTTTGACAACTATCTAGTGTACCTTTAGCAAATTTTTTACGTGACAATAAACTTGGAGAGAGGTTAAAAGCAAATGTCAGAGCTTCCAGCCAGAGTGGCCTAGACAAACTTGAGGTATCATGTAACACAGACATTATTAGATTCAGCAAAAGAAGTGGAAAGTTCTACACATATGGCAGAGTAATTCTAAGCATCCGGACAGGACGGCAATAGTCTGACAGAGTAATAGCCCCACTGAAAAGGGTTTGGTGATTGCCATGGTCTCTAAGGTGGAATATGAGCCATTGAATATGTTTTCACCAGAAAATGGAAATATTGCATATTGAAAAGTATGGCCAACAGATCAAAGTAAACTATCAGTCTCTTCCCAGCAGTGGTGAGATTTCACAGAGATCCGTACTCAGTCCAACCCAGAAAGTAAAGTTTCAACAGCAGCCAAGGGCATGTGGCTGGTCCACAGGCAACAATGCTTGGTCTTGTTTAGTCCAGAAAACAGAGTCAAACAGGTGAATCTAACATCGGCCAAGAGCTGTATGGAGGGGAGTTTCAGAGAAGGTTGGCCCAGGCTCTTCCTGTAAGTGAAAGATGGCAGAGAAAAGTATAATGGAATAACAGCCACACACTGCAGCTTAACAGGTTCAGATCAGATATTACTTTTTTTTTAAAATCGCTTGGAAGGTAGTACAGAACTGGAACGAGTTACCCACAGAGACTGTGAAATGTCCATCCTTGGAAGTCTTTAGGACTCTACTAGACAAAGTCACAGGGTGTGCCACACATAATCATAGGGACACTGTCACTCTTTCAAGCAGGGATGTGAGCTCAGAAGTATCCTCTAAATACCCTTTCTATGAACCTGTTGGTGTATGAATCTGAGGTCATGTTTCTCCAGTGAAGACAGTGATTCTCAGTGGAAAAATTGGTCAAGCCAATAATTCCTGTTAGGATGAAATTTTCCTGCTGTGAAATTAGATCCTTTACATTTTTAATGCATATAAATGATGTCATATCTCTGGGTGAGGAAATGAAAGTGGACCACAAAACTTGGTTTAAATATTTGGAAATCCCACCTGTGAATATACTGGAACATAAAGTACCTCAGCTAAGGTGCAAATTGGAAACAAGGAAATGGTAGAGTCTTAATTAAGGAAAGAGTAGAACAGTATTTGTAGAATAGGATCATAAGTTCTAAAAAAAAAAAAAAAGCACACCTCTGACCTGTTCAGATTCCTTGAAAAAGTTAATGAAACTACATAAATGTGACTCAGTGGAAATAACTTACTTTGATACTTCTTCATAAGGAACTCTCAGAGAGAATAAATCTCCACAGGTTAAGGAGCATAATCTTGCAGTGGATTAGAAATCACTTAAATGAAATAAAACAAAATGAGTGGTTGTGAAGTGAAGGATTCTTCTGTCTCGGTCATGCTGGATCAGTTTCATGAGCCCAGGTGATGTGAGGAATGCAACAAGACTTAGAGCGAAGTATTAACATCTGGCACTAGGCTGTCTCGAGATGGAGAGAATCATATGAGACCCTCAAACACATAAATGTATTAACAGTCATCGTCTATAGTGCAGTAGCCTCTGGTAGCCCTTACTGTTGTTACATTGCTGAGTTAGCATTTACACAGTGCAATGCAAACACAGTGTTTTCTCGGGGTAGTTGTCTCCTAAAGGAGTGGCTTCATGGCAGTAGGTGAAATTCAGCACTAGGCTACATGGTCAATGTTCATGGAGATGAAAATGGAATGCCAAGGCACCTCTAATAAAGTTAACTTTGAACTTGTCTTCAATTCTGCATTTTCCTGTTTTAATTTTCTCTGTTCTTGTCCCTTCTGCTTTCTTCTTCTTTAGGAGGTCAACATCTGCAGATTGCCCTAAAAGTTTCTCTCTTCCTTGACTTAATTTTTCAAGGTGCAGGTAGTTCTATTGACTTCAGTGTGTAAGTCCTTCTTTCTGTTTTGTTGTCATTCATCATTCCTGAAGATCAAGCACTTCTTTCTTCTGTGATCTTTTGCTTCTTTATTTCTGTCATCCTGTACACAAAGACCTAAGTCACACTCAGCTTTGCTTTGATTTCATCTCTTCAGCCTTAAATACAACTTAATAACCTGCCTGGTTCTACAGCTGTTGGCTTCCTGTACAAGTAGAGAAGTCACTTACCAAGGAATTTTAAAATTTATTTACTGCTCTTTCCTGTTTATCATAGTTGCAAGACACATTCTCTGCATTTCTGTTTCTTGCATCTCTCCTCTTTTCCTATATTATGTAAAGTTTCAGAGGTTTAGGTGAACTTTAGATAACTCTTAATGCAAATGAAGTAGCAACCCAATCTTTCTGCAGAGGTTAACTACTTTGAAAAGTCAATGGAAGCTAACACATACCTCTGAAAACTTTCATTTTCACTAGGCATCTCCCTCATTTCATTTTCTGGAGAGTTTTTCATTTGTGTACTGAAGGTACACTGCTGTGAACATCTTGCTGTAAATTTGTACCTGCACAAGCACGATAAAGACAAGGGAAAATCTGCCTGTGTTTACTCGGAGCTTTTGATTTTGCCAGTGATGGTACACACAGCTCTTTCGATGGGGAAAAAAGCTGTCCTTCCAGAAAGACTAAAGGTGTAAACTTGCACTCCCAAGACCTCAGTTTGCATCCATGGCAGAAAAATGCCCATGTTACACCATTAGGCACTTTCCTGAATATCTAATTAACATGAAAAAATAATACTAAATTATCTGAGCTTTTGAAGAAAGGCGCTTACCCTTAAATGTAGTATGGAAATGATAAATTTAAAGCATCTACCAAGCAAGAGGAGTAATTTAGGCCATCTCCTGAGTAAGGTTAAGTAAAGAGGAAAGCAAAGATGGTCAGATGTTTCATTGGTCCGATTTACCAATCAAACAAAAAATCTTCATGGAACTGCTATAAGGATGAATTTATTTGAGTGTTCCTTCTTCCTTTTTTTTTTTCTGATAAGACTCAATCAATAAAAATATAATTTAAGTTGTAGGGACAGTTTAAACTAAATGAACCAAGCTGGAATTGGGAAGTAAATTTTACTTCTCACAGTGATTACCCATATAGACATTTATCCCTTTGTGCTGATAAAAAAATAAATCTCTTTAGCCAATAGATATTTATAATGATAGCCAAGATAGGGCAGTTCTAGATAAAACTAAAATTGGTTGTGGATTTTTTTTTTCCATATAAGCTTCTTTTCTCCTTTTTTTTACCCCCAAAAATGAAAATACAAAGGAAGCATAGATTACATATATCTCAGGTGAGGAACATTCAAGGTAGAGAGCTTCACTTTGTCACATGAATAATCTTACAAATATTCTAATATTCCCAGGCTGAAGAGGAAAATTTTTATTTTACTTGTAATATTGTTGAGACAAATCAGGAAGTTAAGAAGGTTTTCTGTTTGTTCACAATCAAGGAAAGTTGCTGAAAAAAATGAACAACTCTTTGTAGCATGGTACTGCTACCTGACACCTCTTTTCAGTGTAGGATGATAGAGCTGTTTCACAAGAGCCTCCCTGACTGACATTTGAGTGGGTGCAACATAAAAAAAGCCTTGCTTTTATCTTATGGGTTGCTGTGTTGTGACAGACTTTGGATGTCTTCAGCTCAGAAAGTATCTGGGGAGGGAGGTAGCTTGTTATGCCTCTGGCCTCAAACTCAAGTCAAGATCCAATTCTGCTGTTCAGCACATCATTCCCACCACTTTCAGCTCAGACCTTCCATGGGATTTAGCTTCATAATTTTAATTTGGATTCATATGTCTCAGTGGAAACAGATTTTTTTTTTTTTTTAAGATTCCTACATCTGTCAACTGTTTTAATACTTGCGAACTTGACTACTCTGTCTGGCAAGACGATTTGAAGTGGCCATGATGTCAACTGAAGTGAAATTCTGGAAGTCAGTGAAATTTAGGAGCTACTTTGACTTACTCTGTAAGCAGTTCTTTATTCACCAATTTGTCTAAATATCTCAAGCACAGGCAGCACAACAGTGTTCTTCAGCCACTACAGACTGAAAGCAGCAAGTTTTCCAGTGATTCAGACACAAAACCAAGAAACTTTTAAGAGTAGTAGTAATTACTGTCACCATCACATTATTGCCAGCAGTAGTAGTAGTGTGAGATTAAGAAGAGGTGTTTCTCATACTTTTCATTATGGCTTGGGGATTTCCCTTGCAAAATAAATCTCAGGACCTTCCAGTCCAAAAGGGAGCATTAATTTTGGGGAGGTTAGAGATAAAACTGAGTTTGGACTGATGTGGGAAGAGGGACACCTTCTATCTGTGCTGTTTAATCTGTACCACAGTGCAATCAGAAATGCAGTAGGTCAAAGGAAAGACAAGATGAAGCACAGCTTTGCATCCCAAAGATGGGATATACTTACCTGAGAAATGTCTGTCCTGAGGTTTTGAATCTGCTCTCAGAATAGCTTGTATGTTTTACCTTGAGGAGTTACTGGATGAAACGCAGAATTTGTATATTTAGCATGTTGCTAAAAAAGTCCTTACCACAATCCAGAAACTAAAAATGCCCTTGCCTCAAGCTTTATCTCTCTCATATCGGTATGGCTCACAATCAGCTACAAAATCTTTTTTTAGACATAATGGAACATAGTAACTGGAGCCTGAAATCTCTAAGCCCCTCATCTGCCTGAAGGCCTGAAGTCAACTCTTCAAGATGGAGCATGACCTTCATTCTCAATAGACCTTCCTCTTTACGCAGCATCTTTCATAGCAGTGGCAATTGTTCACTGTGGTATTTACTGCGGAGCAAATACAGAAGAGAATCTACCCCATGCACAGAAAAGGGCCTTCACTCACATTGCCAGCCTTCCCATTTCATGGAATAGAGCACAAACAGGGTGAACAAGAGTGCTCAAATCAATAAGGACATAACACCCACTGTTGTCACAATTCAAACAGCCACAGGACAATCTGTTTTAAATTAGCACAAGACAGATTTATAGTAAGTCTAAAAGGCAGCGACTGACTTATGGAAACAGGCTCAAGCCACCTTTAAGACAATCCAGGCTTCAGGGCAGCAGTGGCACCATGAAGCCTACTGTGAGTAACCATCAGTTATCTTAAGCACATTTCCCAGTCTGTGTTGTCATGGGGTCCCAACTGCTATGTCTGGAAGGTAATTAAGCAAGTTAGTTCTAGCCTTTCTCAGCTAGTTACGATCTAGCCTTTCTGGGTTGCACTGCACATTAAAAAACTAGGGATTCTCCAAGAAATTCTTTAGCCAACTCAATCAAGAGAAAAGTGCACCTAAGAAACCTTTCCACCAGGTGGCAGGTAGTGTCAGACATTGGGATGATCTCAGCATCAGGCATTGTTGGTTTTAACACCCATTTTCAACTTGAAGAAGATTTTTGTTGTGGCTTTAAATTGTGATATATAGATTTGAACTGAAAATGGCTTCTGGAAGGAGGTATTGACCCAAGCTGTCTATGACCTGGTGACTGTAACAAATGACTTGTGGGTATGATAAGAAACTTAGCATTTTGAAGGCATAAAGTCCTCTAGTTTATTATTTGTTCAAAATGTTCCTTTCATCACCCCTGTTTAACCCTTGTGTCTGATCCTTGCATTCTAATCAGTGTAGAGTGTGGTTATTGTGTGACAGCAAGAGGGTGGCTACAAGATCGTGGGGATAATAGAGATG
Source organism: Pardalotus punctatus (assembly GCA_013400915.1). Lineage (NCBI taxonomy): Eukaryota > Metazoa > Chordata > Aves > Passeriformes > Pardalotidae > Pardalotus > Pardalotus punctatus. The sequence continues at coordinate 73,146 of VZTX01003157.1, forward strand.
GTGCTTATGGATTGGAAATGGATGTTCTTTGACAGTAGCTTGGCATTGCTCTGTAAAACGCGCATACGAGAAATTAAGAGAGATTATAAATGACTGAATTGCAATTGGCATATGAGTAAGGGTTTTGGCAACAGCAGGGGGGTGATGGGATAAAGATAACTTCTGGCAGCACTCCAGAGAAAGCTCTATGCATGGAAACAGGCTGAAAAGCTGTGAGAGGAAAAAAAAATAACCTCAGAGTCAAGGGCAAATCTTGGAATTTCCATCCCTGAAAGCAAAGTGAAGAATGACAATCACAGAGCCAGAGACAAGGGAAAGCAGTAACTCTTATTCCATATTGCACCTCCAGGCTTTGAAGGATTCAGTAGGAAAATGTTATGGTGTAGCCAAGAGATGACAGAGCTGAGACAGGCAGATAAATTGGAAAATAAAGGATAAAAAAGTCAAGGAAGATGTAGAAAAGGCTGTCATCTAGGGAAAAAATATGGCCTATAAAAGCCAACTATGGCCAGAAGCCTGTAAGATATTTTCATGAAAGTTTCAGGATATATTATCTGGAGGTTTTTCAAGAGTTCATTTAAATACCAAACATATCTTAATATTTCACATTTTTATGAAGGCTTAATTATGACAAAAATCTCAAAATCATCATGTGTAATGGTTACCAAAATTCAGTTTGACACTTTTCTTTTTTTTTTTACATCTTATTTTACAGTTCAACAAAATATTGACATTGGGCCAAGACATTCCTGGCTGTAACCAGGTTCATTTAGCAGACTTATAGACAGTCATCAATTCTGCTCAAAATAAGAAAAGATAATTTTGCACAACCATTACAAAGGATTTTTATCTTCAGAAAGCTTTGTTGCAAAGATTTAATCTTTACTAATACCCATAAAGAGAGAAACTGAGTCAGAGAGTGGTCAGAGGTTAGAAAAGTATTGGTGCTGTGTAGAAGATTGAAGGCTGTAATTCTCAGTGTCTTGGTCCAAGATCGGTAGGTAACACCTGGCTCATGCCATAGAAAATCCTAAAAGGATATAGAAATCCATGTAGGTAGGTGGTTCTGAGCTAACAGAGGACATGCTTTCAAAAGCCATCTAATGTCTTGCTTGGGGGCTGATCATGATAGTCACATGTATATCAACAATCCTGAAATGGAGAAACATTCCCAGGCACTACATTTCGTCTGTCCTAGGATACAACAGTTAGACTGGGATCTAAGCACTGTTGTTCCCCAAACTGTTTCTGGGCGTGGTTCAGGATTTATTATGCATCTGGGACCACAGGCAGGTTGCATCCAGCTATTCTCTTCACAAACATGGGCTGTTATGTTCCACTTGGGGTCTGAACCAAGGATGCCTCTTGGACAGACACTGATGACCTTTGATGTCCAACTGTGACAATGCAATGACCATTAGGGTTTACTGAACACAATAATATAAATTATATATATACATATATAGATATATAGATAGATAGATAGATTATCCGTATACTATAATAATAGATTAGCTCCCCTCTCTTCTTGAAACTACCTAGTTTCATCAGGAGCTACTGTTGTGTATTTATGCACATCTAGCCCTTTCCTGACCAAGTCTTCCTGCTTCCGTTGTGGGGAAGGCCTGAGAACAGCCACCCATTTTTCCCATTTTGGTCTCCAAAGATTCTTTGCCCATCTGCATCACTAGAACCGCAGTAAGAGACAGCTCTCTGGAGACCGCCATTCAGTATGCTTTAACTTAACAAAGTGATGAACACATTTCTTTCTATTTGTCCAGATGTGATCTGCTAATCTTTTCTTTCTCTGTAACAAGAAACATGTTCATGACACTAGAGTGTACTCAAAATACCTTTTTCTTTTTTTACTGTGAAATGGCCCATTTTCACAACCAACTACAAAAAAAAAAAAAAAAAAAGACATTGTGGTCTTGCATATTCCTTTAAAACGTAGTTGAAAAGTAGAATACAACCTGCAAAAATCCCCCCTCCACAAAACCCCCCTCCAAACAGAGCTGCCAGAAGGTCCTGCACAGGAGTTCACACTTTTTTTTCTGTCTCACACTTCCAGCTCCTCCATTCTCTCTTTCACCCAGTCTTGTCATTCTTGGTAGACCTGGTTTCTCCTCTGTCACCTGGAGCAACCACTCTGCATTCTGCTGTCTCGTAGATTCAGCAGCAGGCTTCAAATCTTTGTTTATGCCTCAGTTCTCTCTCTCCTGCTCCTCCTTGCTTATTTATGATTGAAGCGTGTGATTGTATTATTTACAGTAAGTCTGTAAAACGCTTGTGGAAATATTTTCCTGGACAGAATATCTGAACCAAATAATTGCATTCTAAGTACTTCTCAGATTCCTTGTGGGAGATGGGAATAAGCGTAAATACGCAATTTACTTTATCTTCTTATTTCCTTATCTTTGTAATCTTAGAGAGGAAAAACAGAAGCCAAGTTTTATCTGACTGCAAAACCAAAGGTCACACACCTCTGAGTATTAACCATGGTTTTGCAATGAACATTTCTGTGGTATTGAACAAAACACTCAAACCTGTACCCAAAGTTCATCATTAAATGGTACTATGACAATTTTGTGTCTCAGAGGACTGAGCCCAAACCACTGAGATGAGTGGCAACATGTCTAAGTTAAACCTCATTGGAGAAATACTGTATTGTGGTTGTCAATAATAAGGCAGACTATGAATTTACTCTTGAATGTAGCTGTGAACCCCCTCACACACATAATTTTAGAAGCAAAATATGAAGACAGCAATATTTACAAAAGGTTGTTAGCTCCAGAGCAAAGTACCTACAGGGAAACAAAATGGAAGGGAAATGTCAGAAGGAAAATAGCAAGGAAGTGATGAGCATGGGTCAGTCAAATGAGGAGGAAGGACCGAAATGTTACCTCAAGACACTATGAGTAGCACAGCCTGCCAAAATATCTCTGTGGCATAACAATTCCCTGTGAGATGCAGGATAACAGATTGTAATACTCTGAATCTTGCCGGCAGATGCAATGCCCTGTTAGGGAGAGAATCCAGCATAAGTTGTCCATCAAATTTACTGTATCTGTGTGAGATTAAATTCTACAAGGAAATGAAGGGGAATGCTAAGAGTGGGTGTTTGCAAATGTTCCACTGAGCATGTAAAAGGCAGGTTCAGTCTCTTCAAACACTACTTTGTTAATCTGTTAAAGTGACATTGGCATGTCAGCACATTAAAGCAGGGGCAAAAAAGAACACTTTTTATCTTCATCTTTTTAAAAATTCAGTGGTCCTGGCACTGTCATTTCTCCCTGCAAATAAAAGCCAGAGCCCCAACTCATTTACTGTTCCCTGTGTAGTGTATGTGTGGCAGAGGGAGTAGCTGGCCCTTGCAAATGATAAAACCATCCTTGCCAAAAAACCCTGTTGAGCTGCTGGTCAAAGTCTATTTCTTTTAAAAAAAAATGTCAAGTGCAGCTGAGCCATTTCCTCTATAAAAATGAGTTATCTTGCAAAAGACCTCCCTTGTGTCATTATTCTCATATATAAAGTTAGATTTGTTTATAAAGGAGTTTGTGTGATGTATATTCTACCACAACTGTCTGTATTATTTCTAGGTGCAGTTATTAATGCAGAGCATTAAAAAAGCAAGGGTTTATTTTTATATTACAGAGAGTTTCTTCAGGAAAAACACATAAACCTGTTCTTGCAAATTTAGCCATTTCTTATAAAGAAGCCATATTTCTAATATATCTGTTATCACTACTGAAATAAAAAAGATTTAAGTATTACTTATAATTTCCGGAGGTTGGTTTTAAATTGGAAATATGAATATTCAGTGTCATCTACCTGGTTAGTAATAAAAATGGCATAATTATAAGTAAATACACTCTCCATTGTGGCCAGGAAACAGACTAAAAATTAAAAAAAAAAAAAAAATCAACCAACTAATATTCTTAAAAGCGATTGCTGATTTGAACTGCTGATTTCAATGCAACTTGCTATTGAAGTTCAAGAAAAATCTCTCAAAATCCTGAATGACCTTTTTTTTATCTAAAAAATAATAATCAGATAATGCTAGGCTTTATAAAGCATGTGTTCTCACTGTGGTTGCTGAAATGAATTTGTATTAAAAATAAATAAAAAAGGCACATCAGATTTCCAGCTATACCTGTGTGTGAAACCAGTGTCTTTGTAGCTAGCCAGTACTCATAGAAATATAAATGCGATGTCTCCCAACCTCAAAAAATACTGACACAGTGAAAATACAATGGTATTTTGTATCCAGTTGTATCCAATTGTGTATCCAATTATCATTGGCAACTGAATACAGTATCAAAATCCATTTATTTCTGTTATCCACCCCCCATATGCACGTACTAGAGTTTGAGATGGCTGAAGGTGACTTTAATCTCATTCCTTTTTGACGGCACAGCCCTGTTGATATCCTAAAACCCTTTTGAGACTGAGGAAAGCTACAAAATACAGTGCTGGGTGTTGGTAATTCGTATTTTGTTCCATGTTATCAGTCAAAGGATAGAAAAAAGGGTATTTGAGTGCTTTCATGACTCCTCTAAACTGAACGCTATGCTTGCAACATTTCTTATTATTATTATGTAAGGTATATGATATGCACAATCAAATATTTGAGAACGCTTTTCTGAACCTTTTTTTTTTCCAATCATGGTGAAGCATCTCTTTTGCACAGATACTTTTATGTTATATAAATGCCCACATACCACCACGCTGAACAAAGTTTCCCTGTCCCAAAAAGGGTCATTCTGCAGGAGTTTTGTCCTAGTGATTTGCCTATCTATTTGTCATTGCAGAACTGAGCCCTAAAATAACAAATAAAAATGAGCGAATGGAGTACAGGATGAAAGAGACATTAAAAAATAGTATGTGATGCCTGCTGTACTTACAGTTCTGTGAAAATAATCTTACACACCTGCTAGTCATTTTGTACAAGTATCATCATGGAAAGATCCTAAATTTCTACAAACACCTGAATTAATAAAGCTTCATACATCAAGTGGTTGGATATTTTGATCAGTGTTGGTGAAGGAAAACAGGTTCCAGAAGTGAAGAAAGCTGACAAATAATGAGTTGGAGTAATATTCCTAAGTCACCAGCCCAGAATCTTACCTCAAAGCACAAGATCAAATAACCAAATAGCATATGGTACAGTAGGATACCTTTCCACAGCTGTCAACACATCCCATTTTTGCAGACTGGGCTTTTAGCTCCAGTCACTGTTCAGTGTGTTCACCATGAGGGCATCTGTCACTCTGAGGTTCCACGGATGCCTCAGCCATGACAAGATACTAGATTGGTGTTAATCATGAGGCAAAGGCAGCAACTGAGGGAAAAGGGGAGGCCACATCAATCATATGCGCAGATAACCTGCTGAATACAAATGGATGCAAAACCGCTCTTAAATTCTCCCCCATGCACTATATGCAGTAAAAAAAAATTCCCTACCCATCTACCTGTAATGATCAGACCAAAACACCTCTCTTCTACGGTGCATTCAGTGTCCTCTGTAAGTCTTTCCACACACTTGGATTAAGATGGACTCATGTTATGCTTCAGTGATGTATTATTCTGCACAAATATTTCAATAAAATAAAAGCTGACACTAATAGAAATTCTGGTAGTCACTGACAAGCACCTGCAACACATCAAAAGGAGATAAAACATGAAATCAGCATGCACCTCAAATGCTTAGGAAGATATGCAAATGTCAGAGAAGCTACAATCAGAGCCATTGCAAAATCACAAGCAGCAGGATGAAAGAGCAGGGTTTGTAATCTAGTCATCATGCAATGATTTTCTTCCTGCTGCAAAGCTTGCTAATTACAAATCTATCAATTATGATGCTTGAAAAGCCCTACCTCCTACTCAATGAACATTTTCAGAGGCCAAATGTCACTCTTATCTCCTAGAAGGATAAAGAAAATCTTTGTTGTAGTTTGCAAGTTTAATGCCTCTCACCTTTTTTGGTATCCTGATAGGATAAGGGGGAAATGATGGGACAAAAGGGTAATGCCTTCAAACTGAAAGAAGGCAGGTTTAGATTAGATTTAGGAAGAAAATCTTTACTGTGAGCATGGTGAGGTTCTGGCACGGGTTGACACTGGCACTGCCCAGAGAAGCTGTGGGTGCCCCATCCCTGGCAGTGTTCAAGGCCAGGCTGGATGGGGCTCTGAGCAATCTGGTCTGGTGGAAGGTGTACCTGCCCATGGCAGGGGGGCTGTCACTAAATGATCTTTGTAGATTCCCTCCAACTCAATCCATTCTATGGTTCTATGATAGGGAAAGGCAGTTCCCTCAATATGGGACTTTGACCTGCATCTACTACTTGCACTCCCTTGAGCTCTCTCTATAGATTTAATCTAGTTTCATAATCTCTCTGGGAGAATTTCTGAGCCTGGAGAGATTAATGGCAACCTCTCTGCTTTAGTTCCCAGCCTGAGGTATGGAGATGGCACACAAGGGTATTGTAAAACGAAATTTGGGCTACACATGTACCTTAATTAACAGATGCAGAGCTCCACCATAGAAATTGCTGCATTTAGTCTTAAGTGAAATTGTTCTAGTATATGTTGCATGGCTCATAAAGTGTTTTGGGATTTGGGAAGTAAAAGTTAGCATAAATCACTGTATTTTTATTGTGTGATACAGCCAAAATTACATACTTGCACTCAAAGTCTGGAATAAGGGAAACATTTTGCAGGGTCATTTCTTAATTCTCTTATTAAGACAGTGGTTGCTTGCTTGTAGCATTGTATACATGGGATGCATTGACGAAGCTGATCACTATTTTATTTCCCTCTGTCAAGGACCCCATCATCACTTGAACATGCTTAGATCCAGCAAGCAGATGTGCACTTCCCATGAGCTGAGCGTGGAGTTTTGGCAGATTATAGTAAACATCCATTCAGTATGTGCATGGGAACCTTTCTGATAGATGGATGAAGAAAATGGGTATTGCTTATTCAAAAGGGACAGGAAATAGCAATTCTGCAAAGCACTGTTGAGACTCCTTGATTATTCCTCCAGCAAGCATACAGTTTACAGCAGGATTTTACTAATGATTCTCTGTCTAATTACTGTCTGTGGTAAAATAATTTGGTTTATTTGTAACACTGAGGTCAGGAAGAATTCTCTATATGTGCAGTCCTTCTGAGTGAACTTTGTATTAAAGAGGAAAAGGAAATACTTTAAAATATCTATTTAAGTAACTCAGCATCAGCCACTTTGCATTGAGGTGTTTACTGCCTTACAATTTTTCCCTTCACTTGATTTTACCTATGCTCTAGAATGGACCTACAAAAGGGCTTATTGACTATGTCATGGGTTTTTTGTTTTTTTTCCTTTTAAAATTATTTCAACCTGGCTAACCAGCATTAGATTTTGCTGAGGTATAGCAAACATAAGTTCTCCCACTTCCTCTGTGATGCCCTCCCTGGTGTTCGTGTGTGTGTTTTTATACACGTAAGTAACACAGAGGAAAAAAGCCAAAACTGTAGTTTCTCCTTCACATACACAACACCCTTCTCCTCAGCTGTCCTCTGCTTTTGACATATTGCTGGGACAATTCCAAGGAGGCTTGTTTTTTCGTTTTGCATTTAAGTAGGATTTTCAGCCAAAGACTTCATGACACTTACATGTAAGGTGTGTAAGTGTATGGTGTCTCATTTCTTAAATAACAAATAAACCAAGATGAAACACACTAAAGTATACTTCCACAAGAAAGTGTAGTAAGTCAGAGATGGAAGATGGGGATAGGAGAGCATGTTTCCTCTCCTAACTGTTATTAGGAGTAGAAGAAATGTCATTTCTTACAGGGGAAGATTGATTCAAATCCTTTGATTTTTATCATTGCAGGCTCAGGAAGAAGAAGGCTAATTATCTTCCCAAATTAATAAAAAATGGCATCTGAAATATACTCTTTTCTTGCCATGTGCTACAACTATATACTCATTTAATAACTTCTGAAGTCCCTGGCAGCTCTTTCCTAGGCTTCAGTCAGATCAGGCACTTGCTATCAATGAGAAGATTTGCAATTAATGTCTAGTGTGGATAAAGTCGGACATCCATAATTACTCCTTCTTGTTACAAGTCATTTGCTGTTTTAACCTTTTGATTCAAAGGTGCTGAAGAATGCAGGCTGGTCCTCAAAAATCAATCCTGACTTAGAATCTCATAATCAATTTCTACTGTGGGAAGGATTTGCCTGAAACTATATGAAGCTGTTTCAAAGAAAAATGAATATGACCCTTTCTTGCACTCTTAATTTTGCTTTTGTCTAAAGCAGGGGAAATACATTTTGTTTGGTTTTGGGTTGTTGTTTCTTTGGTGTTTTTTCTGTAAAATATTTTTCATAAAAAGGAAAAAGGTCTGAACGCTGAAAACACCATACCTTGCTACATACCTGACCAAAGCATACAACTTCAGTTTGCATCACACATCCAGTCATGAAGAAACGTATCTTTAGTGGCAGCATGTAACTACAGGATAGAATGCCAAACACAACTTCCTATCAAAATTACTAGCCAGCAAAACCCTGATGCCTAAACCAGAAATTAAATCAACCCCAAACAAGTTTCCTAATAAAAAACACCATTGTTGTCCCACTCTAAATCTTGTAAATGGATCTTCAATATTTTAAGTTGACTAGATACAGAATTTTCAACCTATTCATCAGGTAAAAGCCAAAAGGAAAAGTAGATCCTTTTGCATGACCACAGTAAAATCTCATTTAGTTTCTCTTAATTATAATACTTTGGACAAAAGCCATACTCAAGAATTTCTCTTTCCCCAGGGATAAATTGGTCTCTAGTCAGCAAACAGAGAATTGAACTGCTTTGTTCTTTTTATATGTAAATCTATACTTGGAAAATCATCAACTAATTTTAGTCTGTTTGGGTTGACATGATCTCTGTGCCAAAAGTTATATTTGCACGCTAGTTGGACTTCCTCTTGTCTATCAGAAAACTGATATATACATATACATGCATGCATATATATATATATATGTGAGTGTTTCTATTTTAAATGTATATGTGTATTTTTAACTCAATGCTGACTAGTTTTCTCTAGGGTATAGAGATTCCCACCACACACAATTCATGGACAAAATACTTTTAAATGGGAATTTCACTAGTAGCTCTCTAATCTCACCACATCAGCATTAAAACACTCCATTGTTTATAGCTGTGGCCATGTAATCAACAATCCTATTAAGTTTCACTTCCTGTTAAATATATCTGATAAACTTCTCCAAATATGGAAATTCTGCTTTGTATCAATTACAGGAGGAGCTGGATTTGGCTCAAATACACATATAAACCCTGGGAAAACTGTTGCAGCTAAGTAAAGTCTTTTGTTCTTTGGTAGCATACAATAAACACAAACCCTCTCCTTACTACATCAAAATTTTGATGTCTATCTTCAGAATTTTAGAAATATTTTAGCCACCATCCACTCTGTATCTCATTGTTATCACAGCTATTTCTTTGAAATCAGGCTTTTATCATGTAATTATTTATATCAAAATTATCAGAGATTTCTATCTTTATCTTCTCTAAAGAGATTACAAAAACCCAAATATAAATAGAAATAAAACAGAACACTTAAAAGATTTTGTAACTGAAGTGGATTCATTATCAGTAGTATTTATGTCCTTTTGAAAAAAGAAAATTCTCTGAGAGTTCATATCAAATGTTCATAAGTGTCTCTTGGTTGCTTATCAATTCCATAGTCAGTCTTTATTCCTATACCCAAAACCCCAACACTGGAAAAGCATGCCTGGTTTGCTGTAGTTTTTTAAATATTATTCTCTCTTGTATTTTCCCTCCCAACAGTCAGCCTTTTTTAGAGATTTGGGGAAGAATTGACTGCTGAAGAGGTGGCTGGTGTCATTGCAGACAACTATTGAGCATTTTGAGAGTTGCAGCAAAAATGGAGGAAAGAGTTTGATTAGGCTGGGTAGTTATGTTGGTTTTTTCATTTAATGTGTTTTAGTTTCCTTTTTACTCTCAAGCAGATCAGTTGCAGCATTCTTTGGCAAAACATACTGTTTTAAAGACACAATGCTGAGAATAATGGTTTCAATGAAATGTAAGCTCAACTGACAACCACATTTCAGATATAATTACAAACTGATATCTCAGCTGCGCATCTTCTGAAAGCTGACAAATCTTTTTAATCTCATGAAATCCAGGTCACTTTATGAAAATACACCCAGAATGCAGAATTCTACATGGGTTTGACATGAATCCAGACAAAACAAAGGCTTTGACAAGCTTTCTTATTTTCTATTTCATAACTAAAACAAAACAGAGGGGAAGGATCACCCACCCATGCAGATTAAAACCCTGAAAAATATTCAGTGTACTCCTCAAACCAGAAATTTCTGAGCTGTCTAAAACCAACCCCCTGGAGATGATTGATTCAATGTAATGAAACCAAATAGTGAGATAAAATTATCAACCCCAAAAAAGTCTCTACTATGCACTTAAGGCAGCATTTTCTAACTTTAATGTGTTTTGTCAGATACTGTACAATGTCTTCATTACCATAAGCAGAGAATTCCTACTAAATAAATTCACTGGTAGGGGTAGTCAGGAGCTATAGGATACAGATTTCTTGATTTCAGTATTCCAATTACATAAAAATTTACTCTAGACTAACAGGGCCTCATCCTGTCACTGGAAACTCGGGTGATGCTACCACACAGATGACAAAATTGTTGATGTTGATAGGGACCGCTAGAGGTTGTTTTGTCTGGTCCTTAAAATTAAACATCTTTGGGGTGTTATAATACTCTTTCAAGAATATAAACAAATATTTTGGTTGAATTCCATACCGAGACTGGATAAACTTTAAATAACCCCATTTGTGATTATTAGCTTTTGTAGCTTCTTCCTTTTTACCTTGTAACTCACAGCATCTGCCACAAAGAGTTACAGTATTTACATATGCAGCATGGAATTTTGTCCTGTCAATCTGAAGTAGGGTTACCTGGTCCTCTTGTAATAAAATAAAGGATAGCACACTGAAATCAGATGTAGACCCAGGCATTTGCTGCAGGTAATTGACTCCCTTGTTTTCCCTTTTGATGGGCAGCCATAGGACATCACAGGAGAGGAGACAAGGAGAGAAAAGGAAATAATATGTTTTCCTTCAGCATTTTAGTACTCTTTGTATGTTTTTTAAAAGATGGTTCATGTATCTATACTGTAATATACATATTGAGTGGCTGGCCCATGAATAGCAGCAGTGAATTGCATTTTGTGTATTCCAGATACATGAGACAGGGAGAGAGATTCATTGATTGAGTCTCTGTATTTTAAGTGTTACTATATTTACTAGATAACAAATTAGAGATTTGTTAGACAGCAGGATAAGTAGCTGTCTGTGAACCATGTATTTATTATGCATGGCTCTTTCAGAGTCATTAGAAGTTGAAAAGAAAGACTCACTAGGATTTGAAGGGGAATTCAGCTTGGAGCTGCTTGTGGACCACAGTGATGTCTCTAAGTGACAGAGTTAATAATAATTCCCAGGTTACAATTCTGGGTCTGAAATATGAACTTTTCAGAGATATTTGTAAGCACTAGTATTATTATACAAATGGACAGACCACAGCACAGAGAGTCTTAACAAAGTTCCCATCAGTATCTTCCACATCAGTGCTATTGGAAACATCAGAGAGCACAGTAAATCTGATTTCCATTCCTTTTACTCACCTGCTAGATAGTGCATAATATCCACTGTGTGAAACTTCCTGAATGGAATGTAAGAGTGTCTAGACGCAAAACCGTAGACCATTTCATTTCCTTCCCTTTCCATTTTCATATTGCGGGGAGTTTCATTTCCTGTCTGGAGTAATTTTGGGGTCCTGCTCACATTGGTGATACTCAGCTCCAAAGATGGCAGCTAGCTACAGGCATACAATAATGCTGCTGTAAAAGTTAGGAAGAAGTAGGGAAGAATATTGTGAGTCCTATAGTTCAAGAAGTTCAAGCAAAACAATAGGTCACAGTGAGCAGGAGAACATATTATTCATGCTTTATGTCTAGCTTGTTTTTCCTAACCAGAAGTCATCAAGTATCTGATTTAGTGGATCACTGGGAGGCTAGATCTGCTGATATTGTCGCTGACTGAAAGTTTTGTATGGACAGATCTTAATGCTGGCCTTGTCCTCCTTGTAAATGAAGTTATTGTATTTAGATGGAGCCAGATCAAATACTTGGACTTCAGTGTTGATATCTTACAAGGAATGATAAATATAAGAAAAATAAGAAAATTGTGATTATTCCTTTCACTTTTCTCTGACCCACACTAATTCTAATTTAAAAAATCTTCATTGCATGCCAATTTATGAGTGCTTCTGTTAGGTTGGAACAAGCGTCCCTCCTTCTCATCATCCTGGCACTGAGAGTTGCCTGGAGCTGATGCCTAGGGAAGGGTATTGGAAAGCAAGCTGATACTCTTTCTAGGACACTCTGCTAGGCTCCAGCTCTTCATGGGAGATTTTATTTCCCTGTGGATGACTTCGTCAGATCTGGAAGCTAGTATTGCTGATTCAAGTGTAAAATGGGGATTTTAAAGGCAAGTGTAGCTGTGGAATATCTATAGAAGTCTCTGGAATACTGCTACTCTAGTAAAAGCAACCAATTTCTATTGGAATAAATTTGATTTATCTATGACTTTCTGAAAATAGAACATGCCCCTGTGAAATTTCTTGTCAATATATGCAAGAAGGTGCTTTCCCAGAAAAACAACTTCTTTATTTCTCTGGGATCATAGAAGCATAGAATCACTTAGGTTGGAAAAGACCTCTAAGTTCATCAAGTCCAGCTGTTAACTCTCAAGTCCACCAGTAAACCATGCAAATCTACACATCTTTTAAACACCTCCAGGAATGGTGACTCCACTACATCCCTGCACAGCCTCTTGTAATGTTTCTGATGTCATTGTCAGGATGTCATTGGCCTTCCAGGCCACCTGGGCACACTGCTGGCTCATGTTCAGCAGTTTTCAAACAGCGCTCCCAAGTCCTTTTTCACCAGGCAGCTTTCCAACCACTGAGCCCCAGCCTGTAGCACCACCTGGGTTTGTTGTGACCCAAGGGCAGGACCCAGCATTGCCTTATTGAAACTCACACCACTGGCCTTGGCCCATCGATCCAGCCTGTCCAGATCCCTCTGCAGAGCCTTCCTGCCCTCCGGCAGATCAACACTTCCACCCAGCTTGGTGTCATCTACAAACTCCCTGCTTTCTCCCACTACTCCCCTCCCCCCCCACACACACACCCATGTCCCGTTCTTTGCTTTAATGCACAGATATTGTTCCCTTAGTCTATGGACTGCCCCTGGAAAATGTCCATAAAATGACAACAAAATGTCTGTTGAGCTGGTTCAAGCTTTTCTGGAACACTGTTATATTAAAAACCTTTTCAGTGGCATCTGTGGGATTAATAAAATCTGTCGTCTGCAAAGATCTTGCTTTCATCACAGGTGATAAAATATATAGTATTTTCTATTATGCATATATTGCATTTAGCTCAAGGTACAGAGGACATTTTTAAAGTAAAGCTAAAATGAAGGAATTGCTTCAGCCGTCAATGAAATGTGCTTTTAGGGGTGAAACACAACAGCTGTTTAACATCACAAAGCAATATCATTGAATAATTTAGTTCACAAATTTGAGAAGAAAGGAATATTTATTCAAGGGAAACTCCAGATGGAACTTGGGAAGGCAGATTGTCATTCTAAAATGGTGTTACAATTTTAACCAAAAAAACCCCCCAGTAATTCCTGCAATACTTTTACTCTTTCACAACGTTCTGTAAAACACTAGATAGTGACAAGATTTTGCCCGTTACAAAACATATCACTGTAACTCTGCCATTATGAGACTAGGCATTACTGTCTTCTTTTCACAAGGCTCAGAAGAGTGCCACAATTTATATCAGAGGACATGGGAATACAAGATTAAATACAATGGATCAGATACTTAATATATTTAAGGCAATTTTTTTCTGCAGCATTAGCTAGTATCAGATGTTTTCATAGCTAATACTAGACAGTAAAAGTATCAGCAATATATAATCTGCAAACATGGAATAGACTATTAACCAAATTTAATCCTAATTCTCACCAGTTAATTATTGTCTTAAATTTAGTTTATAACAGTTTTCTAGGTTAAATCTCTCTAATGCTACTGTGAATATTTTAATAAACAGCTAAATATTACAGGAATATGAATGTTTTTAGCCAGTGAGCATGTTATATAGAATATGGGGTTTCTTTCTGTTTTTTTTTTTTTTTTAAATATTGCTGATGACCTTGTCGATATGTGCAACATGGGCAGATGAGAACTTCAGCAGGCAATTTCCTTGTATGCAGAATAGGATTCTAGTAGGGTATGCTTCGGTTTGATAAGTCTAAAATGAACCTTTATTGTGTCTGAAATTTGAATTGAAACATGCTCTTGAAAGTTTGATTGTATATTGGGTCATCAGTTAATGAGACCAGTTTTAGACCACTAAGAGCTTTGGCTGGTCATACCACATTTTGCTGTTCTGACAGGAAGGTGCATCTTTTTATTTCCCAAACTTGTAGTAACCAAGTCCATCACCAGAAAGTTATTTAAATAGAAATATTAAAAGCCTTGAGGCATAGAAAGTTATTGTACCTTATGGATACTTACAAGAGATGACAGTAGCAAAAGAGCTGTTAATCAGACAGAGGAAAAGAAAGTTTTAGGAAAAAAAAGGCATGTAAATGTTCTGAAGTAGGGACCAAAGAAATCCCCAGAAAATTTTAAAGAACTTTAAGTATATCTGGATAAGGAAAAGGAAGTGGAGAGGGAAAGAAGTTCAAAGTCCAGGAAAGATAAAATGAAAATGGAAATGTAACCTGTCTATTTGCAAAAGTGCACTTAAGGATGTATTATAGAAATTCTTGTGCTGTTTTGAAATCCTGACTTTGAAATCTGACTTTTGAAACTGATCCTTAAAAAAACGCACTTGAGATCTTTTCTGTTATGCAGTGTTGCACCTCATTAAAATGAATTGATTTGGAATCCTCTGAGTTCCTTGAGCTCTACCCTTCTTTAACATTGTTGTGAGGTGTGGTGGGCTTTTGGGTCATTCCACTTCAACCAGTTACAAGTGCAGTTTGGAACTTCTGAAGGACTTTGTAAGAGCAGGGTCTTACTCTCGGTAAGATCCAAGGTGACAGTAAAACATGCTTTCAGGAGAAACATCCCTCAGTAAATAATAAAAATTAAGTTAGATTTTGAGCACAGCTAACATGCAATGTTAAGTGCTGATATGACCATTTATTTTCTGCTACATTAGCAGAGAGGGTAACTTGTGACACAGATTGGTCTGACATGATACAACAGTTCCTGAAAGGCACTTCATGCCCCAAAGGACTTACAGTCCAAGGTAAGCAGCTACCAGTGAGTACAACAGCTGGGGAAACAGAAGGTAGTAGTGAAATCATAATCAGTGAGATAAACTGATGAGTCATAGCTCATCAGCTCATAATCCAAAATATGTTATCTAACACTGCCACTATGAGACAATTCATCATGTATGCTCTGCACTGTGCTTAAAGTCTTGCAAATATGGACAATTGTGGGCTGTGGGAATTTTCATCTACTCCTATTGTTGAGTGAAATTTTAGCAATCAAAGGAAATGCAAAGAAACCAAAATAATAGCTCTTAAATGCTCTCTCAAGACACAGCAGTGATAGAAGGGACTTATGGTGGTTGGAGCCCAGACCATTTTGTCTTTAAAGGACGGCAACTATCACTTGGCTTTCTCATCAGAACAGAGCACGACACCATCTTACCAAGTAATTGCAAGAGGTGATCTGATGTATTCTGCACTCTTTTGAAGTTTCTGAGAGCTCCCCCCAGGCAGATCACACCAGTTGGTTCTGGACTACTGCTAACAAGTTATAAAATATGAAAAATATTTGTATCCCAGTAGAGATGTTATGGCTTCATGGATAGCTGGGAAAGACCAAACAAAGCAAATCTTTTTTATAGGAAACCTAATACAGCTGCCAAGGAGGTATATTCTGTACCACAAACTCTTAAACTGACACATACATGTATCACAGAATTATAGAATGGTTTGGGTTGGAAGGAACCTTAAAGACTATCTAGTTCCAGCACGCTGCCATGAACAAGAGCACCCAGACCCCCAGCAGTTGGCAAAGCTGCGAAAGAGGGCCCAGAGGTACTGCTCAGATGAGTGCTGAACTGTCAGAGGTGATGAGATGTCACTGGAAATGCTCCAGTTCCCCAGCATTTTTATGATATGATAACTGCAGGAACCTGAACTGAAACTGTCTAGAAGTATGGTAACTGAGAGAAATACACAAATTTTTTAGGCTGTAAACATTGGCTGCTAGGAATCACTTGCTACAGTAAATGCAATTCAAAAGGTTTTGTTTTTCCAAATTAAGTTTCCTGGCATCTAAGTCAGCTATTGACTATGAAAATGTGCTTCAGACATGAAAAGGATGCGTCATACACTATACAAATATGAAATATTTTCAAAGGATTTTAAAAAGAGTGTGAGCATATTTAAATAAACCTCATAAAGAAGAAGCTGAAGAGTCAGTATTGCAGGTTTTTCATTGGTCTCTGATAAGAGATTGGATTATGGATGTAACAAAGCCACTTAGAAACTGCTGCAAGAGACAGAGTTAATTTTCCAAGAAAAGGAGGTGGCTCAATTTAGAATGAAGCATATGGAGATTATTGGTGATAATAGAATAAATGTGGATGAGCATCCATAATGCTGAGAATTGGAAAATCATGGAAAATGTAGAGAAAAACAAGAATAGTACATGGAGTAAAGTTGAAGACCACCACAAACTAAGAAAATGTCAGGTATATTGGAAATTTGAATAAGCTGCAATAGATTTTGCCACTTTTCAAAAGCTTCAAGCCATCGTTTCACCATCATTGTATTTATCTGTGGATAGCACAGTATTAAGGAAGTGCCCTGTAAGGGGGCAGAGAGAGTTATGACACAATTTGGATCAACTGCCAGAAATTAAATGGAACATTTAAAACTTTTAAGATGGATGCTAATACAGAAGCCATTTTGTTGATAGAAACATTCTGGAATCTTCAGTAGAAGAACTACAGGTATTAGAAGGATAAACAAGCTAAATGTGAGGGAAGGCTTGTATTCCTTGAAGGAATATATGTCTGAGCTGTACCTGTAAATAAAAATAGAAAAGATGGAATGTGTAATAGGACTAGTATAAAGCAAAATCATTTTGGGTTGAAAGTGCATCTTACTGATGTTCTTAATAAAATTACCTTTGTTTTGTTTTGAGAATTGAGAAGAGCTTTAAAAGGTGTACTGCTGGGAACAGATAGGCTGTTAGCATGATAACCATAGCTATAACAGCCTATAACATCTTCATGCTGTGTGGACAGTCATCCTTATATAAAAGGGAGAGTTAAAAGTGGAAATTCATAGGCTTGTTTGCAGTAAGAATTGCAGGACAAGGCTGAAAAGCTTCACCTGTTGTTTTAGAGGGAGGAAAACGTTTACCTCACTAAAAAATTAATATTAAAAATATTACACCCATGTCTGAGGTGTTACGTTTAGGAGGACTCTTGGTGGTCGATCTTAGTAAAAAAGTTTTCGTGTCTGTGTAATTCAACAATCTCTGTGGGACACATGCTTTCACCAATATGACATTTGAGTTTTCTGAGGTTCTCAAGGTATTTTTCTTTATGACATTTGATCTTCTGAAAGATTGCACTTTATCACCCAGGGCTCCAAGATGGTTTGGCATGATTCAGACACAAGAACAGAAGGCATAGGCAACATATCTTCATATATTGATGGTCACCACTTCTACGACAACCCTATAGACAAAGAGGAAACATATACAGTTCTTGAAGTACATTATAACAGACATTCATAGATAATCTGAAAGCTTTTGATCAGCAGTCTAGTGTTTATACCTATTCATCACACTGGATACCCCTTAGATTTTGACAAAAGTCCAAAATTGAAGATATGTCAGGTATGAGGTACTGACATGATACAAAATTAAGCTGCCTATGAATAGCTCCAAAGATAATCTTCTCAGGATGAAGATATTAGCCTATTTTATTCACAGAGAAGAAAAAACTTGTGTGTCAATACAAAGAAATTAGAAAGGAGTCATTTGCCTTGTTTTATGGGAGTAAATATGGTCTCAAGTCTTGCTACACAAGCTGGAAACACAGGCTGTGTTATAATAAAGACCCTGACAGAGCAAAAGAAACTGTTAATGAGGAGAAAAGGTATCCTAAACTTGCCTACAGATGAAAAAAGTTATTCTCAACTAACTGTGAAAGCAATAAAACCCAGAAGTTCCCACAGCAAAGCAGAAGACTGAAGTGTAATTCTGCCAGACGTGATGTACTTTGCAAAATTACACCTCCAGCCAGACAAGTCAGCAGGCACCATTCTGTGCAGTGTGACCTGCAGGTCACATTCTGTTGGAGCAGTCCTGCCACCGCATGGCTTCATCCTCTCAGGGTGTCCATCCTGCAGCCGGTTAGAAGCAGCTGGAGATCTGCACTAGCACCGTTCACTGTGCATTCAGATAGAAAGAGCTAGGATCTAGAAACTCTGTTTTGAACTGACTTTATCTGTTTGGTGAGAAGTTGGAGGAGAGAGACTGGATGAAACTACATTTTGTTGCTTTCTAACTAAAACACTAAAAGAGTAAGGCCAGTTGGGGCTCTCTGAGTGTGACTCAGAGTAGTTCCTGAATAGAGTCCCCAATTCCTCTGCCCCATGAACTCAGCTTTCTCCCACAGGGAAGCAGCTAGGTGGGCATGTGGTAGCCCGGAACAAAGTGCCATCTCCTGACAGCTTGATTGTCTGTGAGGAAGCGTGCTGCCTCCCACATGGGCTTTGAACTGCTGGGCAGCCAGCCCATGATCTAACACCTCCCATTCCTCATGTGATGTGTAAAGGCTACTACTGCTACAGTAACTATCCAAACAGATGATGCTGGGAGCTTTATATAAGCAGGATAAAGATTGGATCGAGGAATAGGGCAGCACAATCTTCCTGTGGTGTTCATCTCTTGTACTCCTGGCTCATTCTCTCTTTAGCTACATGTCAAAGCACGACCTGAGCCTTGGTGTTACGGAATATCATCCCATGAGGCAGTGCTGAGACATAGCTATTAATAAGAGCAAGTCTTGCAAAGAAGATTTTCCAATATTACAGTAAGGTAGGAACTGTCAGATATGGCCATGCACAGATTGCACTGCACAAAGCTAGATCATCTTTTCTTCCCAGGTCATAGAAATTGTCTTTCCCTAATTCTCTGATTCATTTTCCAGTCTCATATCCTGAGTTTTAGTTAGCTTTATTACTCATGGTCCCTTGCTGTTTTAATTAACTCCATTCATTACCTTAACCAGATTAGACATTTTGGACCCACAGCAAAGCTAAACTTGTTCACCTACCACATTTTTCTTGAAA
This sequence comes from Pardalotus punctatus, assembly GCA_013400915.1. Classification (NCBI taxonomy): domain Eukaryota; kingdom Metazoa; phylum Chordata; class Aves; order Passeriformes; family Pardalotidae; genus Pardalotus; species Pardalotus punctatus. Next base: position 92,672 of record VZTX01003157.1, read on the forward strand.
GTAAACTAGTCAGTCATCTAGTTTTTTTAAGGGTTGTGTGACTCAGCAAAAATGCCATTTCAACCAGTAAAGTATAAAAAAGTCTCTAGACCAGAGAGTTCAAGACAGTAAATAAAACCCACAAACCACAAGAAACCTGATACATCCTTTTGATCCAAAAGGAGTAACTTGAAGATTGATGCTTCTGTGCTGTCCCTGGAGCAACTATTTTCCTGGGATTTTGCTGAAAAGATTACAAAAATAGCTGGGAAACAGTAAAATACAGTTCTCAGTGTTGTCATACGTAATCCTTTAAGTTCTCATGTTAGGAATTTGTTCATCCATTACAAGTCCTTCCCACCCATGCAGGAAAAGGAAGAATCATATACAAAATATATAAATAAAACAGAAAACAAATAAACAAACAAAACCCAACGGAGACCCAAAACCATTTCTATCACAAATCTGTATTTCTCCCACATCAGTTCCTGTCCTCATTTTCACAGGCAAAACAAGAGGTCTGTGGTTAGGGAGGGTAATTGGATCAGTTTCCCCAAAACAGAATTCGGAGAAAACAAGCAGATGGCTAACTCTTACACAACAAGGAAGAAGATTATTACTGCTTGATCCTGCATATATGATCCATTTTCTTCCTTCTACCACTATTGCTCAGCTCAACTTCTTCCATTTGAGCCTTTCATTTTGTGCAATGCCTGAAATTAGACTCCGCTTTAGTAAGGCCATGTCTTACTGAATGAAGCATCTGGTATGTTGAAATCAGTTGAAATGCTTTTGAATATATGAGATGTTCAGATATTATCCAAATGCTCTGGAGTTCACATAGCATTATAGCTACAATGAAATGCAAAACAGATCTGACAATTCACATCTGACATTCAGCCTGGGATATCTTAGTGTCCATCTTTCAAAAGAAAATAGAGCAGCAACCCATCAGCTCAATTCTGGATTCTTGTAAATGTATCAAGTTGGACACTCAAAATAGCCCTTTTTTGTTTTTTCACTGTCTTGGCCAGTGTTTTACATTTTGTACGCAGTTTAGCGCAGCTGCAATAAAAGAGGTCTAATATGCTGGCTTGTCTGAATAGGGCTTGGTTATATAAAACCACGGATATTGTGCTAGCAAAGGGTTTCTTGATTGCATGAAGAATAGAGTGGCTAAAGAACAGAACGTTTAAATAATAGGTACCAAAAATTGACTCAAATGCAATGATGAGTATACCACAGCTTTTGTGTGTGAGGAGGGAGTAATGTTGAGCCTGTTTTCTTTTAGGAGCTCTGATATCATGGCAAAAGTATTTAGACCAGAATGAGAAATGTTTTGAAAAAAGCTACAAGATTTGTGTTGTTATACTAGACAGAAATGAGAGGAGATATCTTTATATTGTGCTAATTCCTCTTCTAAAAGCTGCAGAAATTTTCTCATTGATCTTAGTGCAATGGAATATGATGGTGTGAAAAACAAAGCTATGAACTGCTTTTAAGGAGGTATTGTTTTACAGGAGCAGTGAATAAACAAAACGTCCTTTATAAGGATTTTAAGTCAGTTTTTATTGTCTAGGAATAGCCAAGAATCTTAGTGCTTATAAAGGAGCTCTTCACTGCCTGAGCTTTCCTCCTTCCTGCTTGACTGCTTAACTCCATACAAGAGCCAGAACAAGACTCAGGCAGTGCTAAGCCACATTTGAAATCCCTGATTCAATATTTTTAGTGGGTTGAGATAGTAGTACAGAGGCCTTTTTCAGGCTTTAACAAATAGGAAATAACTTTTACTCTATTTCAAGAGAAAGGATGTTGATCTGCTTCTTACATTAAAAAAAAACCCCCCACAAAAAATGCCACCCATATATATTTTTACATACACACACACACAAATCTATACTTTCAATATGTCCTAGTTTTCATCTTGGAGCTTTACCTTGGTGAATTCTACTGGCATGATGTCCCTATGTCTCAAAGTTAGGACCTAGACAAGTCTCAGTGTATCCTCATATTTCATTAGACACATACTTCCCTTGCAGACATCTGGTGTGCAACTCAGCTCCAGCTTAAAACAAATATACTTGTGTTGCTGCTTGGAGGTATCTATGTGTACATTAGAGGCTTCATTCAGCTCTCCATGTAGAGATCTCAGACTGTATGTGATACCCTTTAGGGTTTCATCAGGCTTCCAGCTGCTCCTCTAGGAGACACAACTCTTCTACGATGCCTGTGTCATGCCCACCAATATTTGGTGTACACTTTGGCTGCCCTAGGAACCTGTCAAATGGCACAAGAAAGCTTGAGCAACCTAAATCGGTTCTACATCTTCATTGAGTACCGTAAGCTTTAATTCCCAGTACAACAGTAAAAACCTAGAACCAAGCATCCTATGAATTTTAGTTGTGAATTCCCTTTTATTGTCTCCAAAGTTGTGCTTGTAGGTCTGGTCTGAATTCAAAGAGAGCACATACAAGCCCAGACATCATAGCTCTGGCTATCAGACATTATCAGGATATCACTACAGGATAATTGAAAGTTGACAGATGCTACTTTACCCTTTGCTCTTCAGTCAACTGTGGGCATCACAGGCAGATGCCTGAATTCAGAGAGCCAGTTACTTAGGAGTTGGAAGTTGAAGGGGCAGGACAATTACCAAGCAAAATTTATCCAGCATTTAAATAATAAATACATGACTTTCCATTTTGTTCTAAGAGACTGACATTACATGTACCCCAATAAAACATAAATCTTTGGGTTTCTTCCATGAATTGGAAATCTTCTGACAAGTTGTAATGCAGCTGGTGAATGTTGTTTTGGTTACAAAATGAAATAGGGTTGTTTAAGGGTTGTTGTACATGTCAGGAGCCATTGTTTTACCTTGCAGAGGGGTTTGTGTCAGTAGGAATTTAAAATATTCCCTGTCTACTCAGTGAAACATGTTATCCCCTCAGCTGAGCCAAAACCACTGTGGGGCTGCTCTAAGTGGGAACACAACCATGCTTCTCATTTAGTGGCAAAAAAAAATTTTANAAGGGTTGTTGTACATGTCAGGAGCCATTGTTTTACCTTGCAGAGGGGTTTGTGTCAGTAGGAATTTAAAATATTCCCTGTCTACTCAGTGAAACGTTATCCCCTCAGCTGAGCCAAAACCACTGTGGGGCTGCTCTAAGTGGGAACACAACCATGCTTCTCATTTAGTGGCAAAAAAAAATTTTAAAAAAGCCAAATGCTTTTCAGCGGTTTGTTTTCTAAAAGCAGGGTCGTTTATCCATCCCAATTACCATCACAGCTAGTGATGTATAGGAGAGAAGTACTTTACCATAGCACAGAAACTGAGAGGGATAGCACAGCTGTGATGAAGCAAGACTAATTTTTTTGCCATGAAGTGCTTTATAGGATGAAGCCATGACTTAATGTTGAAGTCACATGAGATAGTGCCATCAGAATCCTTGCCATAAATAGGTTAAGATATTTCTATACCCTCTCACCCTCATAGCCTCCCCCTCATCCCTTCATTGCTGCTTATCCCCCCCTCCATTGTTGCTGCTTCTGCTGAGAGCTGCACCAGGGGAGAACTGTAAACTTCATCCCTCGTATGATCCAGCTTGAAAGTAAACTTTCTCTACCCAGGATGTTTTAGTGAATAAGTTTCCAGACAAGTTATGTCATTTATAAGAATGATCATATGGGATCAAACCACCTGTCCCTCTAGCCCTGCATC